>BLKM01001521.1:647546-816702 GCA_013340265.1 Coptotermes formosanus
AGAGAGGGAGAGAGAGAGAGAAAGAGGCTCCTTTCAGCGTTGCCAAATGTAGGTCACCAAATATTACACATTAGTGGTGCTGGCATCATTAGCAGCTCACCATATATTCCACATTAGCAGGATAAAGGTTAAATTTAGGTAGGCCTACGGCGAATTATACTGTGACTTACGACAGGTTCATATTTTATGAAAACATATGTATATATACACTCACGTATATTCGTATTTAGGCATATATATATAGATATATATATATATATTCACACAGCAGGTAAATATTTCATTTGAACATTAGACCTAAAAGATGGGATGTCACGCTGAACTGTGGCTGTCTGTCGTGATTATTGATTGTTACTTTTTATAAAAGGGGCTTAGAAGAGCTGCAAGAATCTCTGCAAACGCACACATACACAACAAACTGGACAAGTTCCGCAGTGAACGAAATTTGTATTGACAAGATTAGAATATAATTTGACTAGTTTCAGACTTCGGCTATAACGTGGACACTCCTTTAATATCGTGCTATCAAGATTATAACGACCTCGTTTAATATGTCAGCTATAATGTCAAACATTACTTCGCCGCTTCCCAACATTCTCAACACTAATTCACAGGCCTCGGTTAATATAATAATCTGTTACGACATAAATTTCTATGTTCTTTTGAAAATATTTTATAACCGACCATTAACTTCTTCAAAGTTTTGTCATATTACAATATTTCATAAACCTTCGTCAGAATTGTATTATCTATACAGCAACGAGGGGATTTTCTGTAGAAAGCAGGCTTGCTTTAACAGATATCTGACATCAGTGAGTGGAAGGACAAGTTACCAGTGGCAGTTTGATTGACTGACGGACAAAACGTCACACGGCTACACTTCTTAGCATGCCTTTACGCCTGAACCAAGGAATGCATACGAAATTTTAGTTCGACAACGGAACGAGTGCAGACTGCAAGGCATAAGAAGGCACAAAGAGCACAATAGCAAATCAGTGTAAAGATATGAGTTGGGTAGACAGGAACGGAATCCAAACTTGAAATTTTGTGAAGACGTTGAACCTCCGTTTCTTACAACAACAGCGAGTTTCTTCGTCAGCCGCATAAGTTTCATCCGCCAAATGAAAATCATATGCCACGCAGTAAGTTAGTCAGTCAGTTGTAAGATAGCAAGTTAGCAAACGAGTGAACGAGTCATCCAACTAACTGAGCACAGCCACAAATATTAACACAAATATATCGATGCATGACAGACAAATTTGGCGTACATTTTTACACAACGAAACACTTCGTGATTTACACTGTTCTTTGAAGATAATTTCGGTAATTAAACCAAGAAGAGAAAGAACTCAGCAGACAGCTCGCATGGCATGAACAAATTTGTAAATCCACGCCACATTTTTATCGAATTTTTTAGAAAGAGATCTTTTCAAAAATCGAGTAGAATTAGGATAATATTAAAAGGGCTTGAAAAAATGTTATTACAAATAGTCTGAATAAACTGATTTAAAGCAAAGCGGCACATAACGGTGTGCCTTGCACTTATGTGACTGAATATGCGAATTCTATTACCACAGGATTATTGATACCGGATTAGTTTATGATTATTCTAAACAGCACTGCAAATTAAGTAAAGCATTGATATTCAAAAAAAAAGTATCAGTAATAATATCTGCCAAGCTTTACGATATCCAGTAACCAAAACGTAACAAATTAATTCGAATCTCCTCGGGCGACCCTTGAAAGCCGTGAGAGTTAATTAACACGGACTACTACGAAAGACTGAACGTGTCGCAGCTGTCAAAGTACGAGCTGGATTAATTAGTCTTATAATTAGCCGAACAGCTGTAGGTCACGTCAAATAAACCGGATCAGAAGGAAACTTACAATCGGAATAATTTCACTGCTTTAAAACAGAATTAATATATAGAGATAAAATATTCTGCCACAACATTAACAACTTATTCTAGGCACACAATAGAGGGGTAATTGGGGAGAAATGTGTGTGTGTGTGTGTGTGTGATTGCGTTCTGTTACCAAATGAATTCCTGGGGCACTTTTAGCATAATCCAACAGAAAGGAGCACAGATGTGGTAAAACAAATATAAGTCGTACACCCGTCACAGAAATTTATCTACGACTGATTTTAGCATACATTATTTCTCAGGACCGGCTGTTGTTGGTGCTGATTGTTATGTTAAAAACTGTCGAGCCTCATCTACAGATCCAACTACTGAAAACTGTAACAGATCGAGTAGAATCTCGTTTGCACACCCATATACTGAAATGTATCACAACCATCTCTGACAGATATTTTGAGGCAGGAAGTACTGTGGTCATCTCTCTACCAAGTGACAGTGACTTTTTACGTATTGAGCCTCCACGAGAAACTCCACATTCCGAACAAATCACCAGCCACGATTTACACTTCCAAAATATCAAGACGTACGAAGCAACGTTCTTGTTGCGACATCTCCATGGAACATTGAAGTGGTTGGTCGTTACGTCACAAGGCAGTGCTGCTCAGCACCATCACTACAAGTGGCATAACTACATCCTCTGGGCGTCTGATACGGTCAGAAAACAGCTGGAATTTCTTAAATCATTTGGCCAAGCCTGGGACCCTAGAGGTCGTTTCATCGTTGTCTTGAACAAAATTAGTACAAATCCTCGCCAGCAGGCGCGCGTTGTCCTTAAAGAACTAAAGGAAGCGAAGATTCTGAATGTAATAATATTGGTTCCAGCCAGCAGAGAGGATCATAAGATAGATATCTATTCTTGGTTCCCATATAAATCTCCAACAGGTAAATGTGGACAAATAAGAACTGCGATTCTTGTAGACCAATGGATTATTCACAAAAGTGGATACTTCACAAGAAATGCCTCTCTGTTTCCAATAAAAGTCCCGCGAGATCTCGGGAAGTGTCCTCTTACTGTGTCCACATTTTCTTTCCCGCCGTTTACCATTCTAGGGAACCAAAACAGCACGTACGAAGGCGGTTTCGAAATCCGTCTTGTAGAATTCATAGCACGGACGATGAACATGTCAATTGTGTACATAGCTCCTTCTTCCAAACTGTGGGGACAGAAACTCGAAAACGGCTCCTGGACAGGCATAGACAGTGACTTAATGCTGAACAGAGCTGACGTTGGGCTGGCTGGTTCCATTTTAGTTCAGGAAGAGGCAACCCATTTGGACTTCACTGTTAATCATGGTTCATTAGGTTTCAAGTGGGTCGTGCCATGTGCCAAGCCTTTTCCTCGATGGAAAAGCATCACAAGAGTGTACTCGCTAGCAGCGTGGATATCCATAATCATAACCATATTTTTTGCTGCCATCGTCTTCATGTGCTTAGCGCGGTATGGTGACCAGGAACTGGCATTCTACAAGACCTTGACAGGATGTGTGCTGTGCAGCTGGGCAGTGATGTTGGGTGTTTCTGCAGGTTCAGCGCCTGTTTCTGGGTATATGAGGTCTTTCTTTATCTTTTGGGTTTGGTACAGCCTGGCGATTAACACCCTGTTCCAGATATTTGTCACTAGCTACCTTGTTGATCCAGGATTTACAAAACAGATTCAAAGCGTTCAAGATGTTTTGGAGTCTGGTGTTCAGCATGGGTTTCATCCAGACTTGAATGACAGCTTGTCGGACGAATCGGATGAATTGTTAACAAAAATAGTGCAGCACAGTGAACCTTGCAACGACGTTGAAGCTTGCGTTCAGAGAGTTGCACAGCGTGGTGATTTCGTGACAATTAGTAACCATATGAGAATTGAATACCTCAACACTTACAAGACGCTGGATAACAATGGGAAATCCCTTGTATGTACCTTTGGCGATAATGTGATTCAGAATTTCAAGACCTTTTACCTGCCTCAAGGAAGCCCACTACTGTACCATTTTAACCGTGCTATCAGAGTAGCAGTGCAGGCAGGGCTGGTGGACTACTGGTCAGAAAGTGAATTAGTCGCCTCCAGAATTAAGGCTGCATCAATTAGAAAAATTTCTCCTCTCGACGACTACACTGTTTTCATCTTGACATATCTACAATCAGCCTTCTACCTTCTTTTCCTTGGATACGGCCTTGCTTCACTCGTCTTTGTGGTCGAACTGTTTTGTTACAACACCTTCAGTCACAGTAAATCCCGCAATTTGAACCTGAACCGACGACTTCGTCAAGCTAGTTGCAGGTCATTCTAGACAGTGATTCTAAACCTGCTAAATGACCTGTTTTCGTCTGGTGATATAACAGAACATCGGCCACGAACTTTTATATATTAGTTTTGAGACCAAAATCAATCCTTTCACACCCAATCTTCATGTTTAAACTTTCTTATCGATAGAGGTCTGTTTCGAATAACCAAGTCTGTTCTACTCTCCCTGGTTAAGCATTAACTTACATCCTCACCTGTACGTTTTTTCTGTTCTCGATTTCCTAGAAACCTTAATCTTCCATCTTCCACCTGGCCTTCCTGCCCTTATCTTCAGCCCCCTTCCTCTTTGTGATATAATGCCCTTCATTTTTATTACATGCTGAAACCCAATTCTTCTAATTTCTGCTCGGATAATTCAGAGATCTAAAGTCTGACTTCAAGTCATGGCCGTTCTTGAGCTGCAGCTGACAGTTTACTTCCGTCAAGTGATGGTGCGAGCAGTGACATTTAATCTCTCCTCTTGATATTATGGGGAAAGCTAGGAAAGAAGCAATGCTACCAAAAGCAATTTCGTCGTAAACTGGTGTATCCGCTTGCAGTATTTCACTGTGTACAGTGTAGATACGGAATGTATATCCAGTGCTTTGTATATACGCCTAACGTTTATAACACGTTGGGTATGAACAGTTAAGACAAGCAGCCATTACAAAATTACGTCGTAAG
Source organism: Coptotermes formosanus (assembly GCA_013340265.1). Lineage (NCBI taxonomy): Eukaryota > Metazoa > Arthropoda > Insecta > Blattodea > Rhinotermitidae > Coptotermes > Coptotermes formosanus. The sequence continues at coordinate 652,425 of BLKM01001521.1, forward strand.
AAGAGACTATGCTAATCCTTTACACAATACGCCGAATAAGTTTTTGGGGTCCGTATAAATAAAGAATGACATCGCTGAGAGTGGTAACACCACACAAAACAAGTACAAACGGTGCCAGTATTTCTCGCACCGAATTTACACTTATTGCCAATTACTAGTGACAGTTTGATCTCTGAGGTCTGAAGGAGTTATTTCGAATAATACGGAATTTCGAGTTAAATGACAAAAGTTGTGATGCACTGGCTTCATTGCTCTGTTTTCACCATTACAAGAAATATTTGTGTCTACATTCAGGGCTGAAACCTGCAATTAACTGGACTTTCTAATTATGACTGAAGTTAATAGTACCAGGCAAGGACGATAAAAACGCTGATATGAAAACTACACCTATTCACGGAACGGTAACAAAACTGCAACATGAATTACACCAATGATTCGGTACTGTTGGTTGAAACGATGGTGCAAGAGAGTCTACACACAAAGCTAACAGCAAATAAATATTTGGCCAGGGCAGAACGTCACATATGGTCATCATAAGTAATCGGATAAATGCGGATAATCCATGCAACGGATGGCATATAAAGTGAAAGTGACGTAAAGGAACGTCGGTCCATTACCAGGTAAGTTCTCGCTTGCTTTGAGCTCGGTTTCAGAAACATGCACTGGACTAGTGTGGTGTTCTGCGCGTTGTTGGTGTGTGTCGCGGTGTGCTGTGGAGACCAGTGTCACGCAGTGGACTCTTCGCCAATCAAATTCTCCATCATCAGCGAACACAACCAGACAGGGCATTGGATAGCCAATGTGAGTTGAAGTAATTTCAGTAGTCATCATTCGGATGAAATCTTTATACAAAGTGAATTAAATGAACGCAAAATGGGGACCTTGAAGTTCCCAGGACCGTGCTGTTGCAGTGATAAAATGATTCAAACAGACGCGTAATCAGTCAACAAAACTTACGTATACAGTGATAAGGTAGCTGCATGTCATGGTTATTCGAAAGCGATAATCAGGGCGATGATAAAATGTTACAACGCACATCCAAGCAAAAACAATGGTTTACATCAGGGGTGCTCAAATCCCGGGCGCCAAGTCTCCATGGCGCCTAATATTTGTGGGTCCTTAGTGTGTAACTTGCTTCATATCACAGTCCTGGCGCCTAGAATTTTGAGATGGTTCCTAGATTTTTGGAAAAGAGATGCACTCATGCTTTACATACATTTAAAACGTGGGATACCCCCACGTTTTTCAGATTCTGTGTCATGCTTGGAATGCTAATAACACTATTCTGCGTGTTGTTTCCTTAAAGGCATTTTAAAATAGATTTATTAAAACACAATTTTACTTTCCGTGATATATATATATATCACGGAAAGTATATATATATAGCTACACAGCACTGTGATAAAGCATAGGGGAACGGCCGGGGAATGAAAAAACGATCCGTTATAACCGAGGTCGACTGTATATAGAGTTATCCCTATCCCTTCACACACAGTTCAGAGTCCACGCAAAATTCGATCATATTTCTGTACTGTGTTCAATGCGCCCCCTTATTACCTGTTCCAAAGACAATCCCCAGTTACAGCTGTCTTGGCACGTAATAATATTTAAAATAGATTCATCCCTGGCTCCATTTATCCAGTCTCCCCCGCAGTTTAACGCGATAATCACTGTTCGCCATGTCCGACTAACGAAATTATTTGTCCGATATACAGTTGGGTAGTGAGTGACACTTCTGCATGGTCTTTTTAACGCAAGAATGTCAAACTGTGAGCACAGGTTACTGTCGACCACGCAGAGTATCGGGGTGACAACAAGGAATGGCGGCTAGACGTGGAGCAGCGCGTGGAGCAGTGTCAGGACATGGACTCGGTTCGCCTACTAGTCACTGTGACAGGTACGGTGGCAGTGGCGTACAGGGACAGTCTTTAACATACCAAAAATCCTACATACAAAAGGCAAGCAACATTTGGTAAAACGAGTTTGAAACCATTTACTGGTAACAAAATATTTCTCCGCAATAAACTGCCAGTGTCCACATCAATATAGGCCTATCCTATCGACCTCATCGTTACAGACCGACACGGCAGTCACCCACATTTATCACTTTAAAATTATCCTCGTCATCAATGTGTGGAAGTACTTGAATGTTAAGTCCAATGTATTCCAAATCTCGGAACTACATGCCGAAGAGCGGCCGGCTTCATTATGTGACCACTTGTCATGAAGGGAGGCACTGACGCAGTTTCCTTATGCAGTACCACAGACGTTTCGCAGCTGATTTTGACATGTTTCCACATACACCAGTAATGAATCTATAATATCACTTCTGTGTCAAGGACGATGAGACGTGTGGCGCACGTGGAAGGTACGGGGGAGAAAAGAAATGCAGACAGGATTGTGATGAGGAAATCCGAAGGAAAGAGACAATTTCGAAGACTCAGGCGTAGAGAGTAAGATAATATTAAAACGGATATTAGAGAAACAAGATAGAAAGGCGTAGGCTGGACTTAGGTGGATCAGGATAGGGAAAAGTGGCAAGCACTTGTGCATAAGGCAATAAAGCATCGTGTTCCATAAAATTCGCGGACTTTATTAACTAGCTGAGCAGCCATTAGCTTATCGAAAAGAACTGTGATCTATACAGTTATCTATGATGTCTTTGTATTTCAAGATCTTGTAGCCTTCCTTCTTTACCCCCTTTTTTGTTTAATGGTATGGCATATATGAGCACTCCTACTACTACTACTACTACTACTACTGCTGCTGCTGCTGCTGTTATGGCAAGACTACTGAAATTTTGTCCATCATTTAACTCACGAGATAATAAAACAGACTTTCTATTTCTGTTTTTGCTTGAAAGCACCTCCCCAACGGCCAGGCCAGGACATCAAGCAAGTGCCAGGACTTGGATATTACAAATTCCACGCCAATGCACAGACATGGCTGGCAGCTCGACATACATGCACCAAAGAGAGAGCTCACCTCCTCATTGTCAACTCAGACGATGAGTTTGCCACAGTGAAAAGTATATGGGACAACTACCCTAATCTGTTTCAAGACTGGAGGAATGACTATGTACACATAGGTATCACTGACTTGGCAGAGGAAGGGAATTTCACCACCATGTTCGGTAAGTCCTTCTTTTCTTCATACTTTGCATTCTAGTATCTTTTATTTTAAGGGAAACAACCTCCTACTCCTTGAGGAGGTAAACTCTGGTGATGTTGTGGACTGGTAAAAAGTACATCCGAATATCCCTGCTGGAACAACCATACACCATCCGCGTCATCAAACAATTAACAAGCGTTTGTATATACTTCAGGAAATTTTCCTATGTTCTTCGACTACGTATTTTACTTCTGGAAATACCACATAGCCTCAGCAGTTGATATGCTGTAGTTCAACAAATTTTACTTTTATGGAATCTGGTCTTTAATTAATGTCAGCATAAGGTTTAATCTTATAGACATCCTGAAGCAGTTCAAATAATTTCATATTATCATAACATACTTCCCTACGATCCATTCTATTGTCCCATTTGTAATCATCTATGATTTTCTAGCTTTAATTCTTCTTTCCAGATATTAAAATTAAAATAATTGAATTTTGTATTATTTGTAAAATGTGGTATCTTATTTTGAGGGAAACAAAATACTGTCAATAATTGTAGAACATAATTAGAAAAATTTACACAGCCAGGAACTTCGAAATTAATGCGGTTTACTTAGACGTACTAATGTAATTATATCAAAGGCACTGACATGGAAATGACATGTCATACATGGGAAAGAGAAACAAAGTTACAGAATTATTCTTTGGCAAAATCTCATTGAAAGACAGATGGAAGAGCAATAACAAACAGAATGTATCTTCAAAGTGTTGTGATTGAATTTTACATGTTGAATACTATGTCTAGTGACAGTTTACAACAGTATAACGCTAGATATTCAAGTTTAAATACACATTTTATTTTTACAGGAGAGCCAATGAATATGACAGGCTATGCCAGATGGGGAAATGGCGAACCATCCCATGGCAAGGCTGCCAACTGTGGAAGACTTTCCCGTACGGGGCAACTGTTTGATTCTTACTGCACAAATGTGCTCGCCTTCTTTTGCGAGCAGTAATTTTGATACCGTACCATACTGCGAGGTATACTATTATGTAATTACACTAATAATTAGTTGGCTGTCCATACTGTTGGTGTATGTCCCTCCTTCATAGCTTATGAACTGATGGATTCTCATGAAACTTGACATGAACAATGTGCCACTAGAGGCCACTCGACCTTTGTGACTATGCAATTTCCCCCCATCAGTATCAACACAACGGGCATGGAAGCTTCTTAGATGTAAATGACATTCTTATAGCTCTGTATAGGTCTTTATTTCTAGCATGATTACTCTCAGTTCCAACAGATCTGTATCGCTAGTATAACCATTTTTTTGCAATATATCTGTGTCTCAAGCATAATTAGCTTTGTGGAAATAGACCTGTACCTCTAGCATAATTAGCTTTGAGGCAACAGATCTGTACCTTTAGTGTAATTTGCTTTGTGTCAATAAATACACACCTCTAGTATGATTAGCTCTGTGGCATTAGATCTGTACCTCTAGCATAATTAGCTTTGTGTCAATAGATATGTACCTCCAGTATGATTAACTTTGTGACAGTAGATCCATATCTCTAGCATAATCAGCTTTGTGGGAATCAATCGGTACTGCAATTCATGAAAATCAAAATCCATGAGGATGAAATATGTGGGTTCAGTTTCCCGCTCATCATTCCTCTCTTATCAAGCTCCAGTTTGTTTTAGTAACTTAGAATACACTGTGGCACGGCATATTTCACGGTTCCAAAGCCATAATATGCAAACAAAAAGGTTCTGTTTTTCACATATTATTTGTTCCATTTGGCACAAGGAAACATTTCAAAGGTATTTATGATTGTGGAAATAATCATACTAATAACAATTAAATAAACACCACAGTACAACTGATGTTATTGGTCACAAAATGTCTTCTAATTATGAACCCCAAATTTTCATCACCAATAACACACCCATCATAACCCATTTCAACACAGTAGACATCTTCTCAACCAAGACACAGCTTAATTTTACCCTTCCCTAACCGACTTGATGAAACAATAACTAAGCACATGTAATTTTTCTCCCTTAAATAGTTACAATTATTCCTCGATAAAGTGGTACACTACGAGTATGTATGCAGGGATTAGAGGTAAGGCTCCATGTATTCTTAATTTTGTCACCACGTGACAGTGAAAGGCCCTTTTAACACTCTTGTTGCCCTGGCATTCTGAAAAAGATCACCTGGTACTAAATGGTTGGAAGGCTTGGTGAACCCTGCGCTGATGTGAACATGTAGCAAAAAGAAAAATTTCTGCCCTGCCAATAGTACTTTATTAGTGGAAAATGGACCTAAAACCTTTCCCTGGCACAAGAGGTATATCAACCACAAGCAATGGTTCTTTCTGTGCTTATTTAGTGTTGGAGATTGATGAAAAATCCATTTAGCACAATCTCTCTCAACAATTACAACTGTGTGCTTCAACAACATGTCCAGTGATATGGTGGCAGAAGAAGGCTGTTTAAATAAAACCTACATAGTGTTAGATGCATTTATGAGCTTAAAAGCGTTTTGCTGTAGCAGCAAACTTTATTTTACTCTGAACTTACAAAATTATCATTAAAATCTCCTTAATAACAATTGTAACAACTGAAAAACAGAACACAGTACGTAGTCTATCCTACACAGTGTATCTTTAGTCCTCTTCCTCTGCATGGCAGCTGTCACGGAAGCTTTTGTGTGTCTACAAAAATTTAAGAGTGTAATTTTAACCTGCAGTACAACCCACCTTATTTCATAGAATAGTCATGAAATGCCGATTTCCAGCTTCTAAGCAGATCTTGCAGCTTCTGAAAATATTTCTCGAAAAACACTGGAGCTCCTATCTTGAAATACAAAATCTCTTTAAAAAATGTTCATTTTTTGCAAAGAAAGTGGCCTGTTACACATTTTCTGTTCTACTGTTAATTCCATGAATAACAGTGCCAGGACTAATTAAACATACTGGCTGGATTTTGTTTTCTTATAAAATACAAGCCTTTGTGTGTACTCACTGCACTTTAAGGTCATGCAAAGCAAGCTTTGCAAACAGCATAGGGATTTTCATAACAAATCTACCACTCTCGCTGATTACATTCCTACTGACTGTAAACCATGCATCATCTGTACAAATACGAGTTTTTTTCGGTCCAGCACTAAACCTATGATTCAATATTTTTCCACAATTGTTTTACAGGCACTGTTGGCATTGAAAGTTTTCCACAGACCCTATCAGCAACATTTTTTCCATGCTACATATGTGCTTTGCAAGATCACTGTAAATAAACACTCTGTTCAACAGAAAACATGTCTCACATGCACTACCCAAACCTACATCAGACACAACACGAAACTCGGTGAGTGCCTCTCATTTCCGGTGCAGGTGAGATGACTCAACTCATGGCCAACTAAGCTTGCCTAACCGATCTAGGGGAATAGATTAGAGACACACTCTGTATTTTCCATTACACTGTATTATACCCAAGAGAAAGTACTTTTATTCAGCAAAAAAGACTACTCTCCCCAGCCTGTAAAGGTACACATGGGCTTTAACAGGGCGGTGTTTGCACTTTCTCACACATTAAGGAATTGCAGGATGAGACCTGAGAGTTACACTTCGAGAGAACTCTGTAACGTCAAGGTCAGGTACCTTTTAGCGTTATAGAAGTCACCTAATTGTATACACTGGCTAAAACGTAGAAACAAGACTAATTGAAATTGGCCTTTACTCCCTAGTCATTTGGAAAGAACCCAGTTAACTTAGCTATAATCCAAGGTTTCTGGTTGTACCTTAGTAGGTTTCAGCTTACAGGAATAAATAATTAGGCCTCAGAGATGTACTGAGGATATCTGAAGATACATAATTACAAGGAAAGATATGATGGCAGAAACACTACTAGACAAAGTATGTGAAATTAAGTATAGAGTTGTACAGATATCTCATGTACAGATAACATTTTGTTACTTGCAAAGGCTTTGAAACTGATGAAGTCAAATCAACAACCACTGGCAGAAGCCATGACAACATGCAGGGACTGCAGTACAGATGACATGTGAAAATCAGCTGCAGAAGAGTGAACATGAATTAGAAAAAGTGCTTGTGGACAGAGAGAGAAAATGGAGAATGTGTCATTGTAAGATGATTGAAATGGATGATGGTGCCAAAAACAATCTTTCTTTGGCAATAAAAACAGATATGTGCTTTTGATGCTCATTATCCTCTTCACTGATTGCATGATATATCCATGGTCATTCTCTCCATCTGCTATCTAGACAACATGATATCTTGTCAAGGTTCTTTTTATACAACATACTAGAGCCTCTCACATACAGCAAATTTTATAACTACTATTTTATAACTACAAAATGATACATAGAATACCCATACACAAACTCTACTACTAGCAAGGATGCCTCTTGCAGTATGTGCTGAAGACAAAAATTATGTATGTAATTCCTATATTTAAATGTGATAACGGCACTGTTGAAGTAGTTAAAGTTTGTCTTAGAAATTCTCCCCACACTCAAGCACCAGGCCATGAAGGCAAAGATCCACATATCCTGAACCTTGTTATTATATAGAGATGAGTAGTCAATTCTATACTCTGGCAACTTTACACCTGGGGAAAGGTACATTCTACACACTGCATAAGACAAGGTGAGGTCCAGGACTGGCATCAATGTAGTGGTCAAGGGAAAAATTCCTAATCACAGGTTGTAATTATTATAAATTTGAACTGCAGTCAGAAAGTACTAAGAACTAAGTAACCACATAAAGAATCAGCCCATTCAAACCCCCTACCATGATAAAACCCTTTTAATCCAGTCAGTCACTTCCTCTTCTCTCTGAAGTGATATAAACAATAAAGTTTCACTGAAGTATTCATTTTCTCCATTTTTGCCCAGCACAGAATATTAACACTTCAGCCCAGAAGACAGTAGTAAAGATGAATACAAAATATGAACAGGGAAGGGATATGAAAGGAAGACGTCATCATCTGTTACAGGGCATTGTCTCTGCATTTGCCTGGACAGAACTGACGTAAGGAAACCAATCACACACTACTCAGTGCCAACATGTTTACACTACTGATGACAAGTAACTGATTATGATGTAAGCCTCACTGTAGCTCCAGGTGTGCAGTGGTGTTCTCATCACAGGAAGTGTAGTATCACCTGGACAGCCATATAGATTGTGACAACATATCCTATACCGAATACCAAGCCTCTAGAGGGTTGTGGCATAACCACAATTGTGTACACAAATGTGTGCAAAATCCTGGCCACTGTGAAGACTCGAAACAGGTTGATTGCCAAGAATTCTGTCGGGTCAATCAACGTATAGAAGAAAGCTACTGTGATGAAAGGGAGAATGTTCTCCAGGTCATTCTGGTGGCCCCTGCAAAGAAATTTGACACAACTGATGCTGCATATTTGTTAGCCTTATAAACATGGAGTCAGTACGGTGACTAGACTATGGGTTACAAAACTGGTTTGTGGTTTGATTCCCAGCAGCAGCATGATAAGTTCTTCAGAGCACCCCAACTAGCTACAGAGCCCAAGCAGCCTCCTGTCCCACCATATTATTTAAGGATTTTTAACATTCTTTCCACAAACATTTTGGGGTTGTACCTTAATTTAAGCCATTACTTCTACTTTTTTCTTCTTAATTCACAGTCAGCTGCTATACAGCCTGTGTGCTGATACATAAACCAGCAAACCACTACAACAATATCTGTGCCTTAACTTCTATTGAAGCCGTATCTGTTACTGGCTTCTACACTGTAGTCAGCAAGCAAGCATCTTCCTACTCCTCTTCCTACTACTGCTGCTGCTGCTCTACTACTACTACTGCTACAACAACAACAACAACAACAACAACTACTACTACTACTACTACTACTACTACATCACCATCATCACTGTAATCGACAGCACCACTCCTCTACCACCACCATCATGACCACAACCACAACCATGAGCACCATTATAACCGTCCTTTCTGAGAAGCTAATAGTTTCTCAGCTACTGAGGAAATAACGAAATTGTATTGTTGTTGTTGTTGTTGTTGTCGTCGTCGTCATTATTACTGGAAACACAAAATTATATTTGCCATTTATCATCATCAGTGCATACTATCATTGGACTGTGTAAGCTACATATTGATGCAGCAATTTTTCTAAGTAAAAACAATTTAAAAAGACAAGGCTAAGACATTAGAATGGAATGGAGTGAACAGCCAGCAATCCCCACATCTAGATCTGTGAAATATTTGTGGAGGCAGGGGTTTAATATCAAAATTCATTTTTTGGAAATTGTTGGGAGGTTGTGGGTCTGGGACGAGCTTTCGTAATGCTGGTAACTGGCATGCAGATTCCATTAAAAAAAGGATATATCTTGTTCAGCTTGTTACATGGAAGAACGCGTTACTGAAAAGTGTTACCTTCTGACTCTCTCAACATCTGGATCATCTAGCTTCACCTTCCCTTTGAAGCCATCACTGTCCTCTGGGTTGGCAAAGACCTGCAAAGTAGAACATGCCACCACTCAGACCGGCAAAAATTATTATTCATTTTATTCAACTAAAGTGGAATGGAATTAAATTTGGAACAGGGTACTCAAATTTCCCTTGCATCTTCCTTGTGGTTTGCATTCCTACTTGCTCTTGACATATATTTTGCAAGATACAAATTTATAACCACACTGCAGAGAGCCTAAATTATTTTCTCTTGTTGTTTTGTTAGATATCAAGTACTGCAGATGAAAAAGTATTTCAAGATGCACTTCAATTACATATAATTTAAATTACATTTATATCTACTTTACAATCAGGGACAGTTCATTTGGTATTTTTAATAGGCTACAGGTAGGTGGAGGCAATTTTCTTTCTTGCATCACATCAAGAAGGGCAGTGGAGCCGATCCAGCCTACAAACCAAATGGGTACAGCTCTTTCCCAAGTGAAAAGCAGCTGTTTTTGAACCTGACCACTCAACTGCATTTACTACAGATGTTTAGAAGTGGCACTCTTCCATTTGTCTCTACTGGCTATATGCTTAAACAACCACATGTAAAACCTTACCTTCACCTTTCACATTACCGAACATGATAAAACCAAATTTGAGCTTCCTGTAAAGTACGAATTATACTGTACTAATACAAAGCAAAATCAAATTTATTCTACTTTTAGTATACTTGACTACCAATACAAAATATCATACAAACTGTGTAAGTTGTTTTGAAGAAGAAACAAGCAAACATGACCTACACATTACACTTTCACTTTATATGACTATGCAAAGAATGCACAAAATTTGCCTCATACAGTTGCATTCACTTTGACAATATAAAGACTAAGAGAATGCACTGAAAGGCACTAGTGTTGATCTAGCTTCATATGTATGCACTCATACCATGCTGGGATTGTTGATCACAGGAATTTTGAAGTTCAGAGACACAGAGGGCTGAAGTGACATTCCTTTGACACAGACTCTCATGAAAGTGACGTAATTGCAGCTAGAGAACGAGAGCGACCGACAGACATGAGAAGCCGTAATACGGTTCTAAAGAAGCAACAGAATCCCTCATGAATTAATTAAACCGTATGAAGAAAACAACAGTTATGCTTAAATTACGCGAGCAGCCTCTTTATGATTTGTTCACTGCATAAATTTAACTCTAAAAATAGGGAAACTGTGCAGGTAAATAGCTATGTATGTTACCCCAATATCATTTGTACAGATAATGTGCGCGGGCCTCACCAATGGCGGGCGCGAACCGAATTGTCGTCACCCCTGTTATACACAATAAAAGAACACGCAGAAGGTACGTGTTGAGGAAAAACTAGATGGAATTGGTGCCAGATGAGAGACATGTGCAAGAAAATCACTGGTTCGTCTTGCATAACAAACGGGAGTAAAAGAACAATTAAAACAAAATGCAACAAAATTATCACAGTTGCTTCCACATATAACTGTCGTTCACTGTCTCTCAGACACTGAAGGTGAAGCAAGAGTGAACTTCGCGTGAATCGGTACATTTATGGGGTGCACTCGTTCTGTTTAGCAACAAAACTTGACTTCGGCTCAGTGAATACGTCACCTCGCATAATATCAGTTACTGGTCTGTAGAATATTCCATGTTAATTCACGAAGAGCCATAACATGATATTATGTTGTTGTGTAGCGTACTATGAGTGCAACTGGGGTGATACGTGAAATACAGAATATATGACGATGTGTCACAAACACTGACTCGCCAACTTGATGTCAAAGGAGATGAGATGAATATCATCAGCAGAGGCACTGAAAATAAGTTAAGAAAACTGCCGAACAAGTCCAAAGTCATTGCTGAAAAGCCGATGGATATAGTTCTTGAGGCAGAAACGGGAAACGTGAACAGACGCACAAATTTATGTCTCGTCAATGGCGGTGCCCCCAGCTATTATACACCACTTAAAAACTGTGGCTTTCTAAAGACACTGGTAACCTACAGCTCGACAAAATGTTTGCAGTCTCTCCAGTTCGGCTGTTTGTACGCATTCCGACAGGGCTGATGCGCACCTGCTATATTCACAGTTCTCTTCCGGTTTCGATGGCCGACTGAATTAGTGACTTTTGTTAGTGTCAGTCTGTTAAATGCTTACATAATATTTCTGAGAAAAAAGACGGTTTATTCGGTTTTACAAAATGTTTAAGTAGCAGCTGCATTAAAAATAGCACGAATGAGGAGCTTTTGACTTATATTTGCTTCGAAAAAACTCAATTGTAATGCTGCCTGCCAATATGAAAACTTTCTAGACTTCTTGTGATCTCCTTTCATAACCCAGCATCCATCACAGGCGCTAAAAATGCTAAAAGTTCGTGTGTGCTTCATCCTCCTATTGCGCAACCCGTTACACGATCTCCCTTACACGGTGACGAAATCCCTTGCTGTTCTTTAATTCCAAGGTTCACCACTGCGTGCCCAAAACAGAAGGACTGAACTATATCCTGAACCAGTAGAACGTCCCTACGTCTTTATTCCTTTCAGATTTATCGACCAAAATATGTGTGCATTTATCGTCGTCCCTACAGGTACATACGTCCATGTGACTTGTACGACCCTTTGTTTCCCTGTGGGTCCGGATAGCGCAGTCGGTATAGCGACTCCCTACGGGCTGGAGGGTCCGGGGATCGAATCCCGGTAGGGGCCAGATTTTCCGTAACCATCCAGACCGGCCCTGAGGCCCACCCTGCCTCCTGACCAATGGGTGCCGGGTCTCTTTCCGGGGGGTAAAGCGGCTGGGGCGTGGCGCTGACCACCCACCCACATCTAATGTCGAGATTAAAGAAAGAGTAGAGCTATACGACTGCTCCTCTCCTGGGCCTTCGTGGCCTGTTCTAGGGTGACCTATACCTTTATATCTTTACTCTTCCCCTACCCCAACCCACCCTTTCGTACAGTATGATGGCGGTACGAATCGTAATACCTGCAGCAACCCTATCAATTCACTCCGTGCGATGTAACGGTGCCCTTGTTGTTGAACCCCAATATATTTTTTTTTACTCAGGCCCGAATCCGCCCTCGGCGGCCCTGTTTACTCTTATTAGACGGTACCGAATCTTGGTACCATTTGTAACTCCCGGTCCTTTTGTACTAGCGAAACTACTGCGGACCACAATTTAACAATCATGACTGCAGTTGTGATCACTGTCGCTTTACACGTCAAGTAAATCGACTGCATGAATCAGCGTTATTTAACCTTTTAAAGCCTAGCGGTAACTTTACATACGACCAGGTTTAACATTAAAAAATTCTACGTGGTGCCCACATTGCGTTTATGTGTTTCGTACGGATCTCAGAACAAACAGCAACTTTTGCCTTATAACACATTAAGAGATTGGTTTTTATAACCGAAGTGGAGAGTGTTTACAGCGCGGTACGCCCTCAGTCCTTATATAAAACAGATACGCTTCGTCTTTAAAGGGTTAACTAAGTTAAAGTGCCATTTAAAAACCATTCTCGCCTGTCTAATGTTGTTCCGTCAGAGTAGCGCTTCACTAGTACTGTTAGAATTACGGCTTTCGCACATCATCCAACTCTTCGATTACGCCAGCAGTGGTTCCCAAAGTGTGCTCCAGTTCCCACGGGATCCGTGGATAAGTTTCTGCGACGGCTACTTTGAAAGTTACTTATTTTTTAGAGTAAGGCAACAGCGTTTTGATAAAAATAATCGAGGAGCTTCTTTAATTGGCGATATCTTTATTTCGTACGACCGTTAGAATATCTAATTAAGAAACTTTCTGTACCCAACAAGCGAGCGACGATCATTTTAATTAAGGCAGAATCACGCAATGCGTTGTTACATATGCTACTGCTATGTATTCGTATCTACCTAAACTCATTTCTGAGATATAAATTTTTAATTTTTGATACCTATCATCCGGACACTCTATATTTACGTCAGCATGGATGTGTGGATCCGCGTTCATTTTTTGAAGCCAAAGGGGCGCTGCGAGAAAAATTTTTGGGAACAACTGGTCCACAGGGATTCATTCTGAAGAGGCCAGCGACTGTACACCAGCATTTTATTGGAACCAGGAATCGGGACACATTACAAGTACCTGGAGGGGAAGGATTCGCATCCGCCCTGTAAGGGTCAAACCTCACAGCTACCATCAAGGATTCAAATAACTGAGATTTCAGGCTTCCAAGGTGGTCTGTATTTTTATACCTGTTTGTAGTGTCGAAACTTACAGCACGGCGTCATTAGCCAGACGACTCCAACCGGTTTGGTGTCCTGCAGCTTGGAGTATGTACGGGGGAGGGCAGACACCAATACCTAAAGGCGTCTTAAGAGCAAGAACGGACTTACAGTCACAAATCGGTTCAACCAGTCACCAACAACTCCGCAGAACACTCCTCGGAACATTAACAGTCGCTCAGCCAGTCAACAAATGCCCCACTGTTACGCACACCGGAAGGTTCGTTATTCTGCTCGTAACAGCACCTTAGTGGACCCTATCTGATGCCAGAAAAAATGCGTCCACTTCTTTACAACCATGTGCTTTAATAGGACGCAATCCAGGGTAGTTATCGCCCTTCTTACTGGACGTAACACCGTGACAAGACACCTCCACAAAAATGAGGCTGACAAACAGACAGTCCCTTGTATAGGAAACGCGGAGTAGAGCAGGAAACCTCAGCTCATGTTTTGTGTTAGTGTGCAAACCTTCGCGGTAGTCACACATACGTATCTGGGTTTCTTCTTTTTGGACCCTAAGGACATTAGAGGTCTAACTCTGGGGGCTACCTGGAAATTTATTAAATGGACAGGGCTCTCATGCCTTGCACCTAGTTAGGGGGGCACAAACGGCCTGTAAAGGGCCTACGTGCATCGGGAACGCAAGGGCTCGACCCATTATTTATTCATTATTCATTCATCACAACCCACTTCCCAGGTGATGCGCGGCCTCTGTCACTACTAGGTAATGAGCGAGAACTATAAACATAATAGAGCGAAAGATAAAAAGACAAGCGTGAGAAAATATACTCCGATTTTATCACCAAAGAGATTTGTTAAATCAGGATACGAGGCAAATTTTATACAAATTATGGAATTTTAGGTTCTAAAATAACGGATTCCACATTTGTGTTCCAAGTATCACTTAACAAATACTGGAACAAAGAACGCTGTTAAGCCGCAAGTACATGATCATATCAGCAGTAAACTCCGGCACGTTTCGTAGATAACAACAGTAAAGCCAGTGGCGTTATGTTTAAAGTTTCAAAGTCTTCTGGGCTGTTTTGTTGTTTCAAGTAGCAAACAGATGAAGGCAGTACTATACGTCGAAACGTCGGTGACCATTTACCAGTCGACACGGCGTAATATCGCAGACAGCTTCAGTGTTCGGCAGCACTGCAATGACAGCTGCAAATCTCGCATGGAGGTGTTTCATCTGTGCCTGTACAAACTTTCACAGCACGCCACTGACGAAGGTGACGTACTGACATGACTTAGGATGGACCTCGTACTTCCGCTCTTGTACCACCATGTCAAAACATGATGATAAAACTGGCCTGTCACGTGATGCAGAATTCATTACGCGTCCATTCAGAGGCCTTGATTGCTTAAGAGTTGCCAACCTTAAAAAACTGTTGGTATACAAAAAAAACACCGCGGCGTTTCTGTTGAAATTTCTCTCCAAATGCTACAAACGTAAGCATTGGAGCCTAAACGTTATGGCAACAAAATGCAACAGCGTGGCAAAACACGCTACACTAAGGTTCTCTGCGATGTGACGGCGTGCACTTTCGTGGGTAAGAATCGAAGTTTCGCGGAGAACCCATTCACCGAACTACTAGGCATAACACCGCAGAACACTCGATCATGACAACCTCGAATCTGAGGATTCGTTTCTTCTGGGATACGACGTTTCTTTAATGCATAATCGGATGCAGACATTTCAAGGCAACCCGACTTACGCAGCATCACGTATAGAGTGTTCTTTTGTCAAGCACACATCGTTTGCGCTATTCTGGCTTTCGGATCCAAGTAGGATCTAAGACGGCTGGACGCTCCGGGGATCGAATCCCGGTGGATGCGAGATTTTCCGCATCCGTCCACACTGACCCTGGGGCCCACCCAGCCTCCTGTACAATGGGTATCGGGTACCTTTCCCGCGGGTAAAGCGGCCTGGGCGTGCCATTGACCACACCCATCTAGCGTCGACGTTAGAGAAGGGAGTACAGCAATACCTCTAGTCCCCCCTCTGGGCCTTCATGGCCTGTTCTACCGTGAACTTCACCTTTGTACATAGGATCAAAGAGAACTATATGCTTTTTAGATGTTTGGATGCAAATAAATACAGACACTAAGATAAATCCTGTACAATTTTAACCTAATTTTTGTAATTGTTTCACATGAAATATTGGCATTTTATCCATTTAATTTTATAAACTATCCTTCACCAAGCACAACCGATGACGATATATTTTAGCATCAATGCTCCTTTGTGTCAACAGTCTCCCTCACGTTGGCTATTATTATAACCGGAACATGTTGAAAAATTAATAATATACACATTAACCAACAGATAAGCAACTAGCTGCAAATATGTACTTACTTATACACAATTCTAAATAGTTAAATTACTCAGACGTATATGGTGTATGCATTAGTATAGCAAGCCAACTATAAAGCAACAAACGTAAATGAAGACTGTGTAAGGGGGTTCATTATGAAGAATATCATATTCATGATTTTGTAAAACCATAATGCCATTACTGCACTACTGTGAACATATATTCTTGTGACATGTATGTTTGAACCAACACATGGCCACCAACAATATCTCTTTCTACACATCATCACGGACAGAAACTTCAAAGTCACATATACACAAACTCTGCAATAAGATTTGCAACAACACAATTTAAGAGACTGATATAGCTGACCCAGATACATTGGTCATTGTTTAAGTTGGTCGAACATACCATTCTCTTTCTTATGGTAGTAATGTTTGGAGATAATCTGCCAAAAATGTTTGTTCATACTGAAAAAAAAAACTCTGATGCACTTCAGGATTGAAACAATGTGATTCCTGCAGAGAAAGTCTCACATCCACAAAACAATTTTATTCCCAGAGCAGAAACACAGCTCTACATCCAATGATATGGTACACTCACATGTCACATGAACTAGTTCTTACTATTACTCTGTACATAATCTTGAACCTGTAGCAGTGGGCCATCAGAGTTTGTATATTTTAAATACACTTCTCTGCCTCTTCAAAGAAACTTAACTTTGTAATTACTCAACTGCAGAGGCCTCTATGGTGATAATTTTACTCAAACTGGCAGCTAATGTCTGCATAAATTATGCCTCTCTTCTGGTCAACCAGCAGAAATAGAATATATTTTACAAACAGCCATCACTAAAGAAATTATGTTGTCTAGATAAATATCACATACATAACCTGAATTTACAGACAAAAAAGGTCACATTGCTGGTGGCTACGTTGTTTAGAAATTCCAATACACTGTCTTGGAGGTCTGAAAACAGGTGAAAAGTGTGACCCCACAATTCTGGAACTAAGAAGCCCATGTGACCCCATACAGTTCTGTTGAAAATTGCATCAAAGCCAACCAAACAACTTTTCATTTCAGGAACTGCCATTTATTAGGAGACAGTATTTATCTTAATTCACTTAGCTTATTTAGTAACATTCTACCACTTTTTTTCTTCAAACAGGTTTTAATTTTTATCCTTTTATGTAAGTTACAGAGAAAATACATTAAGCTAAAGAACCGCAGAAGGTCCTTGATTTTGCTAATCAGTATGATGTGTTTGAAACTGGTTCCACATTATGATTCCAGAAATACATTGCACATTGTACACAATGCACAAATAAAAGTTACGTTTCAAAAGATTGTAAATTCTGAATAAAAGGTGACTTTCAGCAACATGGTAGGAGACCATGGTTCTGACAAAATGCCATTTTACTAAGAGAAAGCATATTTACAGACTTCAGAGAAAAGTGAACCTTAACCTTCATAAGGCAGGTGCAAATGACCATACCTGCATTATGACACAAACTGAGTTAGGACTTCTAAGACCTGCAAGCGGAGAAACCTTCAGGCTCAAAACCACACAGTCTAATCTGCAAAGCCCAGTGAGCATAAATACAGTTGCAACAGCTGTCAACTGATGATGTCACCTGACTAATGGATTTTTGTGAGAACCACTGACCAAGATGCTGCTCATTGTTTTCACTGGAATGCTCCTGAATCTACACTGGATCCCATTTTCATTTAGTTAAGGTCATCAGAGAATTCATACCTTGAAAATATCGCACATATGGCAACCAGTCATCTGACCATCTCAAAAATTAACTTTCTATACGCCTCAAAAGCATACCTGCAAATCTCTACCATCGCTGGGAAGCACGCCATGGTTTTGCAGTTCTTCGGTCTGTAGCCTTGTCATGACACTGAGTTATGAGCTATGACCAACAAACAAACTACATGGAGCAGCGTCCTTCTTGAGAAGCTACCAGTTTCTCAGCTAGTCAAGAATTTCATGCATTTTATGGAACCTGAAGCTGCATTACTAGGCTCACAAGAGCCCACATGTCCCTCTCCTGAGCTGGCTCAACCCAGTCCATATTCTCCCATCCCATTCAAGAACAATTACAATATTTCACTCTCATCTACATCCAGGTCTCCCAAGTGGTCCCTTCCCACAGATTTCCCCATCAAAACCCCGTACAGAACTCTCCTTGCCCCCATGTCACATGACCCACCCACCTTTCTTTTTGATCTGATCACCTGAATAATAACTGGTGTGGAGTACAGATCGTGAAGCTCCTCATTATGCAATATCCTCCAGTCTCCTGTGACGTCCTCCCTCTTCAGCCCAAATACCTTCCTTAACACCTTATTTTTGAATATCCTCAGTCTATGTTCTACCCTGACTGTGACAGACCCAGTTTCACACCCATATAAAACAGGAAAAAGCATAGTTCTGTACATTTTAATATTTATGTTCTTGGGTAGCAATCTGCAAGATGAATCATTCTGGCTGAACGACAGCAGTCCTTCCCTGAGTTCAATCTGCTCTTAATTTCTTCATGAATACAATGGCAATGTATGTGTAAACAAATTTCAAATTCAGGAACACGTAACCCGCGTACTTTTTGCAATGTGACGTTACTCCAAACCTACCTGTCACCGTTGTATTAAGTTGCGTAACATGCGTTAAACCGGGAGGGGATGCGTCTGCATTACTCAACAATCCTGAATCATCGTAATTCCTGTAGTACGCATTAGGCCTACCTGTATTCACAAACACTGGTACCGCAAGTAATTCCGCAGTATCTGACCAAGAGACGGTAACCCTATCAAGTTTTCTGCCAAAGCGCGAATATTTTATGAAGTACAGAGAACACAGATGCACCGAACTAGTGATGGCGACATTACGTACCCTCTTCCTCATTCTCTGTCGCGCAGTCAGTAGAGACATTGCCAGCATTTTGAGGAGAAGTATTGTAGAGTAGAAAACATATGCCGAAAACACGGGGTTGTTCCTAGACAGCAATTCCACTAACGGAGCCATGACTGCTGCTTCCAAATGACCAGACAACCAACAAACTCCAGCACACCCAACTGTCTACTCAGCCGGCCTAAACCGCCGACTCAGTGTAAATAATCACGACCACGCCATCGCGACCTTCAAGTTATTCACGGTGCGTGCAGGTTTACCAACGTCACCCTTACATAACGCTCTTAACTCTTACACGCGCCATTAGTAAGTCCATTATCAACGAGATATTGGTTACTTGTATCACCTCATAGATAAGTACGGCTGTTGACAGAGAAGCGTATGTGGGTATTTTTCTTGTATTACTGTTACCGGCAGCCGAAGATCAATATTGATTCTCATTTAGTATGACGATTAAGCCTCTTGGGACATTACGCCTTGCAGACTGGTATAAATGTACTACCATTTCGGGGGACTTTTACTAACTTCCCTGAAGATGATGGTAGCAAGCTCCTCCGAAACTTTAGTATCTGTATACAAATTTACAAGGCATCACATCCGAGAAGACTAAAATCTTGAATGCCAGTGTGAGAAGCTAAAAAGTTCACAATGAATGTAGTATCCATTAAGCTACAACGTTCGTCAGACACTCATGTCAGCTCCTCGTGTTCCACCCTTCTGTGAAAACGAAGGTAAAAGCGGGACATGAATTTCTGCAAGCCGACTTGTTGTTGCGTAATTCCGATGGATATCAGTACTTGGATTATTGAATGATGCTTCAGAAACTCTGCCGGCTACATGCCTTTCGTTCTGAACGCAGCTGAAGTGCAGGAACCTGAAATCATTAACACCAATTAGTTTCGGCGATATATTATAAAATAAGCATTTTAAGTCAACTCTTTCTGGGTCTAGGTAGGGAATACGGCTAGCAATTTGCATCCAATTTTACGTCGAATAAGAAAACTATATCAGTCTACACAGTTAACCTATCAAACAATTAACTTATTATTGGGATCTGGGTTAAATTTTCTGGCAAATTTAATTTTGATTTCAGGAAAGTTACTTTACGTAAAAGTGTAAATGGGACGTATAACTTTAAGGGAAAAAAAGTTTTCTTACCCCATGTTCTATAGACATTTTGAATTTGTAACCGTAAATGAATTACAGTGTTTATGAAAGCGATTTTTTTCAATTTGTGCTAAAAGTTTTAAATTGGTTAAGTATAAATTATAAATATATCAAAACGGAATAACACCTGAAAAATTTAGTTTCCTCGCAATTCTGAATATTTTGCTTGTGTTCTCATCGCAATGTTTTGCGACAATTGGACGAAGAAAATGTTTGTAAGTGCTTGTATTTTCAATGACATTACTAATTTAGGAGATTGCACTATATTGAAAACAATGAAAGATATTTACGTTTTAACTACTAATGCCGAAATTAATGTAACAAGTCCTCTTCTAGGTAATTTGTCCTTGGGCGGACCTTTATGTGATTGTATTTATATACAGCCTGTAGCGGCAAAATTAAGAATTTTGTTGATTGCAGGTACCTTTCTTAGTCAGATAATTCCCTGAAAAGTTTAAGGCATTTTAATGGAAATTCTGCTATATTCCAAAATGTTTAAGCCCTTAAGGTCCTGCTTCTCGTGTAGAGCCTGCTTCTCAGCACGTCCACGTCACAAACTTCCATCGATGAGCGTCTGCAACACAAAGTAATACACATTATATAGCTGTAAGTACGCAGACTACAAATACAGGTCCAGACAAGCCTACCTTGATACTATGTAAAAATAAAATCTGGAAGATGTTTATAACGTATGGTCATTCGTTTATCAAAATTCTGTAGAAAACTAGATATTCAACTTACAATTCTGCATTATTTTGTCTCGGCTGTTACTTTGATCTCCAGGATAGCACTAACAACTGGTGTCGGGCGATGATAACACTCGACTGAAAAGAAAATCAGAATTAAATACATGTACTTTACAAATTCATTTTTCCATGCTTTGGACCCTGTTTAGCCAAGAAAAGACGCATGTATAGGATATTCGTAAGAAATCTAAAACCTCAGTTCTAATGTCAGAATAAAGAAAACATTTCCGCAAAAGGCATTTGACATGTAATAAAAATCGCACCAGACTTTAAATTCACGAACGGAGGAGGTGCTGTCATTGAGAGATTGCATACCTCTTTCCCAAACAACCGTTTCAAATCTATGTTTTAATTGAAGAATTTTTTATTCCTAATTGAAAATGTCTCTCGAAAACTGCAGACTAATTTGCATATCCACAAAACATCCTTGCTTATACATTATAGAATGCTTAACAATTTATGAAATAAGTAAGAGGAAATTTAATTTTATAATACACATTTTTCTTCGGAATTTTCTGTGTATTTAGTCAAATATTTATCACCCTTATCTTTCATCATGTTCATATTTGGTAGCCGTATTCTTTTTACTCCAAATTTGTCTTCAGGATTACACCTAAACAGATGGTAAAAATGTTCTTGCAAATTACTTTTTTGGATTTCTCTTTAAAATCTTAGTTCTGTTAAAATTGTGATAATTCTGAGAGAACCAGAATAATTTAACCGACAGTCGTCTTTCCTTGTTACATCCCCTCGGCACGATAAGCCATAGGGTTAATAAGGGGGACTGAAAAAAAAAAGCAATATTATCAGTACACCTCTAAGAGAAAACATCAAACGATTAACAAATTAAAACTTTGGTGTAGAACTCGTAAGTGTGCAACATTTTTCTTTGAATTTTGTGTCCTCTCGTTGCAGTTCACAGACTCGTCACTTTTGTTGAGATGAAGTGATGTCAATCTGAAACAGTTCAATTAAAAACTAGAATGTCACACTGATTATTTTTAATAGGTCAGAGGACATTCTTCCAAATGAACCTTTTAAATGGGAGACACATTCTTCTCCATTAAACCCAACAATTTATCGGTCCTCTTTTTTTATTGCAACCTGCAACTGCTCCACAATTCCTAACAAATTGGCCTGGCTCCCCCCACCCGCGCAGTCCTACTAATTTAGAAGAAAATATCCTACGAAAATGGGTTGCAAGGGTTGTAGGTTGGCAGTGCCAAACAAGGTTTCTAAACAAACTGCGATGAGAGATGAAATTTCCGAAGACATTTTTCACTTCGCTGAGATGTAGTGATTACAACCTGAAAGAATTAAATCAGAGCATTAGAATATCACATTAATTTTAAAAGCGTTGAGGACTTGCTTCCGAATGAATGTTATAAACAGAAGAAAATTCCTTCTTCATGGCGCCTAATAATTTAGTGGTCCTCGGTTTTCTATTGCAACCTGTAACTCATCCACAATTTCCTAATAAATTGGCCTGCTTCCCCCCACCCACGCAGTCCTACTAATTTAGAAGAAAATGTGCTATAAAAATGGGTTGGAAGAGTTGCAGGTTGGCAGTGCCAAACAAAGTTTCTAAAAAAAATTGCGGTGGCAGAAGAAGCTTGTCCACAGATTTGATTCCTCGCTGAGATAGGCTGCTTGCCTATCAGTCTAAAACAATTCAAACAGAATATTAGAATACCACATGGTTTACTTTAAGAAGAATAGAGGACTTTCTTGCAAAAGAGTATGCTGGAATATGAGAAAATTTCCTCCAGCTTTAAACAGTTTTATTGTTCTCGATTTCTAATGCAAGGTGCAGCTGATCCAGACATCCTAACAAATGTCCTAGTACCCTCCCATTGCGTTGCCCTATTAAATCTTGAAGAGAAAATGGGAAAATGGAAAAACAACGGAAGAGCTGCAGCTTGTCGAGACCAAATTTCGTAGTTTAACAGAAATGAGGACCTCAAAAAAAAGTTTTGCCAACATTTTTTAAAATTCTCAGTCCTCTTATTCAGATCCAAACTGCATGCGCTTTATAATTTCCAAGCCATGGCTGTACAAAGGCACAATTGCGCATGCGCATTTGGCATTGATGGCTCACGTAGTGTCCCGTCACATGAGTTGCAGTTTCTGACACGTTCAGCCGATGAGTGTGTCCGCCCCCCCCCCCCCCCCCACTCCCAGCCCGCAATCCTAACATGAACGAAAACAGAAGCCACAACTAGATGTTAGGCCCACTCCGCTCACCTCCTCCGGCTGCCAACACAAACCGGGCGAGCTCCACAGCCTAGTGTAGACAGCGTGTTAACGTTGAAGTGACATCCTGTAATGTATATTTTGCGTGTACGTGGAGATCGGGCTGCTTCGCTCAAGGACCTAAGGGAAGAACTGAGTGCACACACCATTTTTGGTGTAGACGCGTCACGTTCCGTTGTCAACAGCGCATAATTTAGTGAAAGCAACCGAATTTCAATGTACTGATGAATTTTTAAATTATTTAAAAATCCATCATACAATGAAAGAATAAATCGTAGGTAGGCCTATAGTAATATACCCTGTTCGTGACGAATCTACCTTAAACTAAGTGAAAATAGCTAGGTAAGGAGTTTTACGCCACTTTATCACTTGAAGAACAAATGACGAAAGGAAACGTGTAAACTCCCTTCCCTGACGTGTGCAATCATTTCTATGCAGAAGAGGCCACAACTTACACACGAGGCAAACCTCAAAATTCAAGAGGTTTTACTTAAATAGATTAACGGTAAGAATTTACATTTTCATGAATTTATTTTGCTTCCTCCAGTTCAAATTTCTTTGGTAGAAAGAGTCTCCGTCGTATTGAATAACCTGGCTACCCTTTCTACGTTCAACGACTCTTTTCACGAAGTGTTCACGATTAATTTTTGTGTGTCTCTCCGCGACCTCTTCAGGTGCTGCTTCCGCCCGCCACTGGCTGAAACACACAGGGGTGTCAAGTTTTCTGCAGCCTGCCGACACACTACGCTACCAACGCGGCCCCGCACATTGGCACGGTGTTACATCTAAATACCTGCCTACCTAACATTACAAAAACCTAACATCGCGACCTAACCAGCACAGCCCTGCAGGGGGGGAGGGGAGGGGAGAAAAACACACAAAAAAACACAAAAACAGCAAACACTTCCTTAAATATGTAGTGATGTCTCTGAAATACAGGCTGCTAACTTGACGCTTACATGCTACACAACCCTACGACTCTATGGCACACCAAACCCCGACTGATATGGAGTGGCTTTGCAGTTCTAAGCGATTCAGCCAGCAACCCTTACACAGCGAGAAGCAACGGCGGGACAAGAAATGACCACCTACCTTAACCCCCGGCGCGCTGCAGATGGTGTTCTTCTGACGTCGTATAGAACACGATGAAGGTTTGTAAGTAATAAAGCTTGCAGTGGCGGTCGACGTGTATGTCGAGATGTTGCTTTTGCAGATGTTGTTGTTGTTTTTGTTTGTTGTTGTTGCTGCTGCTGCTGCTGTTGTAGCTTATTAGATGTGAGTTAAAGCACGATTTGTCACTTCCACTCAAAATTATCACTGATCACTAGCCATCACTGAAGCTACATGAAAGCACATACTTTTCACTATTTTATTCAAATCGCCGAATACATTTTACACTTAAAACACTTTGTCTGCTTTGACACTTGACACTGGAAAAAACTGCTTATCACACTGAACACACTTCTACTTCGATCACTTTGTGAATGAGGCTACGTACTTTTACTCCTAACTTGTAAATTTCAATTACACACGCTCCACCTAATGGATGGTTATTACTTTTTAAAATAAATAGGTTCTTGACGCACTCCATATAAAAGTAAAACCACCACAGACTGTTTGCTCACACCACCCAGCCCTAATGGAAAGATCGTTCTTGTGACTGGTGTTATACGCACGTAGCTGACACTAGTTGGTCCTAGGAAAAGATGCAAGGACAAACAATCGTTGGGAGTGCCTTGTTTGAATACCGTTATATACTTTCGTACACGCAGCTAGGTTTTGCGATTTCGTTCGATAAATTTTCGAAATTATGACAGTAAGACTTATGGTTGTAATAAGATGATCAATTTTAATCGGCACACGCTTTATTTGGATGGGATCGTTCATTTGTAAACAAAATCGGACGCGTCTCCTGCGCTGTAAGAAGATGCCAAACCTTCCTTTACCCAGTCCTTGATATGTTCTATACAAAGTAAAACCACCACAGATTGTTTGCACACACCACCCAATCTTAACTGAAGGAGCGTTCTTGTGACTAGTGTTATACCTAGGGGGCTAACACTAGCTTGCCCTAGGAAAAGATGGATGGACAAACAATCGTCGGGAGTGCCTTGGATGAAACCCATTATATACTTCCGTCAACTTTGTAAGGTGATGTAAGTGCGTTTGGAATTCAGACACATTACTCAAAAGTTGAGCTTCCGTACCTATAAAAATCACTGAATGTATGACATTACCGAACTTGTTGATTTTAACCTACGTAAGCTGGATCTACGAGAAGATTAGCTTTGTACACTAAACCAGACACGTCGTCAGGGTCTAAGCGACTACAGACTTGTCCAGAAGGACTCTGCCCCGTGGATTGAATGTACTGCTGTTTGTGTCAACACGTGTCAAATTAAGGTTACCACCTTGGCTCAGTAACAGTTAACCGTATGAAATCAAACTTTTATTTACTAAACACAGTATCTCCCACAGATGATTCGTCTTATTTTACTTTATCCTAAAAGACATAAAATCATAAATAATATTACAACTGATGCAATAAGATACACCAGTGTTGTATATAGTATTCCAGATATCACGCGCATATTATTAAAATACAGAAGTATATGAGTTAACATTTTACTGATAAACTAACAAATTTAATTTAATTTCATTTCCACATTAATTATTTTAGGGCACCTGAAGTCAGAATTTTGCATAATATTGTGACAACTGTTTGAGCAATGCAGT
This sequence comes from Coptotermes formosanus, assembly GCA_013340265.1. Taxonomy (NCBI): domain Eukaryota; kingdom Metazoa; phylum Arthropoda; class Insecta; order Blattodea; family Rhinotermitidae; genus Coptotermes; species Coptotermes formosanus. Next base: position 678,439 of record BLKM01001521.1, read on the forward strand.
TCATCAGACAGGACAAAGTGTTGCCGGCCATGCATTATGTTAGGGAAGATGTGTACCCCTTGTAGCGTCACATAAAGGTAATGTACATACATACATACATACGTACGTACACACACACATACTTTCTTCCGTCCGTCCATCCATTCATTCTTCCACCCATATTTACATAAACAGAAGACAAACTATGTGAAGAGATTAGTATACGAACTGCAATGAGCAGAGAATTGCCACTTCATTCTGAATAAAATTTCATACTTTTGCTTGTTAATTTTGAATCTTTAAATGAATCATCAAGAACAGCTAGAGTAAGGTTGTGTTAAATTTAGTATAAATTATGTTTGGAGACTTCATTCCATGCGCCCGAAAATAAAATTGACTTTGCACAGTACCATGTTTTTTCGTAAATTATTTTAACACGTAAAATTGATAAACTCCTCTTCATATGAGAACTTAAATTTCTCACAGCGGTGTTGATAAAAATTCAGGTATTTCTCACTATAAAAGGCACTGATGGTAGAGAAAGAAACATATTTGGAGAAGCTTACTGCCTCCGTATTCGAGGCTCACGAAGAAGACTTTAGGTTACCATGAAGATGTACGCAGCAGATTTCTACGAAATATCTGTATCCATTTACTGATCTACACTGCGTCATATTTTAAGATACTTTTGGAACATTATTCTCCATGCATCTGTGAGATTTCGATTTTAATATTAATTCAGACCGGATGGAATACTCAGAATTCTGAATATACCTTGCACCGCATCGAATGGTATTCGCTTTAGTGACGAACGTAGGGAATGTCGCATTGCACAACGGTGGGAGAGACGGAACATGCTGATCTAGTTGGAGCTCAGTTACGACATATTTGGAGCTGAGAATACTGAATATATTTGTTCCGCCAGACAAAGAGGCATTTGTATCAATTACATCCGTAAAACAGAGTTTCTATTAAAAAGCTGATTGTCGTTTAGCTGATCAAGCAATTCAAATTTTACCGAAACTATTTTTTTTAAAAAAGAAGCTGTGCCGGGGCTACCCTGAACCAACGAAATCAACGGCCTCCCTAACGAGCTATTATGTATGAGAGATTAACTGAATACCTTTATAGCGAATTCGTTATTTTAGATCCGTTTTCTTCTTATTGGGTGAGATTACCTTCAGTCTACACGTTAGGTTGAATTCACAAAGCACACAGAAATTTGATATTAATTTAAAGACTGAATTTCTCGAAAACTATTTTGTACTTATTAAATGGTCATTGCATCTATCATTCTGAATAACTTCATAAAAGCGATTCCGTATAAAAATGTAAACGCTTTTGTTACGATGATTAAAATATTTATATCACCTATCATCGCTGTTATTGACGAAAGAATTAACCGAGAACATAAGGTTGGAAATATTCCTTCACATGTAACCAATTCAAGAAAATGCACTTCCATAAGATGGCATTTGACGGCAACTTGCACTGTTGTTCTCCACTGCACTCGACCACCCACACGAACATCCGGACTAAGACTGACCTAACTCTAACAAGTAACAAGCACTGCAACCCTTGTGCGGGTTCGAGCATTCACTTGTTTGTACCTGCTCATCCTCTACTGGAGAGATTAAGTACTATTAAACTATAAAACTTGACATAAATTTAAAAACTCATATATTTAATTTATAGTGGTCTTTACTACAAGGTTCCTTTAATTTTTTAAATCTAAATACATTACTTTTCTTAAAACATATATTATTTTTCTCGTTTGTAATAAACTGAGAATTTCAAGTTTACATCTTGAAGACAAGCCACGGGAGGAAGTGGAATCAAAATAAAAATCGGTGTTGGTATCGAGTCATCATGTATTGGATATTTTAAGTACTATTAAAACATACAATGGTTCGTTAGTTATGGGTCTCAAGCCGAACGCCACGAAAATGTTTTATTATGTTTTACAAAAACATTGCATAAAAAAAGTTGTACAGTTTTCCATGATCTAATATCATATATATTTTCAGGCTCTGAAACTAAATGGCACTAGTTTCATTCCTGCCTCACAAGTTTGCGCGTCAGCCGAGTTTTTATTTATGACTGTGGGAAATTATAAACTACATTGCTGGGGCATGCTCCAGGGCCATAACTTTCAACCCAAGTTTCGTAAAATCGTTCTACTCTTTCAAAAGTGGAAATGGACAAGGGAACAACTGCATGACTATATGATTAGCATAAGTTCTTTCCTTTTCACATAGGAAAGTAAGCTCAAATTGTATCCTTTTGTCTGAATTTCCTGTTTGTGAATAAAAAGTGATGCAATAAGTTGCATAATCTATGTAAGCTATTGTTCTATTGTTGCATATTAATACTACGCTATTCATATATTCCATGCATCTTCGGATTGTGTGTGTGTTGCTGCTGTTCAAAACAAAGCCAGGATTTTCGACCTACGTATATTAACAAAAAAAAAAACTATACGTAATACCCAATAAATAAATTCATATCCCTTGCGTAAAGGAATGCGAAGGTACCAAAGTACTGACGCTCAATTATTAGTGTTCTATACGTGGACGGATGTCGATATCTGAGATAATATCACAAGTTCTTACCAAACACATTACAGTGCTCTGAATGCATCATAAGTCCAGCGTTGTCGCATATTATTTACCTCGAACGTTTTATTTAAGTACAGGGCCGGATTTGTGTATAAGCTAGACAAGATACAGATTAGGGCCTCTTATTGCAAGGGGCCTCAGTGAGGCTACATCACAGAAAAATATTAAATACATTTGTAAATAATGAAAATCACAATAAAAAGTAATTGCAAACATTAATAAAAATGTACGTATAAATATGTAATCAACATTTTACAGTACACTTCCACATGCATGGAAAAATTTAAACCTAAAATTTAGGAGATGGGGAGGGTCCTCTTAAATGTTAATGCTTGGGGTCACAACACATTTAAACCCCGCCCTGTTTAAAGACACCGTTGCTGAATTTTATCATAACAAACCCAATAACTATACGTCTCAAAATAAACCAGATGTTCAGTTTTAAAACTGTGGGGTTCTTACTCGACGAAACTGCATTATCGAGGGCCGAATTTATTCCAAGGAGAACTGGGGGCTATTTCTCAAGGAGAAGTCTCTTTTATCGGATAGATTAGCATATTCTTAATTCAACATTTTTGGGTACAGGTGTTCTTGTGTATTTCATACAGTACGTTCAGCTAATGTCGCAACCAATCTTAACTTTCTCTAAAAATTTGTTGATAAAAGTTGCAGAATCTTGCACCTACTGCTTCCTACTATGTAAGCCATAATTATTAATAAGCTATCATTTTATAAATATTTTTTGAAGAAACTGGAATTTTTAAGGCGATGGGAAAATCTTTAAGAGCATTATTGTACCAAATAAGTGTTTACAAAAACAACACAAATGTATACACTATAAATAATAGGCTTTATTTGCTCTAAACTCTACAAAATACAAATTGAGCTTTATAAAAGCCAGGTACCTTACATTTAATCACACTGAGCCACAGTCACAGCACAAGGGCGGCACAGAAAGCGTGGAATCGACAGGAGGGTACACACAACGCTTATTCACAATTTGTGCATACTTGTAACAAAGGAGAAAACACATGATAAAACTCTGTGTGCACGTTTGAGCAAATTAATCCGTGCTATATAAACAGTAACCAGCTGACATCTACGTAAGGTAGACAGTAGAAATAATGTTTGTAGAAACGTGATACCATAAGCGAAGGATTTTACATACGACTATCTTCGCCATACCTGTAACTACATGGTTTTAGTCCCTTACTACTACGCCTTTACTAACTTCTCTTAAAATATGCTGGTTTAACACCTTTAAAATTTCAAATAGAAATATTTCTTTTAGAAGCACTTCATTTCAACTTGCATTTGTGAAATTCGGACATTTAACAGCATAGACAAATGAAATATTTTCTGTCATATTTCGGAATAATTCAGTCTGAATATTTGTGGGTACTTCAAAAGATATCTCGAAAATTATGAAACAAATATATTTATTTTACAAAAGAAATATATTAAAATATCATTGTGCAGAGGGCAGCACATTCATTTTTATGTTTTGGTACCACTGATAGAAAGACATACATAGTATTTCTATAGCAGACTTCTACTTCTCACAATTGCTCCAGTTCAGTACACCGAACTTCGACAGCTCGAGGCCAAAAGGGACAAAAGGGGAATTTTTATTTTATTTTCATAGACTACTGTGGTTCAAAATCAAACCTGCTTCACTACTTTCACTAGACAAAGTCTGCATTCACGTTCTTTAGAATTTATCTAATCACATATTTTTTTTCACACGGTTATGAAGGAGCAACGCACTTCAGTGGTCAGTCATGCTTCGTAATCGAGAGGTATAGAGTTCAAATCTCAGCCCAGGGACAGCTATAATAATTGAGTTTTTTTTTCTTAGTCTTCAAGAGTCTGTCCAAACAAGTGCAGGGCCCTTACCTTAAACGAGTCCCAACTGCTTCGTTACACGTGATTTCAAAATCACTATCAAACATCCTGTCATTCAACGTTATATTATCGTAGAAAATTTACCCGTCGTTAAACAAACCAATAAATAAACACGGTGGTTAAAACACAGAACAGCAGTAGGTAAAATCCAGTGCCTTCAGAGTTGTAGGCACTGCATTAGGAATTTTGATTAAACTAACAGCCATGAATACACACAAAACTGCATAGATTTTGGTATGGCCTAAATAAAAGGGGTTAATTGGCGGCCAACAAGACTTTTGATGAAGAAAACTCCGAAGTAGGGGAGCAGAGATCCCTAGGGCCAGGACACCCGGACGACCAAATTTTGTACTATTACACCTGATATTGGTGGGTCTTCAAAAACAGTTCTTGATTCTCTTCACACTTCTGGCGCTTAGAATTTTGAAGTGGCGCCTAGATTTTTGGAAAATGTCTAAAGTAAGCGGGTTTGCGAGCGGGAGAAGTCTTCATGTTCTTAGGGCTGATATCAGCTAATCGTCTTCTGTTGGGTGATAAACACCGCGAAGAATATGTCTGTCTCCTGTGCGATGAAGGTGACCTCGAAAAAACAGAAAGGCAAATTCTCCGAAACTTTGGCATCATCACCCAGCCATTGAAGGTAAGTCAGATTCATGCTGAAGTTTTCACTCTTCTGGGATGTTACGCAGATTATGTAGATAGCTGTTTAGCGACGTTTCGGGACGCCCTATCTGTCCCATATTGAAAGATAAAGCAGAGCAGAAAGAATGCCCTTCTTGTACTGCTTGACCCTTGAAGTTGGGACAGATAGGCTGTTCCGAAACGTCGGCAAAAACTACCAATGTACGCTGCGTAACTTCCCAGAAGAGCTAAGGTCTCAGCGGAAGCTTTAAGTCTCTCAGCTTGAACTGGTCAAGCAAATTATCTTCCACTGATAACGTTTTTCATTTACGTGAACAGGGGTATGTATGCGAGTTTTAAGGTTTTCACAGCGGTTCTGGCATGTGATCCTGCCTCACCGAGTATCTATAGGTATGTATGCATATACATACAAAGCACTAGACAGTCGTAACTTGAAGGTGGTAAGGTTGTCAGACCAACGCACTGGCAGGCTTTATCACCCAGAAAATATTCCTGGTACTCATTTCTGTTAGAGGCTGAGTCGACCCCAGGTCCATAGTGCGACCGAAAGGATTATGTGAATAAAAAATTTCAATGACCCCATCAGGAATCGAACCCGCGGCCTTCTGGCTTCTAGCGCATTGCTTCAACCAACTGCGCCACCGCGTGCTCCTATGTAAGAACGCACCAAAAAAAAATTTAATGAAGGGTTTGCTTGTATATTTTTATAGACGTCCAAATGTTGAAGGTCCTTTTATACTTCTCAGTGTCCAAAAAGAACCCTTTTAATTCGAATGTAATTGCGGAAAATTTGTTTGAATATTGCCTGTTGAAAGTACCACTATGAGTCAACCCTATTATTTGGAAAGAAAATTTCTCTTTTAGCCCCGCTTCAATGAAATCTTAACTGGACCATCCACATCGAACGGTGCACGTATATACGGACAGGTCTATCCAAACACAAAAAGCCAGTTAATTAGGGGAAAGTATCAGTGTTTTTTTATCAACTGGGAAAGATTTTGCGTCATGTATGAGCGAGCAGGTAATTAAATAGGATGTTAACATCACAGACACGCGATTATTTCTGGTTATGTTCATTTACGTGTGTCGTGTTGCTGGGTAATTCATATTGTTCGTAATGTAATTATACTTGATTACCTAAATTTTTGCAATTATTTTATGCTAATCACTAATAATTACTCAATAAATATCACACAAAACGCAGATATTGCGTTAAGTATGAAAAAATTTTACACGTGTTTGTGTTTAATAAATATCGTTTCGTAGTCCTTATACCTCTTCTACCTACTCACAGCAGGTGTCGAGGTTGTTTATTTTCACTTGATCACACTCAGACACACACCACAGCCAGTAGGACTCCTCTGGACGAGGGATCGGCCCGTCGCAGAGACCTCTACCTGACAACACAAACACTCACAAGAGACAAATATCTATGCCGCCGGTGGGATTCGAACCCACGACCCCAGTAAGCGCTCGGCCGCAGACCTACACCTTAGACCGCGCGGCCACTGGCATCGGCCGTTTAATAAATATACTTCTCTAATTTATTTTACGTTATATGATATCATAATCTGTCCGTCCCGTCTTGATGAAGCCTGTCGCTCTGGCAATTAATTGTATGCCGCAACATATTCGGTTATACATTTCGATTAATATAATGTTTGACTTGTACTAAGGCTCTGGTTTAGGTTTACATCACCTGTTTAATATTCGTTCTTTCTTCAAGTTATTCAGAGGTGCCTGTCATCTGCTTCTTAGTTATTAAATACTCAGCTAATGACAGGAAAAAGACGAAGGATAGCGGAATGCAAATTGTTGTCTGAAATATGGCATGCGATACAAACTGCAAGACGGAATCTCTTGTTTCTACTCTTGTTGGTAAAAAAAGATGTGAGGTTCTAGTTTTGTTAGCCCTCCACCTATGACAATTCTCTTTGTAAAAATCATCTCTGCATAACAAGTAGCATTACGCATCTGATGTGTTTCCAGCTGTAGAATAATGATCGCATTAATGGAAACCATATACCCATATATGTATCTTATTTTGAATGTGCAAAATTTAAGTTTCATTTCTGTCGATTCCATGAATTTCGTTACGACTTACAATCTTCAGAGAAAGTTCCGTAGCAAATTATGAATTCACAGCCATTTTCTGCCAGGAATTAAAGCTGAAATATTTTGTAGCAAGAAAGACTATCCTATTAACAAACATCGCCTTCATGGAACACTGGTTCTACGTTACGAAAAGCTCGTATATAATTTATAAGTTACGCATTTCTTACACACGTGTCTAAACTAAAGTATAATTAACATTCCACTCCTTACAAGTGTGTTTGCACACCAGTGTGCTTCTTACTCCAAATCAATAAAAGGAGTTCCATTAAATTCAGTATTTAGGTCTCTCAACATTAAAAGGTGCCTTGTGTTAGGGCTCTATGTTACACGCAAATTAAATCGAAATGTGTCGACTTTCTAGAGATGGAATCATAAAAAGAAATCTGGATTTGTGGGACAAAATATACTCGTACAGCACACCTCACTTAGATATAATCCATTCTGTAAGAGTTTTTGATGTTGAAGAACAATGGACACATGTTACGACAGTAAAAGGTAAAGCAGTCCCATTACAGGCCTGGACAGACCCTTAGGGTTCCAGGAGGTCGAGGCTCCCAGATTTCTAGACAATCGGCACTTGAAGGTGGTAAGGTTGTCAGCCCTACGCACCGGCCGCCTTTACCCCCCAGGAAATGTTCCTGGTACTCGTTTCTGTTAGAGGCTGAGTCGACCCCAGGGCCATAGTGCGACCGACAGGATTATGCCAATGAAAAAATCCACGGACACCATCGGGAATCGAACCCGCGACCTGCCTCAACCAACTGCGCCACCGCGACAGTATCTGCAGTGATCTACTCTACTTGCATTTACAGCAAATAAATAATACAGGACAATGTGACACGCTAGATCTCAGAAATGCATTTACAGACGATGTGCAATGCACTGTAAAACACCTTTATGTTCTTGTGTTTTTAGACGTAAGATGGTCGTATAAACATATCTTGATCATCCCACACATTAATAGAACAACATTTATCGTACATTATACGTCCTACGCTGTCAAAATTAGGTTACTTCTGAAAATAGTTTCAACCTCCTAAACAGAAGCTGTGCAATTTGGCGGATATTTGTCATGACGCTTCTTTGATTTCGTTTTTCAATAGTTTGCTAGTCCCTTTGCTTTTACGAGTGTCCCATTAAACTCTTCACTGCAGTCATAATATCAGCAATATCTTGTACAAGATACGACGTCGATAAATAACCTATTTGTCGAGATATGTCTTAAATCGGTACATTGTACAGGGTATGTTTCCTTAGTGTAGTAATATATTTTATCCGAAAAAAAATATATATTTTAAGGACTGCAAATGTTTATCACTGCAGACTTTATTTACACTGTCAGGTAGCCTTTTCTCTCTCTCTCCTGCCTCGCATTTCACCTACATCGTCGCCGCACACATACCGGCAACAATACAGTTCATAAAACAAACGACCTTGATACAACGTCGTTAAATAGCGTACCCCGAAAGTTTTGAACTCTGATTTATAAGGAATGCAACATACGCACGTATGTTATTGCTTCGTGCGCTGGCCACTGTAGAAAGCCAACATTTCTTGTTGAATGTTGGCAACTTCACACGAAAATCTCTGCATGCTGACTGCCGCTAGTCCTTACACTGCTGTTAACGACCACGCTGCTGTGTCCGTTTTGATTGGTGCTGGGTGGGACAATCACAACCACACTGCGTTGAACTAAAGGAACTGGGTTCGAGTTGTTCGTCGTCGCTAGTGAGTAGGTCATCTTATACTGCTGGGCTGTCTTCATGCACAGCCCGTACCTACGCAGATAAGTTCAGGCACTTTTTACAATCGCATGGGGGCAAACACGAAACAGGAAACTGGAGACATATAACAGTGATGCACAAATTACATTAGAACTGTTTAATAAGGCAATATTAGATTCGCGAGGCGTGAAACATAAATGGTTTTAGCAGGAAATGCAAGGAACTCTAAGATTTTCTTGAGAAAATATAATATAAAGAAAATATTTGGGAAATCTACGTGGCTTTTAGCGAAACAAAAATAAAATTTGTGTTACAAATACTTTATGAGGACGGGAACTGTGATTAATTGGCACAGAATAGGTTCCAAGTAGGCGTATGTGTCAACTGCTGTGAAACTTCGAATTTCATTGCGAAAGGCCTGCGATTTATTGTTGAAGTTTTTAAATACAAAACTGAAATTTAGAATACTTCATTCTGTTCTTCCTTAAATATCATTCATATGTCGAGACTGGGGCTGTTTTTGAACAACGTACCGTACCTTCAAGTACCGCTTTTGAACAAGGGCCATGCCTGAGGAATCAAGGCTTCTGTAAAGTCTTGCTGGTTCTAGTCCTAAATGGTTACTGACTTTTAGAAGAATCACAATGCCTTCTTTTTTAGGGTCAGATGGTTCACTTTCTTGGGCTACTTGGGCCTACAGGAAAGGCATCATGAGCCTTAGAAATGCCTTAAATATTTTCCAATCCACACGGCGTAACATATCAGAATAAATGTGTCTTCAACAACACAGCTGTGACAAAATTAAACATTGTAACAATGATACTGCTTTAATATTTTTCAGGTAAAGGTAAGTAAACTTCACCCTACAACCTGCCATGAAGGCCCAGACGGGGAGTAACGGTATCACTCCACACCTTCTTTAACCACGGTGCTAGATGGGGTGGGTGATAAACGCTTTAACTCTGGCAAAAAGAGCCAGTATCCATTTTATAGGAGGCTGGTTGGGCCCCAGGGCCGGTCTGGATGGTTGTGGAAAATTTCAGTCCCACCACTACTCTATCCCCGGGCCGTCCAGCCCGTAGCGAGTCGCTATACTGACTATGCTATACCGGGCCGCAATATTTTTCAGTCTCTCATATAAACTACGCACATGCCTATGTTGTATTTAGGTTACTATATTCTATGAAATTCATCGGAAACCTCTCCCAGCTTTGAACCGATGGACAGATTTAAGACTAAGGGAAGTGAAAGGCCTGACTAACAAACGTCGCTAATTGACACTGCGGTACTGACAATAAATAATTTTAACTAATTAAAATGCAATACAGTGTTCACACAAACCATTCTCCCTTTAATTGCCAACGAATGAAAACACCAGTAATCATCTTGAATAAGAATGCTAATTAAGCCTTTTTGTTTGGAAGAAGAAAATATGTACTTGGGCTCTGAAGTGCAATTGAAATTTACGCTTTTTTTCCCCCATCGCTCATTCTGTTTTGCTTTTCCTGTCGAAATATCATTTTAACCTACAGCAGAACGTTTTTTGGTATTTTAAATTCAGTTCTACTAAACATTTATTCAGTGAAAACAATGAAAATCATCATGGGTTCAAACAGACAAAGTCAACGAGAGTTCTTTTGTGTGTTGCATTAACGGTCCATTTCAAATTTTAACAAAACATACAGGTTATTTCACAAAAAATAAAAGCATCACGACAATGGCGAAACTTGAAAAATCCCTCTACAAACTGTGCCACCATAAAGTTCAAAACTACAGAGCATTTCCGATATCGGCTGCCATGTTTATAGTTCAGTGTATCGGGAAAGGTACTTTAAGCTACACGAATTTCAAATCACATGCGTTACTGCGTAGCTCGAATGCAAGAGAAATCTTGCATACCGGATCTTGGTTGAAAGAAGTGAAGGAAAGAGGGCACTTCGAGCACCTAGGTGTCGATGGAAGGATAATATCCGAATGAATAAAGAAACAGGATCGGGGCGTAGATTCGTTTTTTCTGCCTCAGAATAAGAAGTGGTGGACATTTGTGAACACAGTAATTAACATTTTGTTTAGATAAACTCTAAAAGGTTTTGACGATGGTGTATAACATTCTGTGATGATAGGTTTATGGACTTTATCCATCGTTGGAACAATAAAATATTAAAATCACAACGTTTCGGAAGCTGGCTCTGCTTCCGTCTACAGGTGAATGGAGGGGGAGAAGAGAACACCCCCTATGTGTTGGTAGAGTAGATATTTTCTTCTTCCCCTCCATTCACCTGAGAGCTATCCTCCATCCCTTCAGGGATGGAGGATAGCCCTGTCTAAGGGGCCCAACAGAGTAGGTGTTCTTCTCTTCTCCTCCTCTATTCACCTGAAGACGGAAGCAGAGCCAGCTTCCGAAACGTTGTGATTTTAATATTTTATTGTTCGGACAATGGATAAAGTCCACAAACCTATGATCACACAACTTGCTGTTTGCCTAAACTGCGGGGAATTTCTCGAATACTTGGGGAACCAACAATTCGTAAGAAGAAATCTGCTGCCTGTAGTTTGCTTCTTATACGCTGCACAGCTAATACGGAGACAGACTACATTATCGGGCAAATTCTACAGTGTTAGTTTAGCCACAGTGGATGGGGATTGGCGTAGAAGTGCACTCAGCAATGTGGTCAAAACGACAGAACCACGATGGGGACCTTTCTGTCTATAAGAAATGTGCCACGGTCAATGACTGTACTGAGCAGAGTCCTTCTTGAGAAGCTAAGAGGTCCTCAGCTCATTATGGAATTCGTTGCATGTTACAGAACCAGAGAGGCCGCTGTCATGCCCACCAGAACTCGCCATTTATCCGTAAATGGGTGTCATAATTTCAGTCCACACCGTCTCATCCCATTTCCTTACGCTTAATTTAATATTATTTGCCCAACTGTGCCTTGCCTACCAAACGTTCTGTCTTCTTGAGTCTTTTCCACCGAAAAGCCACGTATTTATCTCATTTCCCACACGTGGTAGTGCCCCGCTTTTCTTAACTGCCTTAATTTGATTACATATTCTTTCGTAAAAAGCTGCCCATTATACAATTTTTTCATCTTTCTATTAACCCTTTAAAGACGAACTGTGTTCGTTTTTATATAAGGACTCAGTGCGTACCGCGCAGTAAACACTCTCCGCTTCTGTTATAAAAACCAGTCTCTTAATGTTTTATAAGGCAAAAGTTGCTGTTTGTTCTGAGATCCGTACAAAACACATAAACGCAATGTGGGCACCACGTAGAATTTTTTAATGTTAAACCTGGTGGTATGTAAAGTTACCGCTAGGCTTTAAAAGGTTAACCTCCCTCCCCTCTTAGGTCCAAATATTTTCCTCAGCACCATGTTCTCCAACATACAGGGTTTTCTTTCTTTCTTAAAAGGGACAAATTCTGACACCCATACAAATCAACGGACAAAATTGTTATATTCTCTTATATTTGTGTTCTTAGGCGATGCCGTGCCATGGCTCAGGCGGTTAGTTGCCGGCGCCCCACAGCGATGGCTGTTCTTCGAAGCCAGGACAGTCCATGTGATTTTTGTGGTAGACAAGTGATATTAGGAAGGCGTTTTCTCAAAACGTTCTTCAGTTTTCCCGTGTCAGTAACATTCCACCAATGTTCCATACTCATTTTTCTCCTATCACCCACTCTCTGTAATCTCAGCAAATGACAGTGTCATTAAATACAGACCAAAATAAACAGAAAAAATACATATTTCGTTTGCGATGTAAAATACTTTTGTCCCGAGTTTCCTTCCGTTACCTCTGTTTTCTACCACATCATACACCTTACACAGTGCGTGAAGCAGTCTACGTTACCTCTGATTCGTCTATAGCTTAATGCACAAACGGCTGTGTTTGACTTTTACCAGTCTACAAGCCGGTGGTGCCACGTCACACAATAATAAAACAACGTGCTAATATATATATATATATATATATATATATAATGATCTTTGTTCTATAACATGAGTTTATTGATATTTAAAACATTTTAGGATTTTTTGCAGTGCACTAACTGTTAGTGTTCTGGTGTATTTGAAATTGTTTATGAAGTTTAGCAGATTAATCTACTATGTCCCACAAAGACTTTTTTTCAAAATGTGTGGCTCAAGGCATAATCACCTTCTTCACACAATTATATTTTACTGAGAAAAGAACACGTGCTTTAGCTAGACGTCTTACGTAAGGGGCTGTGACAGTTGAACATGTAAAGACATGTGTATTTTTCTGCTGTGATGCAACAGCCCAAACACGGATTACGCCGCCTCGTTTTTGAGGTTTCTGGATCACATACAATTACGTACGACTGATCAGCCCGTTGCAGAGGCCGCTACCTACACAACACACAACAAACACAACAGAAAAATACCCTTGCCCTCAGCAGTATTCGAAACTGCGACCCCAGTAATCAAGCGGTTCCAGACCTGCGCCTTAGACAGCGCGGCCACCGTATGTTAGTACTGAGTTAAATCAGAGCATGAAATGAACCTGAATGCCAGCTTGGCTAAGGACAATCTAAACTTCGTAGTTATAAAAATAAGGTGTGGTAAAAACTGCGTACTTCTGAGATAAAAGACAGCTGTAGGATGACTTCGCGGTTTTCATAGTTACCTTGCCAGAAGCACAAAGAGATCCTTCCTGTACTGTGCCGTGAGTATGGCGTACAGATAGGGATTTGCGCAGGAATTGAGAGGGTAGAAGAAAACAAGGAGAATCTTGGAGCGAGTGACGTCTATGAGAGGATAACCGGCGACAGCCGTCAGCCCAAAGAAAGCGATGGGCGCCCAGCAGGCGAAGTCTGTGAAGACGAGTAGCGCCATCTTTTTGGCAACAGTCATTTCTCCTGTGGAAGAGGCACTGAAGCGCCCAGCACTGCAGCACCTGCGCGTCTCTCGTCCCAGTGACAGGTAGATTTGTGCGTAGCAGATGCAGATAACGACAAACGCCAGTCCGTTCACAACCAGCAGGCAGATTAGATATGCCACGTCCGTCACATCTCTTGTCTCCATTGGCAGGCAGATGCTGGCAAAATAACCATAGGTTAGTCACAGGTGAAAATGAAGGTTTCAGTATGATAAAAGCTCTGTATAAACCATCTCGAGCTACTACATATCCGACGGACAGTGCGGGTTGTGTAGAGGAGTGTGCCGACAGGTTTTCCACAGCTGAAACACCAGGCTGTTCTCGGGACTGCACTACCAGTTTCAGTAGCAACTTAGCCACAACCGAAAAGCAGGTTGATTTAGTAAGACATGCCCCTGAAGTAAGCATTTCTTTACATACTTCTCTTTGTGAAAGAAAAAACCTAGGCTTATGAGAATACTATGCTGCGCGCGTGTGTTTGTGTGTGTGTGTGTGTGTGTGTGTGTGTGTCTGTCTCTACGTGTTTTCCTTTAACTATGTCCCCAGATTCAGCATCCGATGGTCGAACTTCACGAAATTTGATATGAATGTTATGCCATTTATGGGAACCCAAATATATTGTATTTTAATTGACTACAATAAGCAAAAGCAGCGTGACAAACAGGCAATTTTATGACATTACCGTAACACCTAACTTACGATCGTGACATGACGGATGGTAGTAGACCTTGGCAAAATATGCATACCATGCCGATCCCAGTGGCCGCGCGGTGTAACGCATGGGTCTGCGGCCGCTCACTTGCTGGGATTCCGGGTTTGATTCCTGCCGGGGTTATGGATGTCTGTCTCCAGTGTGTGTTGTGTGTTGTCAGGTAGAGGTCTATGCGACGGGCTGATCACCTGTCCAGAGGAGTCCTATCGAGTGTCATGTGTCTGTGATCTTGAAACCTCCACAGTGAGGAGGCCTAGGCCCACTAGGGCTGTCGAGCCATCAAAATGTAATAACATGGAGGACGTGCGAAATATTTATTTAGCCTTAGGTTTGTTAGTGAAAACCGAATACAGAGAGAGATTGTAAAGATATGTGAGAGTTATTTATGAGTATTGTTTGTAAAACAACAATTAAAAATACGGAGACTGTGCGAAACTCTGAGGTCATACCGACAAAACAGCGTAGGTAGTGTATCCTTAAGTAACAACATTTCCAGAAGAACAAAGTAAAGCAACAATACTAAGATATACGACCTATGTCTTTCTTTCTTTCTTTCTTTCTTTCTTCTTTCTTTTCTTTTCTTTTCTTTTCTTTCTTTTTCTTTCTTTCTTTCTCTCTTTTCTTTCTTTCTTTCTCTTCTTTCTTTCTTTCTTTCTTTCTTTCTTTCTTTCTTTCTTTCTTTCTNTTTCTCTTCTTTCTTTCTTTCTTTCTTTCTTTCTTTCTTTCTTTCTTTCTTTCTTTCTTTCTTAGTCTGACCTACCTACCCATTTTAGGTGTAGAGGGTTATTGTTGCATCTGTATTACACTTAAGGACACACAATCGTTGGGACTCCCCTGGAGGAGGGATCGGCCCGTCGCCGAGAGCTGTGCCCGACAACACACAACATCCATGCCCCGGCGGGATTCTAACCCGCAATCCGCAATACCAGCAAGCGAGCGGCCGCAGACCCAAGACTTAGACCGCGCGGCCTCCATCGGCTGGCCTGTATCTGTGGACTAAAAATCTACGGAACAAGAAATTTAGCTCGATGCGTTATGTCCAGAACTCCTTCCACTGCCAGACGTAGCATTCCCGTATCGCTATAACCACAGTGCGCTTACAACTGAGAACACAGACATTTCTTGGGGGGCCTTGAGAAGTAAGGACTTGTAAGGAGAGTATTTCAGATAGCAGATCTAGTCTCCAGGTTTCCGCTCTTCTGGGATATGCCGCTGGGTCTCTGTGTGAATTAATGGACATTTTAATTCTTGAACATGAGGACACTACACTATCTCGAAACGTCGGGTACTAGTCACCCGGTAAGGCATCGGAACATTCCAGAAGAACGGAGACCCCAGCTGTACCGCTGGAAAGCCGAAAATATCGCACATGTATTACTTCAGGGCGCGAAGCATGATTCCAATTTGGAATGGAAATATGTTATGAACCTGTTCGGTCTAGATGACTGAGTTACCTGTCGTCTCTTTGTCAGGTATACAAGCTACGTAAACTAGAATGAACTACAGGGACTGTTGTTCATTGGTCCTTTTACTTCGAGCGCCTCGCTTTATCCTTTGCAGACTTTAATGTAGGGATGAAGTCTTACTTTTGCGGACATATAACTGAATTCTGTGAACTTACAGGCCAGACGTAGATGTAATACTGCAAACGTCCATTTTATTTCGTTCATTAATACGTTCATGCACTTAAATATCGCATAATTCACGCGAGTTCCACAAATGCAAAAACACCAACACAAATACGTAGTTCAAGATTCCTTTCCTTAACAGTACTTTAATCCTACAATTACTTACTGTCTGTACATTATTTATGCGTAGATGGGAGGATACTAGTAAAATGGATCTGCAAGACGTGGGATGGGTGCATGGACTGGATGGAGCTGGCTCCGGATAGGGACAGGTGGCGGGCTCTTGTGAATGCGGTAATGAACCCCCGGGTTCCATAAAACACGGGGAATTTCTTGACTAGATGAGAAACTGTTACGTTCTGAAGAAGGCCTCTGCTCCATGGAGTTAGTTAGTTATGTGCATTATTTGTACGTAAAAATATAAAATTCTGTTTTATGTAGTGTATTGGTGTGGGTTGGTGCCAGTCGTGTCAGCGTGTTGTTGGGCCGATTTCTACACTCTCCTCGTATTACGGAAATTGGTTACGGGTAATGAAAAGGACAGTAGACTAACGGAATGTGGATTGCTTTCTCTAGCCATATAAAGGCTAAAACCAAACTAAGTTTTAATAAAGTATGGGTTGCTACCTCATTCGAAGCACCCTGTGTTTTCCTTACAAAGAACTCGTTAATGATATTTAGGGTACAGTTTATGTTTACCGCCGGCATTATACTCACCATACGTATAAATGCAGTGCGCAAAACGCAGCGTTTTTTATGTAACAATCTAGCTTTGAAGGGTGCAAGTATAGATCACTACAACTGCCTGGGTCGAGTGAATGAAAGCAAAGGAAACTTCAGCAGAAATGGACAATTGTCGAGGGGGGTTATATTTTGTGTCAGAGTCCAGCAGCCAATGGCATATTTAAATTGAGTGTCTGGATAATTTGTAATTCGTTTTAGATTATTCATGCCCATACCGACAGATTTACCTGGTAGTGGAGTAACTGCTGATGCCAAACAGAGGAAGTGCTGCCATTGTGACGGAGTACACCCACCCTCCTGCCATTATGTGTGCCGCTGCACGCAGCTTCAGGCGCTTGTTCAAGTAGATTGCGTAGGTAATAGCAAACCATCGCTCCAGGGTGAGTATACAGAGGGTATAGATGGACAGTTGACTAGCAAAAACCGTGAGAAACCCTGCAACTTGGCAGCCCACACCTGTTGAAACACGAATGAATAATTGTTGGGGAGGACAAGAATCACAAACTGGAGAAACATAAAAAGAATTCACAGTCTTAGCAGGGAAACTTTTTGGAAAGACTACAAGCTGGATACTGACGCGAAGTATGTCTAGGGTGCCTCCTAAAATAAAGCTGACACTCTGCGCAGCACGAAGATATATGAAGGAGTGGGTGTATTGTTCCATTCATTCTTAACTTCGGCACTTGTCGGTAATAAGTGGTGAGCTTCAAACCCAGCGGCTTAACCTGCAGTCAGTGTCGACAGGAGCCATTGAATAGGAGGCTGTGCGGGCTGCAGAGACGGTCTGGACCTTTCGCAGAAGAGAAAAATGTCTTGCCCCTGCCAGGCATCAAACCACGATTTCTCGACAATTCATCCCATAGCTTAATCACTATATTATCAGGATTAAACTGGCGCAAGGTACTGAATATTGAATTAAAGGAGAGAGAACTCACCTATCTGCCAGCCGTAAGCGAAATTGAAATAGACGCCACTGGAGTGAACATCCATGACGGCAAGGATTAGCAAATAGGCTCCCATACACAGGTCGGCAAAGGCCAGGTGGCACATGAGGAACTTGGGCACGGTGAGATCCAGCATGTTACTCAGCAACACGAGAAGTACAGCCAGGTTGCCTACCACAGCCGTGACGACGACAAACCACACACTGACACGCAGCCACGTGAAGCCCATGATATCCTCGCAAGGGTTCAGGGCATCGGGCGCTGGCCTGCACATGACATGGATTGGGCTGCAAGAAACACATAGATAAGACTAATACCAGATATGAATCCATGACACATTTAAAAAGTATAGATGTTTCCGTATGTTAATGCGTAAGTTTTTGGTGAATAAACTGGGCTTTGCACCGCAAAGGGATGGATGTATATAAAACACGTAGATCGATTGAAACACGTGTTTTTTTTCATATATCTGGACATATAAGCTTAACTGGTGCACTGATTGGGAGTGCCACCGAAAAAATGATTCCTCTGCAGTAAGCACACAAATATCACAATTTACAAATCCACACGTACTAGAATTCAGTCTTCCGCCGCGATGTAGTTGAGGCCTCTGCTCTTGTGTCATGTTATTCGGTGTAGGTTGGTAGTTACAGATATGTTGGGGCAGCACTGGTTCCGTCTTCAAGAAGTGTTCTTGGACTGACTGACCCAAGAAAATGGGACCAATATATTGTCCCGAAATCTCGGTAACCAGTTACCAAACTACGCCGCGTAACATCGCACAAGAAAGCATGCCTGCAATCTATACGTCTTTTGTGCATTATCAGCGACCAGGGATATCCGAAACGTATCAATAATTTATTATACCACGTGAATATGATTTGATGACTTTCATCAAAGATAATATATCTTTACAGGGGGAATAAAGAAATATATGCAGGACAGGCATAGCTTATGTAGTTAGGGCCGAATGTTTCTATTTCAGCTATTCCTGTTTAAGAAGATATAAGGTTCTGCTAGTGATTTATCCCCTCACAGAAGAAAGTGTGACTGACACGTGTGCTGTCAATTATGTAGAGCAGATATATGTATAAGGCTTGACACATCCAATTTCAGTGATGTGAATTCAACTCATCTAATTAAACAGCTTCTCCCTTGTCAGGGAGGTGCAGGCCAAAGCATCAGATAAGGTATGATCTGGCTTATCATTCTGTTTTCTCTACGTTATTTCGTCTTCAGCGGTATTCGCTACTTCTGACATGTCTACCAACACGTTCCAATACCAAATACAATTTCCTTTCAGGTTATTTAAATTCCCAGAAACTGTAGATGGCAAAGTCAGAATTTCACTCAATGTTGCATATTCAACAGAGGGAATGACAGCGTCACTTTCTATGACAGTGGACACATGGAAACTGTATTTGTAGAACAAATATGACACTCAAAGTTTTCCTGTCCATACAAGACCATTACGCGCTGGAAAACTGCTTCTAAGAGAACAGAGACTAATGGATCTCTCGCGTAGATAAATCTGTCTGTATGCTCATTCTGCGAAGATTCGACGTTACGAATTGCTAGAAACATACTACAGTCTGGCACATAGTGTGCACAGAACTTCTGTCTTTAATGTGTTCCATGTCCGTGCACTATATCATACAAAAACACTAATCACCAACAAATGCACAGAGTTTTATCATCAATCGTAACACACTCCTACATGTTTCGACCCTGCTGGATCATCTTCAGGGAGAACTTTTTGTTATCGTTACACTAAGGTTGCACTTTATAGTTGAGTGAGAATGTGCTGTTGATTGTGTACTGTAACTGTGTCTGTTACTTTCATTCAGACTTTTCGAGAATTTCCTCAGTCCTTCCAGACAGAAGCGGTGACAGTACCTTAAAATAGGCCACTACTCTTTCCCTTCCATTGTTTTACCAACAACTCATCCCATAATTCTACGGTCAGACAGTATAAACCTGTGCACAAGCCAGACGACTTCTGATGCATTTAGCAAAAGGTTTGTTTCTTATGTGCAAAACAATATTTATTGTATTATATTATTATAAGCAAACACAATAATTGTAAAAATAGATGATCTCATAGTACGACATATTTCGACCTGTATATGTCATCTTCAGGTTATTCCAAAATGTTATTAGGGGTTTTTGTTGGTTTAAAGGGGGGAAAATAGGGTACGGATTATGAATACCGAAGAGTATTATAAAAAACTGAGAACCTCCCCAACTGTATGGGGACTGAGGAGCCGCCACTGGGTTTTATGACTACAGGAGAAGGATATTACTAAGCTGCATTCGCGTAACGGAAGTGTTTCGTATTTCATAAAGCTGTTAATTCAGGTACCGTAGCTGAAGAGGAATTCCCATTACATGGTGATGAAACCTGTTAAATTTAGAGAGCTTCTTATGCGGCTTCCCCAGGAAGCTTTGGTTGTTCCACGTGGAGATTTACAAGCCGCGCAATGCATTATGGATGTGCCTGTGCATCAGTCCTTATGATTCAGATTCTGCAAGAAGGAGGCTGTGATCTCTTAAGGGAGAGGCTTTGTTTCTCAATCCTGTCTTCTCATGGACATATATCAAGAAAGAAATTCCCGTTTTTGTTGATTACAGCAAAATTCTTGGAACACTTAATGTAACTGCAGTTACAACGCTTACATTTCCAAATCAGACTAGTCGTCATACTGATGTAAAGTTTTAGCATTAATCTTTGATTATCTACGGCAAATTAAATTTTACGTATTTAGCCTTCTATTCAAAGGGTAGCGGCGTCTCTTTCCGAGTGGGAAAAGCGGCCTAAGCCTGAAACTGATCACTCACCTCCATACATTGGTAAGGTTAAAATGAGTAACATTGTACGTCCGTTTCTCCCTACACTTTCCTGGAGTTCAGGGAACAACTTTAACTTTAGTTTCTAAATTACGAACGGAGGGTTGCTGCAGGTAATTGGTGTCGATGCGCTTCATGTTAGCATGGATTTTAAGGCCACATCAAATATAAGGAGGGCATAGGAAGAAAAATTTATGAGGTAGAGTGAATTCCACACCTAACTGCCTTTTCAATTTGTATTTACATTTCATTCGTTCCCTGTTTTTAATCTGGTCACTCAAAACGATGCTTTCCTTTCGGAACGACGTACCTACATTTGCGGGCGACAGGATTCTAATGATATCCGAAACTACTTTTATAGCTCAGTTTATTCTGACGTCGCGGTGCTGCGTTTTGTGACACAACGTCCACGCTTCCCTAACCCTGAGTTTACCATAACACCTTGATCCTACCAAACGGCTGTATGTTGAAGCAAGTAATTACCCCATTTCGCGAAGGGCTGCTGTGATGTCAAGAAGTTCCTTCCCGAATAAGGCCTAGGCATATCTATATGCATTAGTAGACAATGTGTTCCTCTGATACTCGTATCTGGTGTTACGAACGGCAACCAGACGACTGTCATAAAATGAAGAATAAAAGGCGCTACGGTTACAGTAGTAGTGATTAGACAGAGCTCACATTGCAGCAAATGGATAACGGCCTGTATTAATGTCACGCTAGAAAGCGAAACAGAATGTACGGAAAATAATTTAAAAAATATTTTTGTAAGCCATAATTTGTTCCGTTACATCAGTTCATCTCACCGTCACCACCACCACCACCATTGTCATCCACATCATCGTCAACCACCCTTAGTATATGTTCTGGTTCCACAGACCAACATTTCTCACTGCCGTCACTGTGACGCAGTCTACACCACGGTTCATACGGGTGAGACCGAATTCAGGATTTGGTTTTCTGTGGATTTACAAATATTCTAGCTATTTAGTTTGATGTCTTTATCTTTTTTTTTTCATGGATCGACAGCCCCACTGGGCCTAGACCCCCTCATGGTTGAGGTTTCGAGATCATACTCAGACACACCACACTCGGTGGGACTCTCGGGACGAGTGATCAGCCCCAAACAGGGACCTCTACTTGACAACACACAACACTGACACGACACAGACATCCATGCTGCCTGCGGGATTCGAACCTGCAATCCCAGCAAGCAAGCAGCCGTAGACCCACGCCTTAGACCGCGCGGCCACCGAGATCGGCGTATTTGTTGCTTCCAACTTACATAATGCGCTGCTTTGTGATTGCGTGAATGACAAATTAGTTGACGGAATTTACTCCAAATGGCGGTTGCTGTAAAGCAGTCAGTAGGTAGAGCATCACCATACTGCCGACAGCATCCATTAAGCTGTCTTTCAAGAAGTTTGTAAACTCATAAAGTAATTAGTCACCAAACTGCAATTTTATATCAGTAAGGCTATAATACACATGGCCGGATAAACTGAAAGTTATCTGTGGAAATCACAGCTAGATCCGTCGGGATTATCGCGTACATATTATATGCCGGTGACATGGCCAGCTGATACCAATTGTTCTGAGTTCCTCTCTTAATACGAAATAATAAACACCAACTAATGCACCGAAATATATATAATCTTTATTCGTGAAAGTCTCCTACATGTTTCGACCCTGCTGGGCCATCTTCAGGAAGAATAGTTTTGATACACTATGGTTGCTTTTACACAGTTAACTGTGAATGTGCCCTAGGTTTCATCCTCCGTTTGAGAGGCATCGTGTTCTGTCCGCGGTCTGGGTATACCCAGCCCGCTGGGTATACCCAGACCGCAGACAAAACTATTCTCCCTGAAGATGGCCCAGCAGGGTCGAAACATGTAGGAGACTTTCACGAATGAAGATTATATATATGTCGGTGCATTAGTTGGTGTTTATTATTTCGTATGATACAGTGCACGGACATGGAACATATTCTCTCTTAATACCGTCCTTACATTATGATCCCTCCTTCTGTACACTGCGACATCTCTGAGACAAGAAATTTCTGTCTGCATTATTTACAATAATATTATTTTTATTATATCCAATATTCTAATCCTGATATCTCTTACACAGCAGAAAAATTAAATCTGCACACATTTTGACGGTATCGAGTCCAGCCCGCTCGCATCGATTCTGACTCAGAAAGACCCTCCAAAAATAGATCTGCTTTTTCTGCGTAGACTTCATTCATACGTCTGGCACACTGCATGATTCGGTTTGAATAAATCTCAGGTCGGCATTTATAGCGCGTTACAGAAGAATGAGTGGGAATTGGTTCTGTTAATGTGTCTGCAGCTTTACTGTAGCCTAACTACGTGCAACACGGCCTTTCTTGACAAGCTAACAGTTCCTCAGCTAATCAAGAAATTTCCCCGCATTTTATATGAGACGAAGTTCATTATTATGACCACTACAGCCTGGAGCAGATGAATCGAACCGAATCATATTTCCTTAAGCTCTATTTAATATTATTCTTCCATAAACGTCTATGTCTACCAAAGAGATTATTTGCTTAGATTTTTCCTCCCAAACCCTGTGTGAATTTCTCTTCTGTCCCAAGATTTCTAAATGCTCTGCTGAGTTCTTCTGTCGTGATTTGCTTATTGATGTTTTCTGATGAGAAGAAGAGCTCATGAATCTGATTCTGACCAATGGAATTGTGCTATTTCGGCAGTGTCCCTTTAATGCGTTTTTTGTAATTTCACAGAATAATTAACATGCATCTAGGTTTACATTACCGAACCAGAAAGCAACCCTTAAATTTGAAATATCGATAATCCTTTGTGTACGTTCTGTATGTCGTGGAATCTTTGACGTGGACAAAGAGCTAAATGAGGATCAATAGGACGTACAAGTTTAGATGAAGTCCGGCGATACACCCAGTTCATTACCATAGAAATTACCTTACGGAGAGGTTCCCACACATCGCTTGCAGCTTGGTTGCCACCTCTGCTGTGGTTTGATGGAATGTCCCATGGTCCACATTTGGGTCGTCACTGTCTGCCTCCACATTGACTGGCTCTGCTTCGCTATGCCATTGCTGCCCGTCAGAGGCCGACTGGTCGGAGTATTGTGTACTGTCCACCGGAGGCTGGTAGCCTTCCGCTGAAATCGGCCCAAAACTGCGGCCATCTTCGTAAGAAGGGCCCCATATGTCGTTGTAGGACAGGGTTGGGATATATTCTGATGATGTGTGGATGAATTCGGAAAGTGAACCCGTCCACATGGTGTGTGAAGTGGACCGCTTATTTCTTTGTCCTGTGTCCTTGGAACAGTTCTCACGCATCTTGGAGAGATAAGCCTGCAAAGTCAGTAACACAGAAGTCTAAAAACTGGCAGATTCGAACCCGCAATCCCAGCAAGCGAGCGGTCGCAGCTCCATGCCATAAACCGCGCGGCCACCGGGGTCGGCTCTGGCAAAAATACTTGTCTAAGATTATAGTTTTGGTGTGTGATGCCTTGTTTATTAATTGCTAATTAGCTACAGACACGTTGGTAAATAATTATTCAAAACACGGCGTCATAACCCAGAAGAGAGTTATCTTTATCAAAAAGGAAATGAGAACATCAAATCACGCAATATGTGACTACTTTCTCAGTGCTTCAGTGTACACGTCTAAGCTAGAAAAGCTACAAATTAATAAATAAAAGACCTAACTTTCGCTGTGCGTAAGTTCCAGTAGCACACCATAAATTTCCACTACTTTGTTTTTGCCGGAAACAGCTTCCAGTTTCGCACCATTTGCGTGTTCCCAAATTATAATATAACGCATAGGTTTCGTAAGAATTCGGCCTATGTTCATGACTTACGTCCACAAAACGCTATGTGCAATACATGCAGCTCCACTGGCCAGCTGTCTTCCATGACATCCCGCAGTGTACCTCAGGCCTTTCATACGCATCTGCGATAATACCCTAAAGTAGCCTAAGACCACTTTCCTCCACAAGATGTGTGTACAGGCTTCATTTTACCACGCCGTCAGTATTCCAGACCATACAACGTTGGTGATATGAAGAATGGTGAAAGATGAATTGGAAAGGATTTGGAAGGAAGATATTGTGACATAATCGGGGCTGTGCCTCTTCATTTTCTTTGAGAAACTGATGAAAATAATGAAGAAAGTCAAAGTAGATCACGTTCAGGCAAAGACTCGAACCCGGTACCTCCAACAAGCATCTCTAAAGCTTACGCTACCTAAGCGTGTTCGGTTTTTCCGGTATTTTTTTAGCGAGACGTCACTCATAGCCATCTTCCAGTTTGAAGTCCGAAACCAACATGACATTGAAAAATCATTGTTAAAAAAAGTGACAGAATTGTACGTATATTAAGGTATTTTTATTTTTTATAAGCGGACGCTATTTAAAGTATAGGGACATTATTCCGTCTCAACACTGTCTCTACAGTCACTTCCTCTCTGTTCGTTATCTTACAAACTTTGTTGCACAATAAACAACGCATTTCTTTATGTGTGATGCGTGTTTGCGAACCGAAAGGAATTATTTCCAGGACTTTCTTAAAAAATCTAATATCCAGTGCAATACATATAGCTAAAAAACTCACGGACCCCGACTCAGGGCAGATTAGAAAAGAGGCAAGCACTGCGCTTCCTGTCGTCACGAGAAAGGTCTGGGCGAATAATGATGGGAGTTGTCCGACAAAATAGTGACATTGTATAAGGCGCGTAGGTTCTTACCCCACTCGACAATGGGGTCACCGGTTTGGTTTCCTTTAACAGAACGGCTGTCACCGCAACTTTTCTGTCGTTGGCGGCTTCCGTCCGAACGGTCCTACAGAAAATACAACGCGTTAAATGAAATGTAAACTTCTCTAGCTGTCAGAAAGTGACAGCTGAGGTTCGCCTGAAAAGAAACGACATCGACAATAATTCTTACAAGAAATGAACGCGTAAACACTGAGCATAAATACGTCACATGAAAATTCAGTTTATTTGGAGGATGCGGAAGAGAGGCGGTTTGGTGCGTAGACGCAGGAGAAATGTTAGTATAATTTTGTTATACCGTGAGCTGCTTCCGCTCGAATTTGTTACGCGGTAATGCAGAGCATTTTTTTTTGTTTTGTCACATTATTTATTGTCGTGTGTCTATAATCGTTAGATTTACCCTAAAATTTACTCAGTCTCAGCATAAGTGCGCTACATATGTTAGCTCCCCTTCCAAAACGTTTTCGATTATATCGGGCAATGAATATGCGAGACGTCACATTTTCACAGTATATTGGCCGAATATTCAGCATTTCGGCAAACCGAACCTATTTAAACACACTGCTCACGTTTATGTGTGTGTACATGTGATCAGCCATATTGGATAAACAGTCCTAAACTGTCATATTGATGTCATCGGGGTTTTGACACCATAGCCTTTTACTCTAGCAAGTTTCCTCCCTAAAAGTACGGCAACATTTTCCTCTATGACGTCGAGAACCCTATAATAATAGACTACATTCACTACCTATATGCTCCATCTTACTCAAAAATTATTCGAAGTTTTGTAATTCATTATTAGGCAGTTTTTTAGGTCGCAAATTTCCGACACTTCAATGTCGTGAAGGTGAACTCGGAATATAAATTGCCTCTTATAACAGAGTTATTTACCACAGCGATGTCAGCTACCTTTCTCACCGTAATTCTGACAACAGCGTATTAGTACCATAACTAGAGCTATACATAACTAGAGCTGTTAACAATTATTCATTTATCCCTTCCTTTACGTTAGAATTTATATACCTTTACGAAATACCTTTACGTTAGAATTACACAAGACTGTACATACCGCGCAGTTAATTGCTTCGTCTGGGAAACTACTACCTTCATTCTTGAATTTCAATACATTAACCCAGAATTAAAGCAAATGTATGTTGAAATATAATTAAATTTCTTTGAGTGGTGGAAGAAGGGGCTTACCTGGTGCATCGCATGTTTAGTTGGATCGTGACGAGCAGGAAACTTGAAAGCACAGCAGTGGAAAGAATATGTCAGCCAGGCCTCCTTCAGGTGCTACAATAAATTAGAACATACGAGAGTTTCAACCTTTGCTTATTCGCTACTGACTCTTCTTCACTGAATATCTTACTTCAAATATTCTTCCATTTTCAGGTTTCAATGATATCCAAGCATTAAAATTCTTAAAAAAAATGCAAACTGATGCACGGTTAGCAGACAACAGAGGAATTTGCATTTAAATAACAATAACAACATAACAACAAAGATTATTTCCGTCTAACGTAGTCTTTTCTTTCGTAGCGAGGACAGGTTTTGAGCCTGCAAGATTCCAAAGGTGAAGATCTGATATAGTAGTCCCACGTAATTTTTACCAGCATTCAGCAGTCAACTACGTGGCTTATATATTTAGCTTTGTCAATACGAGCATTCCGTAACAAGTTCTCTTATCTTTATTCACTATACCGACGGTTATTATCCACAAAATTGCCGAATTAAAATAACAAGCTGACAAAGAAGAAGAATTGCAAAGAATAGAAAAAACGTAATTATAAATACAAAACTAAAAAAGGAGATTGGAAACTACCCGGACAAAATGGGAGAAATCGATATGATATATCCACCGGAAGACAGTAAAAATAAGAAAAGAAAACAGTATGTGATGCAGAGAAAGAATAATGGGATCAGCGCAGATAAATTTTCCAAAAGAAACAAGAACATGTGTTTACAGATATTGGAGAACGGCGCTTGTCAGTTAGTTAACGAAGAAATAACAGAATCTTGAGAATAACTCAATAAAGATCGGGAAAGGTCAAAGAAAAGGCAACTGGATCATGAGAAGACTATAAGAAACCAGAAAAACTGAAGACAATAAAATTCACGGAATAAGAATTAATATGGAATGATCATGGAGAAGATAAATATTAACATGAAAGGAAAGAACAGGCTAGGATAAAGGAGGTAAAAAGATAAATAACTGGGTTAATAGGATAGATACCGGAGAAAAAAATACATATGGTGAAAGAAAAAGCGAATGAGAGTCAGAAAATTAAGCAGATGAAAACAGTGTGTCAAGAGACGTAGAAGAAAAACATTATGTCAACGAAAAAACAAGGCCTTAAAGGAGAAGGCAGATTAAATAAAGAATGACTTTAAAGGGTAGAAATAGAAAGGTGAGAAAGTGAAATTTGAGGCAAAGAAGAATTAAGTACTTTCAATATTTGTTTTTCACATGCCGTTGAAGTTATTTGAAATGCAGAGTGCAACCTCCATCGTGCTGCATTAATTCCACCACAAACACGCCACAACAAACGTAATTTCATTCCTAATGAATATTTTTATACATCAGGATCTTTGCTAGTGGTACAGGTAGCAAAATGTCTTACACACTTCTCTTGTAATGCACCAAATTTCTCAAGGTTTTACTCCACTAACTCGTATTATGTGGAAAGAAAGGGTAATAAGGCTTTCCCAAAAATATAAGGAAAATTGGGTCTGGCGTTTAACAATTTATTCGAGACGACGTAAAAAATTTAAATGACTAATGTACTGTCGAACCCTTGTACAAAAGGAAGGCCTTCCTGCTTCATATCCAGGAGGGGTTTTGTCGAACATGCTTGTCAGCATATCATAGTGGTTTTATGATAATACAGGAAGAAGTAACAATAAGAAGTAAAGACATAATAAGAAAAGCTGATAAAATATCACACACCAGTGGCGTAGACGAGGCCCCGGAGACCCTGCAAGGCAACGGCCCCCAAACTTACAGAATAATAAAATTCTGCTGGGTCTTTCTTGATCCCTTTTGTGAGATCTCTGAGCAACTTCTCTGGCAACCATAGCGGGTCTCCGATTATCGAATCTTGGTGGGTGGGGGCTACCAGTTATCTACGTTAGTGACACTCTGTGTGTTAGTTATCAGAATTTGGCGTAATACAAGGGGTTGATTAAGTGAAATGGGTATGTTCATTCGTTGTGTAACTTTAAAACACGCATGATGAGTAAAATGGAGAAGGCATGCCTGGCCAACAGTCCGCTTGTTATTTCTGCAAACTATTAGACGAATTTCGATTAAACGCAGCACTGAAAGACAACATAAATTTGAATGGTTGACTAAAGCAGTTTCTATTCATCACCAAGTTCTTCCTCTGTTCCACGGTTTTACGGTGAAACTTTGAGCCATACTTTAATTTTTCATACGCGCCTATCATACGGACATTAATTGAGTTTACCACTTTGTAAATGAGAAACTTTGAAAATTCGATTCTGCTTTAGAAGGACAAAAAGTTATCAAATCATTAGTAGGCCAGCGCGTGGGTTCGATATTGGGGCAGCCCACGCGAAATTTTTGATGGAACATTTGCAATGAGATTGGTTTTTCTCCAGGTACTTCTCTCCTCTCCTGCCAATTTTCATTCAACTCATATTCCATATTCACCTTTATTCGTCTACCTTCGACGCTGTACCATCTAGACATTTAAAAGTATCGCCACGTAAACTACAGAAAAAGAGATGCAGAAAAAACAAATGTAGTTCAAAGCAAAGTTACGGCCGTTGTTTATTCTCCAGTAAAATCCAAATTTGTAAGTGGGCTGTAGCCTCGACTGCCAGAAGATGTTATTTGTGATTATCCACAGGTTCTTTATCGAATGTCGGAAGTCTAGGTTAGGTTTAACTTGGCTAAAATCGTCTACTGCCATGTCCGTAAATATGCAACTTCAAGAATATAATCCAGTCTTTTTCCATGTTGGAGAAATACAGAATTTTGCAAACGAAAGACCTTCGTATTTTACCACTTATTTATCAAATACTGTGGTAGTGTCACGTTTAAAACCTGAAGAAAGTAGACCACTTGGAAATTTAAAAGTGCATGTGCAGGAAATAATACAATATGTCTGAAAATATTAAATGTGATAATCGGGATTGCATTCATCTGGCTTAAAATAGGGCCAGTGACCGGAAATTTCTTTACTAGCCGAGCAAGCTATAGCTTGTCAGCTTGACTGTGCACCATGCAGTTAGTAAGTCAGTTTGCCTTATCATCTTCTGATTCTGAAAGAAGTTCACGTGCATTTAGATATTTAGAGCGGAATTTGTTTCTGGTGAGTGATGCAAATCATTAGGATTCGTGTGTCAACAATTTCAGTAACAAAGTCTTCAAAAATTCTTCTTCACAGACTCGTTGTTTGAATATCAGGCACTTCACACTTCCGGCGGACGATCAACATCCGGTTCTGAGCTCCTTATTTTCAATCCAAAGTTGAAACAGCTTTAAACATGAGAAGCGGAGCAAAAATCGAACTTACGGTTTGAATGTAATGTGTTCCATGTCCGTGCACTATATTATACAAAAACACTAATCACCAACAAATGCACAAAGAGAGTTTTATCATCAATCGTAACACACTCCTACATGTTTCGACCCTGCTGGGTCATCTTCAGGGAGAACCTTTTTGTTATCGTTACACTAAGGTTGCACTTTATAGTTGAGTGAGAATGTGCTGTTAACTGCGTACTGTGTACCGGAGGCGTGAACTCTCTGCGGTCCCGGCCTGCGAGGCCTCCAAAAACAACGCAGTAAACAGTCAACAGCACATTCTCACTTAAATATAAAGTGCAACCTTAGTGTAACGATAACAAAAAAGTTCTCCCTGAAGATGACGCAGCAGGGTCGAAACATGTAGGAGTGTGTTACGATTGATGATAAAACTCTCTTTGTGCATTTGTTGGTGATTAGTGTTTTTGTTACGATTTGAAGTGTACTGAACCCGTCAGAGTGTGAACTCTTCCAATTACAACGGACACCCCTTTAAAATACGAATAATAACAGCGATAGAAACAGTGTAGCAACAACAGACACGACAAGAACAACAATAAGGAAGTGAAAATTGTGCTTATATTTCGTGACACACTCTCATCAAGCGGACTGATAAAAAACATCTCACTGAGGCAGCTGACGTAGGCCATCTTCAGATAAAAAGGGAAAAACACAAAAAACAACTTCAAATAATTTTTTTAAGTATATCATATGTATTACCAAAAATCTTCTACATTAATTAATACGTGTAACCAGTGTGTTACTTGAAACTGTAAATCATACAGGTATACTTTGCCGTACGACTGCTGTTCTGTGCTAAAGAGAGGCCTGTGTTGGTTGTCACAATAAAAATAGCAGCAAGGCAGTTAACTATTGGGACTACGTATGTCGGTTGTCAGTTTATAAATCCGCCAAATTAATTATTTTGAACCGAAACTATGATGTCAACATCTCAGTCGTTACTTAGTTACCGCCCATTCCCGCAGAGCGGCGCTACAGACTGTACGGGCCTTCTCGCTTGTGTCATACACACAAACCCACACGCTGAGTGGTAGTGTGTGCTCAGCAGTGGCAAGAACGCTGCTGTTGCTGCTGAGTTTTGCTGGACAAGACAAGGCATGTCTTCATGGTAAACGGCAAAAAATGCACAATTCACAAAGAAGAATGTACATACTTTCACTCTGTTTACTGATTCTTTAAAGAGAATGCTGACGTTGGCTCCGTAACAGTTGTTAACTCAGGCAGAGCAGCAGTCATGGGCTCATTCACATCCGGCTGCAAGACGCCAGATCATTCACTCCAAGTACAAATACCAGGAGGCGTGGCGCACAGCGCTTTCATGAATAAAATAATATAATGTGACATGCCAAACGCAGTCAGAAAGCTAGTGGTGGCCAATTATCCTTCAAAGGCATACCCACCGAGTGCGCGTGTTGCCAACTCTACATCAGGAACGACTATGCCCACATCACTGCCAAAATGTGAAAACCCTCCAAACCGAGGTTAGGAATTTGGAGTAGGTATTTGGCACTGGTTAGTGGAATGGCGTCAAATAGCGAAAAAAAATTTTGGGTTTTTGATGGGGTCACTTTACGCGAGACTGCATAACCGACTGCCACAAACCCATGTGTGATCCTTCAACAGTCCTTATTGTTTCATTGCAAGCAAATTTTACATTGTACCACACTTTGTTTTCAATATAACTACGTCACTAGGCTGTGGTCGAAATTATAATCCATGTTACCTAGTAACACTTCTCACTCAAAATAAACCCACGGATATACCTTCAATTTTCGGTAGGCCTTTGGTGGGACCCACACGTCTTATGTTACATGCATTTTTAATGCATCTGGTTCTGCGCCCACCACTACCACTGGCTCTGTTTTGACTCTTTGTGCAAGATAAAATACCAGACACATTACAGGCAATACCTTTCTATTCATTCATAAAACAATTACGACAGACACTATCCTGTCTCACATATTGCATATTACATAAAAATTGCATGGACTAGACGTACATTACGTTCGAAGATGAATTATATAGAAGTTTGAATGTAACAAGCAAGTACAGGGGAAAGACACCCATCTAGACTTGTGCTATACGTTTTAACCGAAGTTTAGCGTAACAGAAACATTACGCCCCTGTTTCAATTATCTTTTAATTACATTAATACACTAACATCGAAGGAAAAATAGAAGGGTACGTGACGGGAAGAAGAGGAATTAGACGTAAGCAGCTACTGGATGACTTTAAGGAAAAGAGAGGATACTGGAAATAGAAAGAGCATGCACTGGACCGCACTGACTGGAGAAGGTGCTTTGAAAGAAGCTACGCAATTCTCGTAAGACAGAGTACAAAATTAATGAATACTGAAATCTGGCTGCTGTGTATTATGCGCGTGTTTACTGCACATTGGACAGCGATATAAATTCATGTTAATATACATCCTATTTTCCTTGTGAATAAGCCTCCCTGAAGATTACTTCTTTAAGCCAAAATTTGGAGGGGAATGTAAAACCATACAATAATAATAATATTATATATATTTTTTGTCATAAAAGTGCAGATATTTCCAATTATATATAGAGTAATAAATGCAGATGATCACTGAATATTGATAAGGTGGACTGTTTATGGAGTATCTACTTAGAGTACATTGGTTACCTGTAGCCGTGTCTTACCTTGAAGCTGTAGACAGAAGGAAAAACTTTAAGAGACTCTGTGTCCTGTATCCTAAGGACTTCAAGGCCCCCGAGTCCGCCCGTCGGCAGATGCGTGATCGCCGTCTCTGAGAGGTCGCTGGAACAGTGTCACAGTCTTAATCTCAAGAAGTCCTGTAGGGCGACTTTACGATATTTACCTTACTGAAATGCGTATATATCAGTTGGGTCAAATTATAAAGAACACACATAAAACATAATGGCCTATGTAAGAAAATAATTTTCACTACGTTGACTATTTTTACCTTAAAATTTTTAGTCCGGAAATCCAAAAAAAAACAACCTTAACAATGATAATAAATGGTGTTTAATTTTATTTAGTTATAATAGTTCATAAATAAGAAAGTTTCTGTGTTTTCCGCCACGGCTGGAGTAAATTTTGTCTTCTTCTGCTAGACGGTTTTTATGTTTATATGTACCTATAGGGAATGGCGAATATTTCGGATGCGATGCACCGACAACAGTGGCCGTATTGCTTAATGAATTCTCTTCCTGCCTTTCTAATCCATCTTGGCACCATATAAAGTCCCGAACTCAATGCTTCTGCGCGTGACCTTATTTACACTGCGATTCTTATATTAAATAAGTGCTTCACATAAAGTTATATGCATGCTTATGGGCTGTCTTCACACCAACTTGTACACTGGCGTTCCCAGACCAATGTCGGACTTCATTTCAGACAACCAGATCGTAAGTAGGAAATACTTACACATGTAGGCCTACAACGACTGCCGACAAAACTTATCATAATTTCGGGCTTCCGCCGCGAAGTTGATGGGTTTGCGCTCTTCTGGGATATAACGCGGCGTCGTGTGGTAACTGTTTACCGACCTTTCGGGGCGACGTGTCGGTCCCTTCCTCAAGGGTCAAGGGTCCAAGGCGGAAAGAAAGCCAACATGTAATGTACATACTAACTGGGAAGGTTCGCTTACTGATCCCCACCCCGCGTGGAACTTCCCAGTTAGTATCTGCATAACAGGTTGGCATTCTTTTCGCCTTGGACTCTTTTCCCTTGAAGATGGGACTCATACGCTGTCGCGAAACGTCGGTAAACAATTACCACACGACGCCGCGTAATATCGCAGAAGAGGGCAGCTCTTATTTGTCATAGCTAAAGCACGTATTGAATATATGGCATTCATGAAGCAATATATATATATATATATATATATATATATATATATATATATATATATAACGTCCTAATAAAACGACAAAAAGAAAAGCGAACGAAATTCGGATATGAGACGAATAAGTAAAAATAGTCTAGAATTTGCGTGGAAGATATGGGGAAATCCACGAGAAACTTACAAGTGGCCCCTCCCTCACGCTCCGTCCGGGGATCAAACAAGTACCTCCCGGATACAACCCAGGTACCTTGCTGTTTGAGCTTATCCTTTCAAAGCACACTTGCCAGTGGTTTCCTCACCAAAGCAGACTTGCCAGTGGTTTCGTCACCAAAGTAGACTTGCCAGTGGTTTCGTCACCAAAGTAGACTTGCCAGTGGTTTCCTCACCAAAGCAGACTTGCCAGTGGTTTCTTCACCAAAGTAGACTTGCCAGTGGTTTCGTCACCAAAGCAGGCTTGCCAGTGGTTTTGTCACCAAAGCAGACTTGCCAGTGGTTTCGTCACCAAAGCAGACTTGCCACTGGTTTCGTCACCAAAGTAGACTTGCCAGTGGGTTCGTCACCAAAGTAGACTTGCCAGTGGTTTCGTCACCAAAGTAGACTTGCCAGTGGTTTCGTCACCAAAGCAGACTTGCCAGTGGTTTCGTCACCAAAGCAGACTTGCCAGTGGTTTTGTCACCAAAGCAGACTTGCCAGTGGTTTCCTCACCAAAGCAGACTTGCCAGTGGTTTCCTCACCACAGATCTACTTATATTTGCTTTCCAATGTGAACTGAATTATTTACCCAAAATTTGAGCGCACTTTAGCGACCCTTAGTTTCGTCGTGTCTGTCTGTCTATCCGTCTATCCGTTCGTCTGTGTGTCTGTCCGTCCGTATGGAAATACTCGGCTCCCACTGGATGGGGTTACATAAAATTTGATATTTTAGGATATTTCCAAACTCTGTGGAGAAAATCCAAGTTTCATTAAAATTTGGCAAGAATAACGGGTACTTTACACGAAGACCTATGTACGTTGTTCATTATATCTCACTCAGTTCTTCTTAGAATGAGAAATGTTTGAGGCAAATTGGTAGAGAAAATCAAGAAAACATTTTATGTTCAATAACTTACTACGAAAATTGTACCGTTTATGAGAAAATGTGGAAAAATATTGTACAGCCGGACAGGACACAGATACGGCGCACGCACTTTGCATGCTGGAAAACTAAGCTACAAACACACTCAGAACGTATAACATTTATTGCTTTTCCACTGTAACAATAGTTACGCGAAAGCGCCTCACTGTTAAGTTCACACGTACATTATCTGTCTTGTTAATTCAATACCTGAAACTTATCAGAGACACCCCCTTCTTGTACTAGTACTTAGTGAGGTGAACATCTTTAATACAAAAGTAAATTCTCAACGTAAAGTTCCGGGCGAAACCACAGGCATTATTCAGGCCAACAACAAATGGACGCGTCCTCCATATAGGGTTTCCTCTTTTTCCCATCTATTCGTAGTAAAAAAACCCCGGCTTGTGAACAAACCATCTGAATATCTCTTTGCTATACTGCGGAATTTGCACATTTTAAAAGCACCACAAATAACAGTGGCTTCTTTGCACACTCAAGAGACACTTGACCCAGAAAAATAATTTCCTCTGCGCCTT
This sequence comes from Coptotermes formosanus, assembly GCA_013340265.1. Lineage (NCBI taxonomy): Eukaryota > Metazoa > Arthropoda > Insecta > Blattodea > Rhinotermitidae > Coptotermes > Coptotermes formosanus. Next base: position 714,026 of record BLKM01001521.1, read on the forward strand.
TCTTGAAACCATTTACTCCCGTCATTTACACATGCGTTAATAAACACGTAAAGTGTACTTACAGGTCAGTAAGGCTCTTCAGGCCGTGAAATGCTTCATTGGAAAGTCTGGTTAGCAACCGGTTTCCCTTCAGGCTCCTAAAAATAACAACACATCTAGATATTACACTTTATTTCGATCTCAGTGGAATGTACCGTTATTATTTGAATGTCCCTTTTAACCCTTTAAAGACGAAGCGTATCTGTTTTATATAAGGACTCATTGCTTACCGCGCAGTAAACACTCTCCATCTCGGTTATAAAAAACATATCAGTTGATGTATAAAGTAAAAGTTGCTATTTGTCCTGAGATCCGTACAAAACGCATAAACACAATGTCAGCACCACGTAAAATTGTTGAGTGTTAAGCTTGGTAGTACGTAAAGAAATCGCCAGGCTTTAAAAGGTTAATTTTAGGCTACCTACGTAAATCTTGGTGAAACTGTAAGCAGTAATATACAAACATCTAACGAAGTCTGAATAAGGCGTAATATAAACACATACTGACATACTGAAATCATAAACCGTGAAATTATTTTAAATTATATTAGCAGAAAAACAGACGCCATGTGTTTAAAAGAAGCGGTGATATTAACTGAAACAGTTACACTGGAAGATTAATTTCATTTCAATAACATATCTCAGAGCTCCTACTTCAACACAACTACAATTACGCCTACAGAACGTAGGGAGTAATGAATAACAAACATGCTATGCAGGCAACATGCTTGCGGTTGCTTCACATATGTGTATATGTCACACCAATCACGTATTATTCTAACATTAAACAATTTAATCCCACACACAAAATTACATTTCACCATTCAAAAAGAACGGCAAAGTATACGCCTTTATACCGAACTATTATAGGGGAATTTAATAAAACAGAATCCAATATCTCGAGGAAGCCTGCGGCAACTGATGGTACATATTGCATATCGTGATGCTTGCCACGCAATGAAACACAAAATATTTCAAGGATTAAACACACATTATATCATACGAAAGAAACATAATGGTAGAAACATAACAACGCTAATACAATATAATAATTAATATGACGAAAAGCGTTAGATACAATTACACGAAAGAGTAAAATATTAGTGTAACACCGAAAACAACACAGGAAATTGTACAAAGCGCAACATGAAAGTGTGCACGTGCCCATACAATAGAACATGAATTAGTTACAACAGAACTGTCCAAAAATACATTATGCACGACTTGTAAGAAAGAGTACACTACCCAGCAAAGACCACATAAAGACCTTTTACCCAGAAGAGGTGCATATCCGTATTTTTACATTTACAAAATTGAATACTTTAATTGCCTTAAAAACGTGTTGGACTAAGAGGACGTAATATGTGGCATTTTATTGATACAAGTATTATTTTTGTCATAAAAGACAGTTGTGTTGACTAAAACTGTCTTTATTATTGAGTTCATGAAACACAGCCGGATGTCTTCTCTAAAGATGTACTTCAGCACTGTTCTGTTATTACGCCAGGCTGTGATGCTGATTTTTCTTTAAATATTTCCTGTCTCGGTGCCTTTTATAATGTACTGGAGACCCTCGAATGAAAGGACTAATAGGGTGAGTGGGTGGTCCGATAAAGCCGACTGTCCGGTACTTAAGAGTTGTGTATGTACATACACACAGCAAATAACTTAAAAAGCTACCAAATCAGTAATACAGTGCTGTGTATATAACACTAATGCACACACATAATACTGCACAAAAATATAATTAACCTTGTAGTGAATGTTAATTGGAAATTTATAAATTTCGGATAAATATAGTAAATACACGATCCAGGTTATGAAAACAGCACTACACTACCACTTCCACGCGAGTGTCAGCAAAGACTGGGCGCGCGTTCGTGTCCGCCACGTAATTAACACTCAAGACCGCTAATTTCACATATTCCCATTGTGGGCGAAAATTTCGGAACCAAAATTTTTAGTCCGTTATTTCCGGAATCCGTACGTAAGAGACCCTTTAATTCGAGGGTCTGCAGCCTTCACATTTGTTGCATACTGCAGTTTCTCACAATAATCTATTTCAATCCCTGTGTTCTGCCACTTTAGTACTTATATAAAGTCCGAAAGCGTTTGCCTGTTGTTCAATACTTCTATAAATTGTAATGCATACTTTGACAATTGTGTCAATGAAATTCATAAAGAAAAATGTCGATAAACTAGATGTAATTTATGCAAGTATGCATAAAAGAATACTCGCAAATATATAAAAGTAAAATAACGCTGCATTTGATGTACCATGAGATTCTCACCGATATTTTACCTACAGCATGCTCTTAGAAGAAAAGTAGATCAGAATCGCCATTGTAGGTCACGGAAAATGTGTTACAGGCATTAATGTAACGCTGTTTTTATACTCACAATTTTGCTATTTCCGAGCCGTTAAAGGCCCAACCCTCCACAGTTTGTATAGCGTTGTAGTTGAGTATACTGCAACAGGAATAGGCATAAAATTTACATTAATGGGAAATATGTGGCATAAAATAAAAGACATGAATCTGACTACGGTTTGGCTGTCGGGAGAGACGCCTACAGTTACTCTGCCAGCCAATTAGAACGATGATCCACAGACCGGGAACGGCAAAAGGCTTAATCCATGCCGGTCAAAAAATTTTAGATCTTTTGCCACAATCCAGAAACTAATATTGCGAAACCAAATAATTTTTCGTTTTTCTTCTGCTTCCAGAGAAGCCACATATGCTGTGCCCTCTTCCACTGTTTATGACGGCAAATTAGAGTACGAATGTTCGTAGAGTCTTCTAGATCCTGTTGGTAAATAGCGGCGTCAAACATTTCAAACAGTTACGTCTTTAGACTTACTATAAGGCTACTACACTACAGGTGCAGTATTTTATTAGCAAACCGCCTCACTCTTTTCTCAAATCATTTCGCGTGACGGCAGGCAGCAGAGCGCGTGTCGCTATTACAATTCGCAGTGAGTCGGGTTGCATGCCTTTTGTTTCAATGTATTCCAGTAAATATTAGTTGTTTGTTTACCTTACCGCACTGAAAGAAGAAGCTGGAAATATTTCTCTTGCGCTCTGACATACCTTACGCCAATAAATATATCAGCCATTGCACGTAGAAGTTTAATGTGTTAAGCGAGCCAACGGGAAGCGACTAGTAACAGTTGTCAGAAAAATAATGGTCCTATATGTGAACTGATAGGCTTCCGACTCTGAGAAAAGCCGCTGCTCTTTAAACAATATGTAAATTAGAAAATACTGAGAACCATTTTGAAAGATATTACCTTGTAAGTAGATTTTAATAGTTTAATAAAATAACTAACATAAATTCCAGGTATCTATTCAAGTGCAGAACCCCCAGTACAGAGTCACAGTCTTTCAAGCTGTGGATGATTTGTCCTTTGCAATTCAGGAACGAAATGAAGAACGTGTTACCACACTTGCTCCAGTAAGAACGTGGACATGTTTAACATTAATAAAATTAAAATTTTCAGAAGCTATAGAAGTAAGTCTCTGTATTTTCATTTGATATACTTACAGCTGGTAAGCCTTAACGCGAACAGAGTTGGATTTGATTTCATGTATCCTGTTGGCTTCTAAGTCACTGTAACAGAAAGCATTCATTGGAATATGAAATATAAGTTTACAGCAGCGACCAAATCTCTTGAAGTTCCAAATAAAATATTGTCAAGTTTCCTAAATACACTTTAGCTTAAAATATATATTTCTTTTCACGGCGCAACAGCTTCTAGTGGACCAGGGTCTACTCATTATGGAGGCTTCCCTATCACACTCAGACACATCACAGTTGATAGGACTCCTCTGTAGGATTGATCACCCCAAAGCAGACCTCTACCTGACAGCACACAACACTCACAAGAAACAGATATCCATGCCCCCGATGGGATTCGAACTCGCAATCCCAGCAAGCACTCGGCCGCAGACCCATGCATCAGACTGCGCGGCCACCGGGATCGGCAGCTTAATATAAATATTTACACATAAAAGGCTTGAGTTAAATGAATGATTAGTAAGTCACTGGAAAACCTGGATATTGTGTGTGCTTAATGCAATATAAGGCATAAGAGACCTTAATGTTTTAAGTAGTGTCGGTTTGTAAGACACACATAGTAACAGAAATTAATTTTGTATAATTTCAAAGGAAACACCTCATACAAAATTGATGTAAAAAATGCCAAGGGGATTTGCTTCAAAAATTTGCGAGGCTTAACCTCAAACTTTCGAAGTGTCACCGTGTTTGCAGTCGTTCCTTTACAAAGGTATTTCACACAGACTGTGTAATTAAGTATACAATCTCTCTGCTCAGCAAACGTAACGCGCCTGCTTGCAATACTTCATTATTTATCGGCATCAAACTTACAGATAAAGAAAAATTTTGCATATCCCCGCATTGCGAAATGTTCCACAAAAATACGTTAATCAGCATATTTTCAAAAGATATATCACTGTATATTATATTACAATTTTATAACAAATATACCTGTCACCTAAAAATTTGCACGCCCTCCATATGGTTGTTACTGGGTATGGAAAATTTGAGAATTACGGAATTTGAGCGGCATCATGGCACATAACGTCCAAACCAAGTTTCGTGAAAATCGATTCAACGAATCAGAAGTTGATAGGGACACATACACAGACAGCAAGATGATCTCTTAAGCCTACTTTCTTTCCTCGAGGAACAAAAGCAACCTAAAATGTAAATCCGTAGTTCTGAAGCTGTGACTTAAGGAAGGACGCACACAGTAACCCCTCCCGGCGCTTGACATAAAAATACACATCTTGAGAATTCGTCCACTTATTTCCACTGGTCTATGACCTTCTTCTGTTGTCTGCATATCTGCTGTTTGGCAAAATAGGTTTCTATATGCTTTAAATATATTTTATGCCCTCTTTCCACTATGCTCGCAACATTACAGCACGATTGTAACTTCCGCCCCCTTTCTTCTCCAAAACTCTTGAATAGAAGTGGCATGTACAAAGTATAGGTTAACTCAATTTGTCTGGAAGTGAACTGCAACATATCTGTGTTTTGATGCCTCTCTGTAATTGCCCTTAGAGGCCCTTTATTTGAACTTAAAGAAGAGGGTTCTTCAACAGAAGCATTTTCATGTACATTCGTTGCACTTTAACGGTGACATAATCCAACATCCAACATGAGGAAACAAGCAATTTTCGCCTCTACATACAAGTACACGTCTGAGCACGTTCACACAGGTTATCTCTCAGGGCTACTTTATGCACGCGTAAGTCCTACTTGTTCGAAACGTGCTATAAATTAATTTGTAACAAGTAAGATGCTGAAATGGAAGCAGAATAAGATTTTTAAAGTAGAAGTTATATGTTTCCAAGAAGGAAACATGGCTTACTACGCTATGGAAAGTCACAAATTTAAATTTAGAGGTGGTTTTTATGATACAATCGAGCCACAAAACCATAATGTGCATTATCCTTCTTTGTGTTAGTGACAGTTACGAGCACTGGAAAGTATTTTGTTGTGAGTTTTGAAGTTTTCGCAACGGCGTCGATGGATCTTAGGGCCTATCCACTTTTGAAGATGAAATTACGTTGCCTCGAAACGTCCATATTCAATTACCCATGGATGTAGCGTCATATCCGGGAAGAAAGCAATCAGAAATCTTTAGTTTAGTGGCTGCACTTCAGAAGCCTAATGAGGCTACCAGTACTTTAGCAGTTTCCAGAGGCTTGAGCTTGTAACAACCCTGGCCATGACACTTAAGTTCCTGCCGTGTGGCACGTGACACATGTCATTCCGAAGGAAAGTTTTGTTTCCGCTTTATACACTGAAAATGAAGTAGCAAGTACCTGGTATCGCTCTATTAAACTAAGCAGCGTCACGTTCCTAGAGTTAGTAATCGCCATTGCGTATTTGTGTTGCTCTATATTACCTTACTTACATCATGTGCATTATGGACCCTTCAGACAAATCCGACAGGTCTGGAAAATTTTCTAATCCAGTGCGCATTATTCGCCTGAAAATAAAAAGCAAAGCACAAAATACCTGAACTGTTACAATTTCTATAATTAGACTACTGTTAAGAATATTGTATTGTCACTAGGCTTGTAATTGAAGTCTAAACCTACATTTCTGTACTGTACTCTTCCTCGTATCTACTTCGAGGTCTAGTTATACATTTCGAAACTGCCCACGTTTATTTGTTTGCCAAAAATATATTTTACTTTTGCCGTGGTAATTAGGATGCAAATTGCATTGTAGAAACGTCACAAACAATTTGAATAAAAAAAGAAATTGCGGGTCTTTTCGGAAGCTTCCGCAGTAGGATGATGGATCCGGGTTTCTTCTGAGTATCTTTTGTCATATGTGCGCAGGCGCCTTGCGTTGGACCTTCGTCTAGATTTTTACCTAATTTCAGTACATGATTATGAATTTCCACAGAACAGAAACACAGATCCTTAAAAGGTTGAAGAAGAGGGAGGCGAATTCATTGAATAATTTATTTCTTTGCAAATTCTGAATATTTAAGACACTCATAAGTACGTAGCTAATACTTCTGAGCAAAAAATCCCATTCATTGCACGGCGAGAGTTAAGGTAGGCATTATTACGCCTGCATTACCTGACCAGAATAAATTTAAAAGCCCTGAATAATTTAATTATATTCGAGATCAGGTTACATGTAGGCCTGTACGTAGAATTGTAATTACGGCACATGAAAGACTTTAATGTCTCTTATTCCTGGAAGTTTGGGGTCTCGATTTGAAATCCCACGTGGAACACAGAGATTATATACGACTATTTTCATGTTGTTCCCTGCAACTAAAAGCCTTGCGAGGTGTCCATCTCCCGTACATGGCGGCCTAAGAAATGTGTAAAATATTCATAACCAAATATTAATTGGAACAGAGCAGCAAGCCTAATTCATCATGGCCAAAGAAGGAAGATTGATTGTTTGAAGGTTAATATCCCACAATTTTTCCATCGTTCCTCTATTATAAAGGCAGGGTGGTGTAGCTGCAGTAGCCTAGACCTGTACACTGTGGAATAAGTTTCAAATGTCGGCGGCTGTACCGGGTATCTCCACTGATGTTTCTGCTGCCCTTTTACCCCAAACAATTCCGGGACACTACTTTGACAGAAACCACATGTTCCTTCTTCCAAATACTTAACTCTTAACCATTCACCATCAATATTCCCAGCACATTTAACAATGGACCTAAATAACATCTGCAAATGCAATACTTTTTTAAATATCCAAAATTCATTATGTCTTGATATAAAGGCAATAAAAATTTCTGCGACAGGCATAAAATTTGATATATCTAAAAGAAATCGTAAAAAATTTACGATACGCCTTGAAGACCAACTGATTTCCGTAAGAAGTGTCGGCGATATCCTTTTACGTGAATCTCAGTATCTATAGAATGATTACTGTACGTACATTGAAAGGAGGATTAACGATGCACTTCAGTCACTTTATAAGCATTCGCCCACTTTGTAAACACAGTGGACAGTAATGAAGTCAAGTAGTCACTTGCAAAACACACTGACAAGTGTCCGGGCACTGATTGAGTTCGTGACTCTGCCCTGGGCTGTCAGGTTATGAACAGCCACAAGCGTTGTTCCAAGAACTTCAACTGCTCTGAAGTGGGTATTAGTCGAAACTTAGTTCGATGATACAGCACGCTCAGATGTCTCCGTCACGAATGTAGGTCATTTCCACGTTCTGTCTTTGTCCAAAGGTAGTTACGATTTTTCTTTCCTTCAAAGTTGTTAACTTGTCATCTTTAACGGAAACATAAGAGCTACTCTTAATTTTTCTTACATATTTGACCTATAACAAACGTGCAGTACCTGATACGGTCAGTAGCACACCTGTTTCAAACAGTGTTTTATAAAATGTATTCCCTGAAAGCATGTATCCTGCTTTAAAGTACGCTCAAATCCGAAGTTTGTCTTTATTAACAAATTTTATTTTATGTCCATGAACAGGTGTCCTGATAGCAGAACGTGTAATGATTGACGTGTTTTAACATATGCTTTGCAAGCTCTGCGGCAAACTTTTAATTGAAAATGGAATAGAATCATAGAGGAATATTTAATCACGAAAGTAGCCAAAGCAAATTTTTCGCTTGAAAACCGCTGAATGATGTGAAAAATGGAATGAGAAACTGATTATTGCTGACAAGATGAACAGAATAGATTTAATGTGTTCCATGTCCGTGCACTGTATTATACAAAAACACTGATCACCAACAAATGCACACACAGAGTTTTATCATCAATCGTAACACACTCCTACATGTTTCGACCCTGCTGGGTCATCTTCAGGGAGAACCTTTTTGTTATCGTTACACTAAGGTTGCACTTTATAGTTGAGTGAGAATGTGCTGTTGACTGCGTATTGTGTACCGGAGGCGTGAACTCTCTGCGGTCCGGGCCTGCGAGGCCTCCAAAAACAACGCAGTACACAGTCAACAGCACATTCTCACTCAACTATAAAGTGCAACCTTAGTGTAATGATAACAAAAAAGTTCTCCCTGAAGATGACGCAGCAGGGTCGAAACATGTAGGACTGTGTTACGATTGATGATAAAACTCTCTTTGTGCATTTGTTGGTGATTAGTGTTTTTGAACAGAAATTTCTGATATGAGGCGTATTACCAGAAGGTTTAGAAAGACGAAAATTTCTGTCACATTTCCTTTGATAATTTCCCCGTTTCGTTGATTTCAACAAATTAAAAAATTATTCGTCCACGAATACTGGTGTAATAGAGGACCAGCCTTGGGTATGGAAGAAACACAAATGAGAAATACGTGGTGCTGAAATGTTCTTCCATACTACGTTATATTCATGTAGGTATTTCTAATTGAAATAAATTGAATAAAGAGTTAAGCATTTTGTTAAAATTCGCCATTTTGTCTAGTTAAGACACGGACTTTTTTCTGCAGAATATTCTGGCTTAAAATATATAATGCTTTCTTAAGCAGAAGTTGGATTTGTGGAGTTTTATCGAAGTTGTTTAAAGTGCATAAATTTATAAAAGTGGTACATTTGAGTTTCATTAGCAAGGAACTAGATTGAAATTATAATATGGGTAAATTACAGAGAAAGTTATGCCTGCATTTGTGTTGCTAACTGGCCACTGGCAGATATTTATTAGATCCATTCGATTTAATTTCTTTTATTAGGCCTAAGAAGATGGCCCTCTGTTATCTGTTTCTTACTGAGATTATTCCTATCGTAGGCAAGTGCCCTTCATTTTTCCTCTGCCAGTGGGAACGCTCTATATTCTTGAAGAAAGTCAGCTCTTAACATTAACCTTCCTCGCCCTTCAGTCAACGCGCCTACAATCTTTCTGGAGTTAACCCCCAGACTTCTATCTAACGAAAGTTTATCTTGCCAAGAACCAGTTGCTACATGTGAGCACTCCTCCCGCTTACACCAACAGTCTTTATTGCTAATTCCTCAAGGCGATTTTTGAGGTTCTGACAGCGGTGTTGCTGAAGAAGCAGGAATTACGGGCCCTTACGCCTTAAAGAAAGATCTTTCTGTGCATGCCATGAAAGCATAGGGCGAAGTGGATTTATAGCTCCACACATTCTCACCCTTCACAGTGAAAGGGGTGAGTGGTCAGATTCACGCCCTGGGCAGTCTGACCCCATGTAAAAATCCTCTTGTTCTCATTGACTAGGAGGCTGGGTTGACCCCAGTGCGTGGTTGAACCATTTACAGAACACAAATATCTCGTATTCCCGCCGATAATTGGACCAGGACCTGCCGGATGTCTACCTCCAGGATCAAGTAGTTAAAGAAGCCTTCTTGAGCTACTTCAGCTTGAAGTTAGAGGCACAAAGCTTTTCCGAAAGGTCGGTAACTCTTTACCGACCGACATGTCGGGACATCCAAGACAACTCAAATTCTTTAACCCTTAAGGCCTTCAACCAAGAAGACCATATCTGATTGCGAAAGCCCAGTCCATGTTAAAACTTATAAGGCAACATTTGAGTATTCTGGCTAGGAGTTTCGTTCGCAGAAATGTTTTAACCTGGCAAGAAACGTTGCCCTTACGTAGTTGAAGATGAAGAACTTGAATTTGTAACGAATGAAGTTTGTTTTGATGTTTAAAGCACAAAGCGGGTTGCAGTAGCTGCAGTTCGACCCTATTTCTATCTCCTTTGAAAGTTTCACACTTCTTCTGTTGACTGCCAACGTGCATTTTGTTTGTAGTGTTCGGAAGTTTTTGCACAGTGTTTTGTTCAGTAAGTCTAGTAGCGGTTTTTACAGTCGATATTAAGTTCTTCACCCTTGCACTGTTAGTATACCTCTTATTTTTAAAATATACCTTCGAAATAGTAATTTTAAGGAGAGAAATTTGATACCCAAGGCCGAGCGTTTTGACAGAAGCGGATCTATAATTTTTTCAACCGCAAAAGACAATCCAGTGTGTCGAAAATGCAAGGAATCTGCATCGGTCATAATATGAAAAACTGTCATCCAGATGTTCCCAGTATGAAAGTTTTCGAGAAAAAATAAGATAAAATAAAACGAATGTCATAAAAAGGCAGTAACAGAGCGATAAACATTTTTAAAAAGCCTGAAAATATTTTTCATACAATTTTCATCGTCTGTGAAAAAACTGTAAAACACCGGAGTGTTACATGAATCACAGCGGTTTCACTGTCATAGGATTTTTATTTGAAATTTTTATGTAAGACCCATGTTTTCATTAGTTATTAATTAAATGCCTCTTAATTATGTGGTTCTATATCTTAAGACACTTGCAAGTTATATACTTTAGTATTTAAAATATAAACATTATCCTGTGGCATTCAAGACTTAACATGACTGAAAAACAAGCACATCTTTAACACCTCATTCCTCTATCCACAGTTTGAGCTGTGGCTTCTTTCAGTCACCCCTAAGAGCAAGTAGCATCTGGCAGGACGTAGCTTCGTCATCATACATATTTTATATATTACTCCTCCCGGCGCTTACGCTGCGACAATCAAATCCGCCGCTAATATACTTAAATGCTGCCCATACATAATTAAAAATTGATTATTTGTGGCGTTTCAACAGCAGAAATACATTATCATAAAAATACACGAATAGAAGGTTACTTCTTAAAATAAAAGATGACGGGATTTCTACTACACAGTATGTGGACACAACTTTATACTCACAGGGAAAGAAAGCTGTTAGTTAGTCCCTCAAAAATGCCAGCAGGGAGCGCCCTTAGCAGTGGTGCCTCGGAAATATATCTGTAATCATAAAATAGATTGTCAGGGCTGATATTGCTCCTTCATTGGAAAGAGTTCTTCTTGCCACAAGAGGCACTGCCTCCGTCAGATTCAGAGGACTGAAACGTAAAGTCACATCAGGATTGTTGACTGTATTGTATGTATGCCTGCGAGTAGAAAGCGAAAAAGCTGAAGAAGGTGAAGTTCAATTCGTTTGTTTTACAGGATTTCAATTGAAATTTTCGTTTAAAATCTACATTAAATTGGCGGTTGGAATTTGATTAGTGAAAGTTTATTTAACGAAATAAATGTAAATAAATCTTTCCCACTTTAACAATAGACAAACACAAAAAATTAGAAAGGAACTTCTTATTTTATCCAAATTTCTCAAAATTATACTGGTTCGGTTGCAGTTAGCTTTAAATATTTAAATAAATATAAGGATAAAGAACTGTAGCATGAAAGACTGAAAATCGAAAATAACCATACATCTGAAATCAACAAAGAATAAAAACAGGCAAATGCATTTTGGCGGTAATATTAGATAAATCTATTTCTTATTCAGTATACAGCCGTGCTGCTATGTAGGTGTTAGGCAATGCTCGCTACATTATACGTGCAAGGTCTGGGTATTGTATTCATATCATCCTGTTTGCTAAGGCCTCCGTTGACCGAGATCAATAGAGACTCTTATAATAATTGTGTCTCACTAACGTCGGTGGGCTTTATTTACGACCATGTGGCCTATAAGGCACACACGCTATTATTGTAAAATATTATTCTCTCATATAAACAAATTACTTAGCGAGATGAGCAAAGGGATTGCCCTGTCTGTACTGCGAGCATGTAAATAACCTGAAACAAATGTCGCGTACCGAATTATTCCAAAATTTGTCAAAGAACTGAAATTATGCAAGGGTCATAATAGTCTATTTACACCATCCAGCAAAGCTAACTTTGAAATAAACACAGCTTTTTGTTACTTGTAGCAGCACCTTTGACTCTGCCTGAAAAATTCTTTCTCTGCTTTGTCGGTCGACAAAACGTCAGTGGGAGTCTGTCTGTCTGTCTTACATATTACTGTGTATGTAAATGGCATAACATTTAATTGTTAGGCCTGATAATGGTCCTAAACATTTTTATTCATTGTACACATGAATTTCCCGGCATAATTCATAATTAATATATCCGAAGAACTTGACTGTACTTAAGTAATAAGTACTTCACAGAAGTAAAATTAAGTATTAGTAGAAGAAGAAGAAGAAGAAGAAGAAGAAGAAGAAGAAGAAGAAGAAGAAGAAGAAGAAGAAGAAGAAGAAGAAGAAGAAGAAGAAGAAGAAGAAGAAGAAGTAGTAGTACAAAATAATAATGATGATGATGATAATAATAATAATAATAATAATAATGTGAACAATAAATAGGAGTACAAATTTATGCAACAGGAAAGCAGGTTTTGCTAGTACTGCTTGGAAATCTCTGCTTCGCTTGAAAATCTAAGTATGCACAAAATTAACGTCTTTCCCTAGGAATAAAATCACAATTATTTGCAACGAAAATCTGTGATCAAAACCTATGCTTGACGGCATGTGCTTAAATTTAAAATATCTAATGTAAAATTCTGTTAGAGTTCTGAGATTGGCAACTTCTTTCCATGATTATCAAGCCTACGTATTTTGCATTAGCCCCATACCTGAGTACAGAATTCTGGTTTGCTAAACCTCTTGGAAAAAGTCAAACTGAAAAACATGGCAACTTACGGAACTTAGCTGTGCTATAGCAGGTCAAGGGAACTGGCTCAAGATCTTTCGTAACGGCAAGCCTTAGGATTAGTGGTTTTGAACCTTTGTAAAATTCTGTTCACAGGGGTTACTGCATCTACTTTCTTTACTTTAAAGTCATTCTGGTAAAAGGAATTCTGAGACCTAGGCTCTTCCGGGATGTTACGCGGCGTAGGTTGGGATTTTTTTATCGAATTTTTGGGACAGTACACAGTTCCATCTTCAAGGGGCAAGCAGTCCACTGGGACGCATATGTTGTCCCGAAACGTCGGTAACCACCCACCAACTTACGCCACGTAGCATCCCAGGAAAGCTAAGTCCTCAACTCCACCGCAGCGGTAGCCTCGAACCTTGCACAAGGAATTCCACTTCGTAGAAACTCATTAATAACCTACGTTACACTGTTCTTAAAAATGACAAGTCCAGAAAGTTAAAATGTACACGGTAATAGCCATTTTAATTCATTATTGTTAAACATACAGATGTCTGTCAAGCGTCAGTATGTGGCCAAGCCAGTGGCAAAGATATATATAAAACTGCGGCAAAATCCCAATGAGGCAGAAGATTATGACGCTTTTACAAAGATTTCGTGATCAAAAACGAATATGTCAAGTGACAAGGAGGTCGTCGCTTATATGTGTAATCTCTGATTACATATGTGTACATATATACAGGCTGTATAAGATAACAGTAATACGTACACTGCCATAAATTAAGCCAACCAGTGCTGAAAAAAATTTGATTCCAAGTAAATATAAAATTTGCCCAAAAATGCAATATATTTTAATATATTTATATTACAATGTTTACAAAATTTATATATTAGTCCTACACGTTTCGATGCCATAGGATTATGCTCAGGGACTCTTCCAAAATTAAAAATTAAAAGCTACACGAACAGCCCCTACAGTATCGCATATGTTAAAAACAGCCCGTTAAGCGTGAAGTTCAACTTGTTTTGGATCCCTGTTTTTGCTATGGATTAGGAGTCGAATATTTTCGGCAGAAGGCAGAGACGACACCGATTCATACTTCCGTATTTTCCTGCACCTGCCACACCGCCAATGCTCCGTATTCATATCCATTCATCAACCATTGCCTATATACAGTACAACGTTTCTAACTAAAATAAAAAAAAAAAAGCAAATAAAACCCTGAACCACAGGCGGAGGAAATTTACCTACTTCGCAGATAAGAAAGATTTGTGTTACAAGCGTAATTGACTTAGCTTCTCGCCAGAGACTGTAGTTGACCACAGGGCATGAAAATTAAACACGGAACAGCTGTGGTTCTGTGGGTAGGCTATACACTTGTCGAACTAAGGGTTTCGTAGCCTGACGGAGGCGACACGTGTTGAGCAGCGGTTGTCATTGCACACGCTTACACCTACTGCAGAAACAGAAGACTTGAAGGTTACGTGCAATATAAAACCTGTGCCTCAGTCTGGAATAGCCTATATGTAATGCTGGGCACGCACGTATTCTCAGAAACCTTCAGCTTATCTGAGTTTTCTTATCAGTCTAGTAATGCAGCCTTGGTTTATACTTCGAAGAAATCGAAGCATTTGTTGACCTCCCAGAATGAAATTGAAGATTTTCACTTTAATTACACGGCCGCCATGCTATTATAATGTTGCAGGATAGTACCAAATTTAAAATTACGACTGAGGAATGGCCAGCATTGGAATTATATCCAGATGTAATTTGATCAATATCGTTTAATTGGTTTAGAAGCACACTGACAAAATGGTATTATGATTTAAGCCATTGTCACGTGAGTGGCTAGAGGCTACAGCTGAATCAGGCGATAGCCTGGGCGTGTGTGTGTGTGTGTGTGTGTGGGTGCGTAGGGGGGGGGGGGGGCGGGCCCAGAGTTCGAACGCCCAACCAAAGCGTGCTGTTTCAGTCACTGCAACCCAAACAAGTATCACATATAACTAGCGTCACAATTTCTTATCAGTCGCTTCCGCAATGATGTGGAGCGAATGCACGTCAGCCCGTCCGCTGGTGTGAAACATTTCAAAAACTGGGGAACTGACTTCCATAAAAGTAATAATCCGGCGAATCAAAGAAATTCATTGAGCCACTTAACCTCTCTGAAAGAGCCGACATTTTCTATGAATGATTATATCACAAATTATGTATGCGTTTACATTTTCAATAACTCCTCATATTCATTGTTTTACATAGGAACCGGGGTAGCCCAGTCAATACAGCGACTAGCGTAAGGACTACATTTGTTTAAATCGACGTTCTATTTTCAGTGGCGGCAAATAATGCTGTCTTTCCCAGCGGCATCCGGACCAATTCTGGGGCCCACTCAGCCGTCTATACAATTCTGGGGCTCACTCAGCCGTCTATACAATTCTGGGGCCCACTCAGCCGTCTATACAATTCTGGGGCCCACTCAGCCGTCTATACAATTCTGGGGCCCACTCAGCCGTCTATACAATTCTGGGGCCTACTCAGCCGTCTATACAATCGGTACCGGAGGTTAAACTGATGCAAAGCTGAACACCCGTCAGCATTTATCTTTCCTCAAAAAGGTGCCAATAATGATTATTTTATTTGGCAAGCTGATATTTCTATCAATCTACGTGACAATAGTCAGTTGTGGGTAAGGCAGAATTGGATGATAGATCCATTCGGTGGAGAAAACCTGTACTGAGAGGTCTGCAGAAAATTCGATTTTGAGACAATACTGCTAGTTTTTTCTTGTAACGTAAACTACTAAGCAATGTCTAAGAATTAAGTTTTCAAAACAGTTTTTTGTAACAAAAGAGGAAAAACAAAATTAAAATACGATTTCTCTCATTTTCTAAAATTTCATCAGATTAGGGCGAAGTATGGGTAGTTAACAAACAAACAAACAAACAAACAAACAAACAAACAAACAAACAAACAACGTAACCAACCAACTAGCTAACTGTATGTCGGGTGTTTCTAGAGAAGCTAATATTTTCTGGTACTCAAGAAATTTCTCGCCTTTTATGGAAGCAGAAGTTTCGCTACGGGGTCCACGACAGCCCGCCACTTGTGACCGTCCTAAGCCAGACCAACGCCGTCCACGCCCTCCCAACATATTTCTTAAGATATCTTTTAACATTATCTTCCTATCTACATCCAAGTTTTCTAAGCAGCCTCTTTCCTTCAAGTTTACCCACCAGAAACACGAAAGCACTTTTTTCTCCCCCATACGTGCCACATTTCCCGCGCCTCTCATTTTTCTTGATTCAATCACCTTAATAATATTTAGTGTGTCCTGCAAATTATGAATCTCCTCGTTATGCAATTTCCTCCAGCCCCCTATTACTTCCTCTGATGCGTAAATATTCGAATCTTCCTCAGCAAACTTTTCTCGAATGCCCTCAGCTTAAATGTGTAGTTAACCTTCGCTTACACAAGTACTTACAAATTAGAGTTTCGAGCTAATCTATTCTGCCTCTTGTTGATATATAAGGGTAAGGTAAGTGAAGTTGTCCTTGAACGCATGTGGGAGAGTAGGGCCATAGCTGCACCTATCCTTTAACAGCGGCAATAACTGGAGGTGACCTGTCACTTACACTGCCCGGTCCGTATATTTATGAAGCTTGAAATTACGCTGTTGCCTTTCAGGCTATAAAGTTTGTAAGACTCACACGACACACTGAATAAGTCTTTATATTAAAGTTTGTAGTATTGTTTTATCTAACGTTTCCGAGAAGAAACCTATCATCTTATTGTTCAGCAGAGTCCTTCTTAAGCAAATCATAGTGATTCAGCACGATCCGCGTTATGTGGAATCCAAGGATTTATTACCGTGTTCACAAGATCCCACTGCTAATTCTTACTCTCAACCAATTAAACCCAGCCCACGTATTCCCACACATTTTCCTCAAGACCCTCTCCAACACAGCCTTTTTTCCGGGCCTCTAAAGCGTTTCCTTAGGGTTTTCTGCCAACAGTTTGTGTTCTCACATTTCCTGCGTGGGCTGTATCAGCCACGATGCCAATCAATTACTGAAGCAGCCTTGGTTAATGAACTTAGAGAATGTACGCTTCAATCTGCATATATTTCGTTGTTAAATGAAAACCAAAGAATCTGGTGTTTCTACGTGAAGTTTAAGTAAATGGCCTAATAACACAGAGGCGACTATATATGCAGTTTAATTTAAATTAACTAATTAAAACATTTATATCGTGTATGCTACACATAATTGCTTTAATTAATTAAGAGGCTTTACAACCTATAAGTAGAACTGAATTAGACACTGATGGAACGCATTACACTACAAACGCCCGTAATTACTAAGGCTTTCCTCAGCGTCCCACTCGAGTGGGTAGCACGCCTGTTTTGTATTCGAAAGTTCTTGCATTAGAAACTTGACCCGCATGGCAGCTCTCCCGATATTATTCGCGTGAATCTTGTCAGCCCCTCCGTAACAATACCGACGTAAGTGATATGCAAAACCGTTCCAGTTCATAATATTCAATCATTTCGCCACTCAGTGATACAAAACCTACGCGATTATGAAGACGTTTAATTACGTAGTTATTGTTGAGGCCATAGAAGCTGAAGCGTTGGCTGATTCCCCATTGTTGCCAAAGGTACATTTTAACAAAACAGGCAATGTAAGTATAACGTAGTATCGAGGCGCGTTCGCGTAACCATTGTTGCCGTGGAAAATCAATAAGAATTACATATTCGGAGTGTGTGTCTGTAGCCTTAGTTACCCTCTATGCAAAGCTCATATTCCATACTGTATTATCATATTTCGCCTGATGACGACTTTTTGGACTTAAGCCGAAACATGTTGCATAAAAGTTACATAAAAATATAACACAAAACTTAGTTTTTATTGACGGCCTTCATCCATTTACTTTGTGTATCTTCATCACAACAGGATATCTCTCCAAATATGTAACTATATGAACAATCTTCCGTGGAGCTGTGGGCCCAGTGCATTCTTTATATAATTTTTCTTCAGTTCTAATATTGTTAACCCCTATGTCCTCGATTTTAAAAAGTGGCAAGATTAATTATACTCCTTGACTTCAACACTTTTTTTTCCTGTTGGTGAAAGTAAAATGCGAGCCTAGTAACAAACAGTTTCCCAATAATCAGATGAGGCTAATTCTCTGTCGGATTAGAGTGACTGGATCTGCTTCCTGGTTGAGGATTTGCAAGTGCCTTCACAAAGGCACCATTACTTGCTTTCACGTGACCAATCCCCGAGCTGCCAGCACTATTTCAGTTCCCCGGGTTTGCTAAATCGACATGTTGCAGGCACCAAAATGGAGGCCCCTAAGTTCAACGTTCTGCAGTAGGAAGGGAAAAACGTAATTCGGAAACAAAGCAAGAAGGACTAAAGACAGCAAGAGAAAATATTAGGTAAAAATAAAAGTAATGATGAAAGAAACCAATAAGACTCTCGTAGGACTTGTGGGGTTGGTTTGCTTTGAATCTTGTTTTTCGTGTTTTATTTATTCAGCCATGTGTAAGTCACACGTGATCGTGCGATATTGTACTGATCATAGCTACGTTATAAATATTTTTAAATTTTATTAGTGGCCTTAGTCGTAAACAATCTACGTCTCCTAGCTTTAAAAATTAAGTAGACCTACTATGTTCACAAATTCAACAGATTTATATCTCATTTTCAGCTTACTGTAACAGAATTAAATTGTTTAAGAAATTATACAAAGAATACATTCATTTATTTTCTTTGCCACTAAAATAACCGAATGTCGCAATGAAGGCAATATATTAAAACTGGCAGTGTTTTTTCAAAGTAAACACATAACAAGAATGCCCTTTATGCGTCCGCGCATTTCACCTTCAAGTCTACTGATAATACAGTGGATAAAATTTAATTTTGTGATTCATAACGTTTTGGTTGAAACCCTGCATGGTGTGAATATTAAATGGAAGTTTCCAATATATTTCGTTTTTGAAGACGAAACAACTGCACATTTAGATTCTGCCACTGGGGTTCGTGCATTTGAATTCCGGGATCCTGGACAGATATCAATAGGCATCCTGAAGGCCTAGCGACCGGCCAAGTCTATCAACGTTTTTCGCGGTTTTCGTCTGTCCTAGAGGGAATGCTGCGTTGGTATCCAAATTCCACGTTGTGGCACATACTTCTCATTCAACCCTCATCAAATTAATCTCAGAATTGGGTAACAGCATTGCTGTTAGAAACAAATTTAGCCCAAATTCTCAGCTTCTCTTTTCCACTGCACACATCAACAGTTCACTTCACTCTATCTTACTTTCTTCACTTTCCAAAGCTCTGCCTTTTCTCTAGCCTACCTGCACCGTAAGGACTATCAGGCACTGTCTGGGAAGACTGAGGGCAATAAATTTTTTTTTTCGCCTCTCTAAAGATATTTAGCGCCTTTCACTACGCCCCTCTACTTCGCTTCTTCTTCTTTCGTCTTAGACTTCAAAGGGCTAAACAAAATACTTAAACACACAGACATAGATGAAAATTACTTGTTGAGGTTTCTAGTAGCCTACAGGCACACGCTGCTGACACTTATTACACCTACAAGTTGATAAGAGAAAGTCCAGCCATTTCCAATCAGATTATCTTCAGTGTGTCTAAGCCTTGAGACTACAAATCACAGTTTAGGAAAGGTCCCTAAATTAAGAGTCAAACGGTCACTCTCTGCGTGTTGGTATATCAGTATACAGTGCGATCTCAAAACAACTTGCTGCAGTTATTTTAAGCCGTTGAAACCCAAAGAATTTGGAAGTCTCCCAGGTTTCACCCGTTTGTCATTCTGGTAAGTGTAACTCGTAGATGAAAATGAGTAAGGAGCATTGTTTGAATGATAGAGACAGGGGAAAACCTAAGTACTAGGAAAAAATCTGTCCCAGTGGGACTTTGTTCAGCATAAATCTCATACAAAATGACCTGGAATCGACCTCGGACCTCCGCGGTAAAAGACCGATGTCTAACCGCCTGAGCCATGGTACGGCCTTTAAAGCCCCAAATTCATCTAAGTCATATTTAAGGAAACAGTTCCTACCTCATAGAAAGCAACCCTTTTGACATTTATAATGACTGATCCGTTAATATTGTGTAAGGAAATAGTCGCCGTTTATTGTAAGAGTTACAAGAAAGACAAAAGTACATTCTTCACGAGAAAATTTATGGTTGTTGAATGTTAAACATGTGGCACGAAATTTAAACGGATAACAATGAATATTTTTAACTGCAGATATTTATTTACTTCTATTTGCTTCATCCCAGGATAAGTTCGAAGCACAACATGCCTGAGCCTTTCGTGGAAAACAAATGTTGATCCTCAGTTCAAGACGTATTGCCCATTTCCATTCAGAAGGACCAGTAGGTTTAAAACAGTGTTTTGTCATCCAGTAGAAACACCTGTCTGCCACAGTTTATTGTCTGTATTTCTAGGCCATCTTTCGCAAACATATCTTCCGTTCATTAAAGTAGAAACCTTTGAAATAAATGAAGCACTTTGATGTATCAATGCCTGGCTAAGCCACGTGTAATTCAGCTGTTTAAATAGATTATTCATTGGACAGATAACCTAGCAGTTATCTCTAGAGAGTTTGCGTACATGTCTGGCGGACACAAATAATAACTGGAGCATTAAAGTTGAAAAGAAAATCGCCCTACACTTGTTTGTGATGTTTGTTATAAAGACAATCGAATCGATTACTGGCTTAAGGATGATTACTTTCATGGATTTTTCAGTCTGTGTTGGAAAACGCCGGAAATATTTGTTACATTAAACTGACATGCAAACCATTGTTCACATAGCCTGTCATTTAACCACGTTTAATATTTCACTCCATTAAACCTTAGAGCGTCTTGTGATTTATATACTTCTGATAATTAATAAAAAACGTAATAAATTTCGTGTCACGTAGAAGGGTACATTATAGTTGGGTAAAACGTGCTTTTAAATTCGCGCGATGGCTGCAAAATGTGTTACATACACGTACATCGCGAAATAAATGTTTTGGTCTTAAGCCTCCTTCAGTGAATTTTTACAAGCAGTTGTTATTTATGTAACCAGAATTGAAACCTTCGCCTGTCTAACACTTCCTTTTAAATTTTCAATAAATTATCCCCTTTGGTAACGTGACCTGATGATAGTGGATTACAGGCGTGGGTTTTCAGTGTCTAGCAACATCCAATAATATGTCACGACATATGACAGAGCTCTCGTTTTGCAATACTGGCAATTTCTCTTCGAATATTTTCTTTCAGTTGCTGCAAGGGCTGTGAACATTCCTACATTTTCCCTTCCGCCAATTCAGTGAGTAACGGTGTCAGGAATCATTTAACGTTAAGGTTGGATTTGTTCCTTCGAGAAACATGGGCACTATGACTTTGTTGTCACTCACTGCGTTTTAAGACGATGTTAAGAAAAGTCTGGTACTTTGGCTGTTCACGTTTCTGCTTAATTTATGCAACTTTTCCTATTTTATTTTTCCAGCACTGAAACTGTGATTCCACACTTTTCCACTATCCCGTACGTTGTTTCTTTACACAATGCTACTGACTCTGTACGTTTGATTACAATACTTTCAGCGACGTTTCTTCCATGACAAATAAGTACTCCTTTTTTGCAGGTGTATTACAAATAAACAAACTTTGTTCAAGGGAATAAATTTGTCACATGCACTAACAACCTTCTCTCTATAAATCACAGCTGGACTGAATAAGCAGATCACATAGCAGAGCAGATAATATGACGCAATTGTCACCTCGCCTTGCATGGCGGACCTCGCTTTTCTCTCTGTTGGACGCAAGGATTGGGAGAGGCTCTGTATGAATTTTACGTTTTGGATTTGAGCACAGCTACTCTTTCAGGCATCCAGCCATGGAATTTTACATCAGTTCACCCACTTGTAAATTTGTCCATCCGAACACCCATCCATCAACCGACCATTTAGCCATGCAACGATTCATCCATAATTATCCACACATGACTCTACCCACACACCCAACTACAGACCATTTAACTATTAAAGGTTAAAAATATCCTTCTATTCTTTAATATAAAAGGACAGACTCTATTAGTATTATCCAAGTGAACATAAATATTCGTCTTGAAACGCCTATTGGACTGTCTAAAATAAATTACAAACCAGTGTGTAAGTATATTAAAAATCCACTCACATAGTTCGCAGGTGCTCCATACCGCTGAATGTTCCTATTTCTATTCTTTCCAGGTGCTTCATCTCGTTCAGCGTTCTGAAATCAGACATCAATAATTCTACTAGCTGTTTCGGTAGGTGTCTATTCTTATTCTTTAAATAAATCACAGTTTTTACTTTCGTGTTCTGGTAATGTGAGTGCCTATTTTTGGATGTTAATAACAGCATCATGTACTCGTAACGGATCGGGTATTCAGATAAGAATATTCCACACTCTTGCCATCTAGTATAATATCAGAAGGCAAAAGTAACCTAAACGCACTGATGTGTATTTGAGAGCGTATAGATAGGCGGAAAAACTAGAAATATCAAAATAAATTAATTGATTAATTTATTAAATTCATATCAATATAAAAGTGCTACAGGAACTTAAACCAAATGGAACTCCTAAGTGGCTTTCGAAAAGAACTTTACCACCGTTTCACTTCTGCTGTGAACAATTCACGGCTTGTTCACTCTATATTCCAACGAATGCAATTTGCACGAGGATCGTGTTTTATTGACAGCAGCAGAAAATCGCTCGGGATAACGTACCGGCTGTCTAAGGCCTTTGAATTTATACCAATGGCGCAGGAGAACAAAGATACGTAAAGAACTGATCAACGTCAAAAGGATTTGAACCTTGACGTATATTCAGGGCAGAAGAGTCAGTGAAAACTGTAGTCAGAAAATGCATATATATATGTGTGTGTGTGTGTGTGTGTGTGTGTGTGTGTGTGTGTGTGTGTATAGTTTATCATTGTGGTGAAAGAAAAGAAATGATCAGCACTCCCTGTGAATATCATTTCAGTTAGTCTGTTTCTGTAAAATGCTGGTATCTACTGCTAGAGATTTCTCATACGCTATCATGTTTATTTAAATAATTTTATTAATAATTATATTCTGTAATCTGAAGAATTCTTTCACTCCTGAAATTGAAAATAGCATTTCAGAAGTAATTCTTCGTCATTTGCAAAATTTGGCCCCAACATTACAACAAAACTGTCATTAGGTACATACACATACACACACGCACGCACGCACAAAGCACGCACGCACGCGCACGCACGCACGCGCGCACACACATTCGGGTAGCAACTTTAACAGGTTTGCTGGCGGCAGTCCTGGAACTATTTTCGCCATCGTTTTCAGAAAGTTTCTCCAGCATATCCAGCTTACCGCCCAATAAGCAGCACCATGTAGAAGACATTTAAGGACACACTGGACAAGATTAGCATTCATTTAGCAAGTTGTTGAGAGCTGAGGACAGTCAACGAAAACGTCATAACTCTCTCTCGCTCTTCTACACTTTGACCTGTACGTCACAGCTCACAAACACTTTCGAGTACAAGTATTTCTCTGGGGTGGCACAGTCATTACTGAAACAACTGCCAAAGAAGATCTTATCACGGTCTGTTTCTCGTCAGAGGTAAATTTTTCTTTTTGTCACTATGTCAAGATAATTTCTGAGGTCACGCATTCTCTTTTACATCGGTCGCGGTTCCCCTGGGGTAAAAGCGGATGGAACCCGAAGCTGAAAAGTAATGCCCGACAAGTTCCCAAGCAGTTAAGGTGTAGAAATTTACAATAAAACCGTATGTGCTTTTATAGCTGGAGCCTAAATACTGGTTCAAATTCTACCCTTTACAATGACGTAAATGTAAGATGTATTTCCTAGAATTAATTCAGGAAAGGTAAGAAAATGCACGAGTATTTGTCGTTGTTATACTTCTATTTCTGTCTTGTTTGCGAAATGCGAGCTGCTAACAGCCGAGCCGATGAAGGCTGTTCTAGACTAAGTTGCCTTTTCGGCCGTCAAATATTTACAGACTTTTGGAGGAGCTTGCTGCCTCCAAAACGTCTGTAGGTATTTACCAATCAACACGGAATCGTATCTAAGAAGACTCGAATATCGCAGTTATTTGTTGAGATATGCAACTTGTATCTTAATTTCTTCCAAATCTGATACTAAATTTGTGAAACTTATATTAAGAAGCCGTACCTGTTAAAGAGTTCACGACCACCACGTTTCCTACTTTGATATTCTCAAATATTGTTGTGCAGGAAATATATCTTACTGTGCTTACACTATTCTAAAACCTACATTAGATATGAATAATATTTTGTCAAAAAGATTAACTAAATGACATTGTTATTTCTGCTACCCATACTGCCATGTGTAACTAACTAACTAACTAACTAACTAACTAACTAACTAACTAACTAACTAACTAACTAACTAACTGACTGACTGACTGACTGACTGACTGACTGACTAACTGACTGACTGACTGACTGACTGACTGACTGACTGACTGACTGACTGACCGACCGACTGACTGACTGACCGACCGACCGACTAACTAACTAACTAACTAACTAACTAACTAACTAACTAACTAACTGACTGACTGACTGACTGACTGACTGACTGACTAACTGACTGACTGACTGACTGACTGACTGACTGACTGACTGACTGACTGACCGACCGACTGACTGACTGACCGACCGACCGACTAACTAACTAACTAACTAACTAACTAACTAACTAACTAACTAACTAACTAACTAACTAACTAACTAACTAAGTAACTCCATGGAGCAAAGTCTTTCCTGAGAAGCTAACAGGTCCTCAGCTAGTCAAGAAATTACCCGTGTTTTATGGAACCAGATTATTCATGACCTTATTCACCTGCGCCCGAAACCTGTCCTTATCCTCAGCCAGAGTAATTCTGTCCAGGCCTCCCCATCCCACTGGTTAAAAACCCATTTTAATATTTTCCTCCCATCTATGCCTGGGTCTCCCAAGTGGCCTCTTTCCCTCAGGTCTCCCTAACAAAATCCTCTATGTACCTCTCCCCGCCCCATACGTGCCACATGCCCCGTCCATCTCATTCTTCTTGATTTGGTCACCCGAATAATGTTTGGTGAGGAGTACAGATCATAAAGATCCGCGTTATGTCATCTCCAATCCCCTCTTACCTCTTCCATCTTAGGCCCAAATATCCTCGTCAGCACCCTATTCTGAAACGTCCTCAGCCTCTGCTCCTCCTTCAGTGTGACAGACTAAGTTCCACACCCATACAAAACAACAGGCAAAATTACAGTTCTAAGTATTTTCATCTTTATATTTTTGGCTAGAAAACTGGAAGACAAAGGACTATACTCTGCAGTCTATAACAAGCAAATTTAGCAAATCTGGCATGAGTAAGACGTCGTTTGTTCCAAATAACACTGCTTCAGAACTCAGCTGAAGGCAAATGCGAAAACCTTGTCGCCAGCATTCCAATTGAAAATTCATCAGTTTCCCCTCAAGTATAGTGTTGCATTTATGTGTCAGACACACGGTGTGTAGTTCGATAACAACAGATCACACAACGCCTTCATGTGTTGATATTCAGCTTGTGGTTGAGCTAAGAGATGGAACCCGAACAAGTCAGTGGGAGCGTGTAGAGTGGCTCACGGGGAAGTACTTCCGCCCTGGGAAGAAACAGTTGAACCAAACCAAACCAATCCAAATATTACAAGGTATTATACACACCACTGATGCAGAAACGAAACTTAGTAATGACAAAGAATGTTGTGGTGAGTTATTAGTATCTCTGTTTCCTATTCGGTGAAGCCTGCCTTCAAATAATGGCCAGCAAATCGGCTACCGTGAGTGATTTCTTCACGATCATTCGCTGTGCCTCCAGTCGAATTCCATAATAATACCTCAAAAGAAGCCACGACTTTTCCAACTTCTTTTCTAAATTAATTATTCACTAGTCAGCCTATAATTCGATGCCATATACACGTAGCCCTTGTTCGAATCCCCATTTGTTTTACGCTTTTTTGCTTTAACACTTCTTGCTAATATACACCACTTCTTAATTTACACTCTCTTATTTTCGGTTTAACGCCATTTGGCTGGCTGCGTTCTATTACGCTAACCCCTACATATTCCATTATTTCTTATGGGATTGTCGTTTTTGATTTACGTCTACTTTTCAGGAACACAACTAGGGCGTAATAGAAATACTTAGTATAGTATGAGTTACTAACAATATCTTTAAATAGAAAATTCCGTACAGGGACTCGCTCCTGGCTGGACGGCTCGGAGTTCCAACTAAAGCGGTTGCAAGAGATTTTCTCTGCTCCATGTCTGTCAAGAAGGTTCCAACCAGCCTCCTGTAAAATCGGTACCGGGGATAAAATTGAAGTTTGTAGATAATATAATTTAATTTTATTGTACTTTTTGAAAATAGTCTCATTATGTAATAGACACAGGCCTTATGTTATTTCCTTACGGCAGGACAGGAAGTCACACTTGCAAAAAAGAACGGCTTAATGAAGATTAAATATAGAGCGGGACTGATATTGCAGACAGTTATGAATCGAATGGTGTGAAGCAGCACATGGCAAATTGTTTTCATTTCAATTAATTGATTAGTTAATTAATTTACTCAGCGACCTTATTAGTCGATGAGATAATAGAACTACAGCAATGTTCGCTATTCTTGATCGATGAGACGAATAAATTCTAGTTTATAGACAGCAAAGTCACAATGGTCCTGACAAACACAACTTCTTCATTCTCTAGTTTGAGATAAGCTTACCTGATTGACATTTATGCATTTAATTTGGACACAAATTAATGGGTATTTTACATAATAGTATAAAACAAACACGATCACTGCTGCAGTCGGTTCAGATAAGCTTTTAATAGAATGTAACGACCTGCTACATATTTCAACACTTCCCTTTCTTCTCCAGGCAAGTTTAATAACCAAAATTAGAAGTACACAAACTGCAGTGCCATACTACTTTGGAATTCTAGGTGCATACTCTTACATATTTAGATATTGTGAACTTGAAAGTCTTTAAATTTATTAAAAGCTTTAAATGTATGCCTAGGTTTCGTTAGTAGTCTAAAGTTAAAATGTTGCAGCTGTATCGATTCCAAATAATTTTGCCAATGTTGTACTGAATCGACACTAAACCATGTACTTTATCGTCTTTATATGCCCTCGTTACGTGTAACCCCTCTAAATATTATGTGACACTCCATACACTTCGCGTAACACACATAACACAGCAATGTAAACCCGCGAAAATGAAGAAATAGATCAACACACAAAAAACGTACAAAACTTTACACCAAAATGTAGAGGGCACAACAGAACACAAGACACTTTAGTGCGACATTGAAAACTCATAAACGTCCTTGAAATTTTGGTGTTTTATGCAGACATCATATTTCACTCCATGCTATTCCAGCTAGAGTCCCTTAGCTCGTTAGAATAGAAGAAACTAACTGCAACACAGCTCGATTTCCCCGGAGACTTCTGCTACTGTAATGCAGTGGCAGATATTACAGTTGTATTAGGATGACGATACTAAGCCTAAAACAAATTCCTCTTACTTAACGACAGGGTTTGGAGAGGGTACACTATACAGCTTTGAATCAGCTGGATGATCGTGACAGAAAAGTGGGGAGAAATTTTAAAGAAGGGGGCTCTTGTCCAATTTCAGGATAAATCCTAGAAGTTGGCCTGACAGCATAAGAAAAGGGAAGGTCATGGCACCCGACAGCCTGGGTTTAAATCAAGGAGGAATGAAGAAAGAACACGCACAGGAGTTAACGCCTGGTAAATAACCTTCGCATATTCCGATTTCGTAAACAAGATTGCCGAAATCAGCATAATGAGCCTACATGATACGAAAGGAAGATACCGTAAATGCACACATAAATTTAAATAGAAAACCCCATGGCAAGATATGAATTTAGAAAATGAAAAGTAGATGGCAGAATGATATTAAATGTTTCTTAGGGACATGTGTCGTGAGGATTTGAAATGTATTGAGGTTGGTACGTGTACGACAGGAATTTGAACTTCACAAAACAGGTGATTCCAAGAAAATAGGAAAGACGTATATAAACATAGAAACAAGCACAAAATTACTTTATAAGCAAAAGCTACAACTTGTTAGGATCTAATGACGATCTGCCACTGCTTCGAAATGCAAAATGAATGACGTGCGAGTAAAAGACAAGTGGTCCGACTCTAATACCCTTCTGCTGGCCACTCTGGTGAATAGTATAAATGTAGATCTAGGATTAAGTGTAAAGAAAGAGAAGGTTACAGATGCGTTGCGTCTATTCGTACTACGTACATAACAAATGCATTTGCACAGAAATGGCCATTAAGAAAGAAAAACTTCATGTAATACTTTATCTTTTGGGTTACTAAGAATAAATTCTCTCACTTACTGGTACAGAGCAGAATATATGTATTCGGAAACTTGATACATACATTTCCAAATATACTAAATGGGAGTGAATTATTTTTTTAAACTTGAAGATGTATTCTAAACGTTGCTGAGCGGACTGAACTTTGGTTTCAATCCGTACGTCATAATAGCTAGGTTATGTAAAGTTCTAATCCAAAGCTAGTGACTTCTGAAGGCAATGTACGGCAAAAAATGGTACAAATTTTATGGGCTATAGACCTCAGGATGATGTAAATTATTTAAAATTTTGTTAAAAATGTTTTGTGTCAAATAAATGAAAGAAATGAATGAATGTTCAGTGTAAACAGCTGCAAACCAGTAACATAGCATCTACAATACACGAATAACATAATCACTGAGACTTGCAAATATTAGAAAATGTAGTCGAAGAATAGCACTTGATTTATTTAAGACTGGTGGAATTTTTTTTTCACTCCTGTAGATACAGCAACAACATATAACATATGAATAGACAATGAAATCATTTAAAAGTAGGTTTTAATAAGCAGTTAAACAAAATACATACAAGATGAATAAAACCCAACTAAGAATTCAGGCTGTTTTGACGTATCCTTTTGTCAAGCCGGTCACTAACTCTGGCTGTAGTGCAAGATGACTATGGACTGCAGTACAATAATGGCTTAGAAATTCACGAATCATAGGGCCAGATAAAAATCTGCTGGAATTAAACTCTAATCTTCACTTCGAAAATCTGGTGCTTTGCTTGCTGCATCACGGAAAAAGTTTTTATATGTACAAATACTAAACTTTTGCTATCGTACGGATTACTGCTGAGACAATGTGAAGCATTTATACATTTCATAATTCATATAAAACGCCCTTGGAAGTTATAAACATGGAGATGGCTGACTATAAGTGACGTAATTATTTGGATGTTGTACTAAAAGAAACTATTCAAAGACACAGACCGCTCGTTTATTGACAGTCTGTCTTTCTTAGTGGGATACGGGATAACGCAGTCATTATAGCGATTAGGCTACGGGATGGACTTCCGAGGAATCGTGGCTGCATTTCCTGCAGGATTTTATTCCCGGAAGGGACAAGAGTTATCGCCTGTCCGAAGTGTCCAGACTGGCTCTGAAATTCAGTGTGTGCTGGGAAACTTTCCTGCAGATTAAGTAGTTGGGGTGTTGATGTAATCTCTCACCTCCATCTACAGCATAAGTTAACGGCGAGTGGTGACATAACCCCACACGCCTATATGCTTCCATGACTTGTTTGTGGAAAAATTCGCTTCGCTTCACTTCACGTCACTCCTCTATACCTCATTTCGCCTGACATTACCTCACTTTTTTTCATTTTATCTCATTTTACTTCCGCTTACCTTACTTCGGCTCGCTTTACCTCACTTCTCCTCACCTTACCCCACTCCACCTCACTTTACCTCATTTCATCTCGCTGTTGCCATCCTCATAAATGAAGTTAATGAAAGACTCAACGGAAAGTGGGAGTATGTTAGGACTCATTAAGCATTAATCCACTTACTCCGAAACTTTTGTTGAAAGGAAACGGACAGGTGGTGAAGAGATTTTGTTGTTTAGGCTACAACTCATGCGCCTTATGCCATGGTAATTTGTTGCTGTATGAACATCAGCGTTAGAATTGTTTAAATGTAACCTCACAGTATTCTGGACAAACGAAAATTTCGTACGCTTATGCAAGCTTCGTGTAAGTAGACATAAGATCAAGCAGCCAGGAACTTATGCCAAAGTACGTAACAGTATGTGAAAGTACTTTTACGAGCAGAAGGATATGGAACGGGGTGCTATGAAGGTTCACAGGGTGACTGTAATGCATGTTTATGAATAATTAAAATGTACTTTCTATGACAGAGTGTTTCATACTTACAGGTCCTGTAACGAATTCTTGAACGGTTGTAATGAGTTATTCTTCAAAGTATGCATGCCGAGTCCAGTGAGCAACCTGGAAGTTGAGAAAGAACCAGGTTAACTTACGTCACGATGTGGCACAATTGTCATTAACAAAATCACTTTAGATACATAATTACATAAAAAAGCAGCGTGTGTGTGTGTGTGTGTGTGTGTGTGTGTGTGTGACTGACTGCGTACTGTATAATAAATTAATAAACACAAGACAGGCAATGTATACATATAAAGTGGCATCGATGTGCATTAGCGTAACCATTGTTACCGTGGAAAAGCAAAAGTAACAAAACATTGTGTGTATTTGTATTTTGTTTTGATTTTTCTACAGTTTTTGTCTGAAACGTTCCTCATTCTAAGAAGAATTTAGCGAGATATTGTAATAAATGTACATAGGTCTTCGCGTAAAGTACCCGTTATTATTACCAGATTTTAATTCAATTTGAATTTTCGCGACAGAGTTTCTAAAGACTCTCAGATATAAAATTTCATGAAAATCCGTCAGATGAAAGCCGAGCTGCTTCACGCGGAAAGAGACAGACATGAAAAAGCTAATAGTCGTTTTTTCGAAATTTTGCCTCGTATTATTAATATCAATATACTATTAATTAAGATTACACAAATAGTAATTTAATATTAAGGTGACTAGTCCAGTCGCTGGAAAATTCGGGGTTTGAATCCCAACAAGTGCAAGAAATTTCCTCTTCTGTAAATTGTCCAGACCGTCTCTGGGACCCAGAGAACCCCCTACTTAATAGACACCGTGGATCTTTCCCGCGAGCAAAGCGACCGGGGTGTGATATTGACCACTCACCTCCCTTTAACGAGAATGCTAAGCCGGAGTAGAGTTATAACTCTACTCCACCTGTATGCCTTCATGGCCTCGAAAGGGACGACTTTAAATTTTTACCTGTTCATATTAGTATACAAATTTATGGAGTCAGGCGCCAAAATTGACAGTCATGTTTCATCTATTCAGGCAGGCAGTCTTGAATCAGCACGCACTCAGCAACACGCCGCTTTTATTATCCCTCAATAACGCTGATGATTACAAATTTAGTTATGCATTGAACACGACGCTGGTTTCTCCCCAGAAGCCGTATTAAAGCTTTGGAGAAGATATAACTTAGTTACCTGCACTGGTAGTCGAAGCATGATATCTTAAGTGTGAGCTCATAGCCTAGTTACTACACCAAACGCGCTATCCACTGCTCCATATCTAATGAAGCACCACGCCGTCAAAACATGTGAGGGAGCGGCATACAACACTGCGCCTTCAATATCTCGAAATGGGTTGCGGGTGTTTGGACATCTTCATGCCCTGATCCTTTTGAAAGCCAGGGAAAGCCAAGGGACCCATAGAGTAGAAGGCTGAGTGAGTTTCAGTACAGGTCTCGACGCGGCGGTGATGGAAAAAATGTCTGTTGTCACCCGTAAACATACTCCACATTTCCTTTCGCAAATCCTATACCCTCTTAGCTACACGGACTAAAGACTGTTATTTAACCTCACGTGGTTTAGGGAAATTGTTTTTCGAGGAATATGTGGATTTATTTAAGAACATCATGATGAATTAGAAGCCATAATTAAAGGACAGAATATTGTGAGGTTTATTAAATGTCAAAGAATACGATGGCTTGGTCATATAGAAAGAATGCAAGACACCGCAATCCCAAAAAAGATGCTGTATTGAAAGCTGTATGCAACAAGACGAAGAGGAAGACCAAAAATGAGATGGCTGGATGATGTGTCCATGGACCTGAGAAAGATGGGTGTAAACGAATGGAGAGACAAGAGGAAGGAACCGAGAAGCTTGGAGGTGTATTGGAGAGGAGGCCAAGGCCCACCCCGGGCTGTAGCGCCATTTGGAGGAGGTAAAGGTAAAGGTAAAGCAGTGCCACTTCAGGCCTGGACAGGCCCACAGGGTTACAGGAGGTCGAGGCTCCCAGATTTCTAGACAATCGGCGCTTGAAGGTGGTAAGGTTGTCAGCCCTACGCACCGGCCGCGTTTACCCCCCAGGAAATATTCTTGGTACTCATTTCTGTTAGAGGCTGAGTCGACCCCAGGGCCATAGTGCGACCGACAGGATTATGTCAATGAAAAATCCACTGACACCATCGGGAATCGAACCCGCGACCTGCCGGTTTGTAGCGCAGTGCCTCAACCAACTGCGCCACCGCGGCCCCCATTTGGAGGAGGAGGAGGAGGAGGATTTAAGAAAATCAAGCTGTACTATGGCCAAGCAGCAATGCGACACACGAAGGCTTATAGACAGTCCGATGTACGTACAACATAACCCTATTTATCATTGTTCTTGACAACGGTTGAGTATCAATTTCTTCACACACTTCTTTGAGGACTTTTTCCATTGTCACCACCGCAAATAAAACACTAAAAACACTAAAAACACCATGTTTCGGAAGAAGCTTCTTCCTTCCTCAGGTTTTTAGTGTTTTATTTTTTTAGTGTTTTATTTGCGGTGGTGACAATGGAAAAATAAGTCAAAGAAGTGTTTGAAGAAAGTGAAAATTCTAGTCGTTACATACCGCCTGCCGCATGCGGCAACTTCTCTGACACATGCGTTGGGCGGGCCTCTAATTCCCTGAGCGCAGGCTGTTCGGCACAATTACTGCACTGGAGTGTAGCCTGCTGACTTTTGATATGCGGAAGCAGCAAGGTCTGATTTTGTTATGTTTAAAAATCACGACGTTTCTGCTTCCAAGTGTTAAGGTCTGTTGACCCTCTATACGCAATCTTCAACTCTTTCATTTACTAAAAGGATATTTAGTTCGTATCACGCACTGTACCTTTCTTTGTAATTTGTCTAAATTCGGACGCTTTGAGACGCCTTTAACCCTTTAAAGAAGGAGCGTATTTGTTTTATATAAGGACTCAGTGCGTACCGCGCTGTAAACACTCTCCACTTCGGTTATAAAAACCAGTCTCTTAATGTTTTATAAGGCAAAAGTTGCTGTTTGTTCTGAGATCCGTACAAAACACATAAACTCAATGTGGGTACCACGTAGAATTTTTGATATTAAACCTGGTGGTATGTAAAGTTACCGCTAGGCTTTAAAAGGTTGAAATATAGGTTGTGTTACTTCAATTATACTAAATTTGGTTGGAAAATGCACTGTTATGTAAAGTGAGAGAAATCACATCTATAAATAATTTTTACAATTTTTATTCCCTTGTTCTGAAACAACTTTCTTTGTCCTGGATCAAATCCTATCCAGTTTCCTTCTTCTGCAGGTGTAGTTGGGCCTAATTTCCTCACACATTCCTAGACACAGTTTCTCCCAGCCTCATTTAAAAAAATCAGTCGCCTGAAGATGGAGACAATATGTGTCTCTGAAATGTGGGAATAAACCTGATATACTGCAACGTGTAAAATCCAAAGACAATCAAATCTGAACAAAAAATACCGTGCTGACATTTTCCACATTAATATACATATAGGACTTATTACAATGCTGAAATCTACGCAACTACCTCGGTTCACACAGCTGCTGCTCTTTGCTTGACCGCGCCCTCAGTGACATAGGAAGGAAGCAGAACGTCTGCCCTAATGGAAGGAAGCAAGCATTATATACCACATGCAGATTCTGCAGTGAGGGCTATGATTCGCTTTGGTGCCATCTGTGTCTAGGAAGAGTAACAACTTGTACAGTTGTGCCCAAAAAGCTGTTTGAGGGAAGGTGGATCTGCTACGTATATGACGCAATTCTTTTGAGCGCGAATCACCACGTTGTCTTGCTTATTAAGCGTGGTTAAAACTGGAAAAAGAGTTTTATATGGTTCATACTCCGTACATTAATGAAATGAATAAAATATCGGTACCAAAAGATACACAATAGTATTCTGATGTAGTTTAATTATAGGGTACACTATCCTTTAAAACATGGTGTACTTCATAACAACGTTTCATATTCATATTTTAAACTTGTTTTATAGTTACATTTTAACTATTGAATTTATGTGTTCCACGTCCGTGCACTATATCATACAAAAACACTAATCACCAACAAATGCACAAAGAGTTTTATCATCAATTGGAACACATTCCTACATGTTTCGACCCTGTTGGGTCATCTTCAGGGAGAACTTTCCCTTACCGTTACACTACCCTCCGCGGTCCGCGCCGGACCGCGGAGGGTTCCCACCTCCAGTACACAGTCAACAGCACATTCTCACTCAAATGTAAAGTGCAACCCTAGGGTAACGGTAAGGGAAAATTCTCCCTGAAGATGACCCAACAGGGTCGAAACATGTAGGAGTGTGTTGCAATTGATGATAAAATCTCTTTGTGCATTTGTTGGTGATTAGTGTTTTTTATTGAATTTATACTCTGACTATATTATTATTTTTAATTGTGGAATGTTTCTGACACTTCCGTAATTATATTCTTGTTTATACTTCCCTGAAGATGGCCATATAAGTGGATGAAACATGTAAGGGAGGATACCCTGTAATTAAACTACATCAAAATAGTATTGTGCATGTGTTGGTATTCATATTGTATTCACTGGAAACGCAGTATTTAGATCCGTTTTCTTTTAGAGCGAGTGAAACTTCACTATTGCAAGATGATTGTCCCCTCGTACTTCAGTACTCATTGCAATGTTTATCATCTATACTGCGCGTTCTATCAGAACATTAATTTGTAACATGTTGACGACATGTCAGCTATGTCAGTGAAGGCTGATGACGAATGACGAGAGGACATACTGCGTCATTAACTGCTGGATTTTAAGAGCTGAAGAGGAACGTCTATTTCTGTCATTTTACAAGCACCAAGTAAACACAGAATAAAGATCCAGCGCTTCTGTGCCAGATATCTCGTGCTTAGCGTGACAAGCAATAAGCGATAAGCATTAGCGATACGCCGGACTCACAATGCCTGCACGTCAGGGTGAAGTTCGCTGGGCACATCCAGTAGATCGGGTCCTTTGCACCTGCATTCAACCACCTCCTCAACTTCTTTCTCCACTTCTTCCTCCTGCTCCTGTTCTGTTGTGTTCCAACAATCGCAACACTTATCACTCCTACGGCTAAGGGCCGCCTGCTCGTCCTTTGAACGCGCTGTTGCTCCCCACTCATTCTCTCTCATGGCTGCCATTCCGTGAACCAGCATGCAGATCACGAGCATGTGGACCATTCTCTGTGGACACAGGAAAAATATAACCTGGTTAGTCATCGACTTAGAGATGAGATAAGTCGCAAAAACCCGTCCGTATATCCAGTGGTCGTGAGTCTAAAAGAATTTTTCTTATCAGAAAGAGCCCAATGGAATTTCCAATACAGTAGCTAAACTTACGAACAAAGAGTATATTTCCACTTATTAGTAACCTTGGAACTTCTTGCTTTCTAAAACGTATAGAGTTTTTAATTTTGTGTTTCTGTGTGGCCTGATGTTGGCTCTTTGAACCGAAACCGGTAGCCTGTATACGCTTTAAACAGCGTAGTGTTAGTCGTGATTGTGTGATTAATAAGCAGAAATATATTTTTATATGCATGCCAAATGAGATGTTCAATATCAAAATTACGAACAAAGCCTATTTAGACCATAAAACTTAGAACGTGGGATATGCTATTCACTTTATTTCAAAATTTAGTGCTTTCCAACAATTTTAATGTGAGCCAACCCATTGTGCATTGAAGACAGAGCAACAGGAACTTCGAAAAGCCGTACAGCACAACAGCAATTTTGAAAGCATATTCAAATATTAAAAGATACACGTTACATGTTTCGGTACGTATTGTGCCACCTTCAGGTTGACTATTAAAGAACCATTTCATGCAGGTCGCTATTACAGTATGTCAAATATCGAGTGAGATCGCACGGGTGTTACAGAGTAAAATAACTGCAAAGCCAGTTATCTCTTTTCAGTCATTAAATGAAAGTCCTGTATATAAAATGCAATGAAGTCAGGATTAAAAGAAATATTAGAATTAACATGTTATGAATAAAACTACAGTTAAAAGTAAGATGGTGTTTTATACTTTAATATTCGAAATTTGTGAACTTGAGGCTAATGTGTTAACAGTGGTGTGTTGAAGTATATTTAGACAATTATAAGACGTCGTTTGTTGTCTTACGGACGTTGTGCTGGCTTAGTCGCAGCAGACCTGTAGCCATTCTTCAGTTGTATGTTTTTATTCGTGTTGTTTCCCCCGTTTAAGTAGAGTGTTGTCTTATATATTATGCTCTTGGGTGGGTTGTCATTCTTGATGTAGTTTGTAACCCCATGTTGGCTGTACTCCGTAGGGGGGGGGGGGGGGGTGGATGCGCGAACAGATGTGTTTGTGCTTCTGCTGCAGGCTGTGCCACAACATATCGCCCACACAGCTTAACAATATTCTATAACCAATTTTAAGCCTTAGCCTTGGCATTACTTATTTATACTCTTACCAGGTACAAGAAGAACCAAAACTTAGCTCATATATAGCAGCGCAACCGAACGAAGGACCAGATCGTGATGTCCCTAAAATCTCATTAGGATGGTTCGAAAATATAAAGTGCTTTGTTGGGTTGGGGGGGGGGGGGGGGGTTAAATTGTTCCCGAGTGCGAACATGTTCCTACAAAAATTGGCTGTTTTTATATAGCAAAACACATTTTGCACTCCATTTACTGCTCATGAAAAAATTACACTATTATGGTGACACCATATGTATAACACAAGCGATTACCTTCGATGGTATAACTACTAAAATTGCTGACTTTGGTATTTCACGCTCGTAGTTCCGAGATACTGCCTACAAAAGTGGTTTGGGCCATGTCAACATCACACAGAAAATATTTATTTGCAATACGTAGATCGTGCTTAATTTAGTTAAAACCACTTCATTTGGCACCTTTTTATTAGATTCGTGCTTACACGAAAATCTGTCAGCTAAACCGTTCCTGAGCCATTTTAATGCAGTTCAATTTATCATCACTTTACCGCAGTATCCATTTGTTATTACATTAAGCTAATTTAACATTGTCAACGTGTCTTTGTCATAAAATCAGGCCTGGTTAATATTTGACCAGAATCAGTTGATCTTCCCACCCACACGCACTAGAGAGATATGATTCGAAGTCCAGCCATGTAGCGCCGTCGTAATGAAATAAAACGTGCCGCACGGCGCTCCTTCACTGGCTCTACATTCCTCCACCACTCGTTGCGAACGCTGTCTAATATTAAATGCAAATCCTCTCGCACACACACAATTAGGACAAATTTCGGTTATCAGGCTATTAAGACCGAAAAGCACAGCAGACTTAAACTCATAACAGTCTCATGGCGTATAAATCGGGTGTTTTCTATTTTGACAAGGAGATTCGTAACATTTGCAGCGCATTTGATATTTTTCCATTACAAATATAATTTTAGATTACAACAGTATGTACAGAAAGAGCGCAAAATCTATGCGAGTCTTGATATTCTCACGGGGTTGTGGTTGAAAATTCATTCTGTTTTCCATTCTATAGGCAAACGGTGTAATTATAATGATGCATATAGCAAAGCAGAACCAACTTATGCACAATATTATCGTTTATTTATTTAAGCTTTATCTTTCAGTTCATCTCCCCGACATGTTTCGGCAATAACTATGCCATTATCAAGGGGGCTACATCGAATTGCATAAGATGTGCATTAATATGTGAATTATAAAATGTTAAAACTGTTAGAAATGTTAAAAATCTTCTATAAAAATTTTTTAAAATCTATGCTGCACCGTTGCATCAAAACAAGAATTGTGCAGCATAAATTTTTAAAAATTTTTGTAGAAGATTTTTAACATTTTTAACAGTTTTAACATTTTATAATTCACATATTAATGCACATCTTATGCAGTCCGATGTAGCCCCCTTGATAATGGCATAGTTATTGCCGAAACATGTCGGGGAGACAAACTAAAAGACAAATGTTAAATAAATAAACAATAGTATTGTGCATAAGTTGGCTCTGCTTTGCTATATTGATCATACGCACGGAAATGAATAACATAAAAGATATAATGCTGTGTTTTCAATTAAATTATTGGTTTAACTAATTACATGTAATTGCACGGCGCAGATTCGTCATTGAAATACTCTCCTCGTCAAAAAATTTCCTTCTTTTATAGAAGCCAACCGTGTTACATCACCATACTTATAAAAGCCCCGCGTTGGATATTATCAAAAGTCAGTTCCATCCAGTTCACGTATTGACATACCACGTGTCACGACAAACTGTATTATTTCCTGTTTACATTAAGTCATAATGAGCTGTCCCGTCAATGTATGCTTCCGCTCCAACGAGCTACAGGGCTATGTAAACACCTAAAATCATGTAAAATTACATGATAACGTACTGAATATTTCTAATGGAATTTAGCTATATGAGTTTCTATAATGTCATATTGACTTTGATGGACCCAGGAGGCTGAAATGAACGTGAGTTTAAGGGATTAAGTCTGTGTTACGTATGAAATACATGGCTTCTGTTCACTGGACTTTCTGGTGTAAAATGACTTGGTGTCTGTGGTTGGTGAAATGAGCATGTCATTTGATCAAAATATTTGAAAGCAAATGTATGTCATAGTTCAGAAACACGTTACAGAATCAAGGCTTTGGAAGTGGTCCATTGGGTGTACTTATGTGGCTTCAGAGTGTGGTAGTGCGCTGTGCTGACGTTTCAGAGGAACATGCTGCCTCCCGGCAGATATAGATAGGACATTCCTCCGAAACGCCGGAAATGCAGGGCAATTCCAGACGTTGCCAGTAGCCACCAACACTACACCATTAAGCATCCTTTACTAAAGGCACAGGTTGTATTAAAGGCAGAATATTTTAAAAAATGTAAATCAACTTGGAATATGTTCAAAATGACGCAGACTTGGAATATGTTCAAAATGACGCAGAGCTCATTAAACGTTGATATTGCCTTCACTGTCACATAAAGAAAGGGGGTCACATTTTCAAAGTTGTTATAAAATTTTGTTGCCAATGGCGCCTCTGTGTGATTCACACGTGCCTTCCCTTACTCCTCACTCAGCGCTTTCCTTGCCTGCAACTTCGTGTCCAGCCAGTTAGGGATGCCACTTGCCTTTCATAAAGTGTACTGATTAGATGAGATGGCATTGCTCATTGTGAGATCCATTAGAGCCTGTCTCAATTTGAAACACGATCCTAGTTGCTGCCAGCTGTATACAAAGTGTAAGCTCCCTTGTTCCTCTCTTTCTGTTTACCGTCTTCCTATCTATTTTGGTCATGTGGCTTGTAATGTCGAAGAGAAAGTGTTGCGAAATTTCAGTGACCCTGTAATGTCATATTTTGTGACCTAAGAGAACAATTAAAGAAGAAATACTGCACACGTACAATTTTTGTAACTTCCTACTACGTGCGATTTTTTGGAATCTCTTAGCAGGGCACGTGAGGTCTCCGTTCTTCTGGGACGTGACGCTGCGTCACTGGGTGGTTGGTAGCCGACGTTTCGAGACAACCTAGTGGTCTCACGTTCAAGGGTCGGAATGCCCATAAATAATGTTAGAGATTTGCCGATGCTTCGGTGAAACTTCATGCTTAATTCTTCGAGGTAAAATATTGAACAAGTAAGTCTGCCCGATATGTTAATGGCTCAGTGAGACTGCAGTGAGTCACATGCAGGAAGTCAGACGCCATCTTCGTATTCACAGCTGTCGTTCTCTAGAACGTGATGTTCAGAGATTACGCTCGTGCGAAACTTTGCACAGCTGCTGGCAAGACGAGGAATCTGACAGTCACTAATTTCCCAAGAGACAGTAAGAAAAGCTGCCATAAACCTTAGTCACGTATCCGATCAAAATTTAGATAAGGAATATCATTATACTGTCAGCCCCGTTTGGACATCTAAACTTTATTTGGGCTAGTTTACCACCCTGAAACATGGTAATTAAAATTATTCTGTCCATCCGTCTGTAACAGGTGTGAAACTATTCGAGTACGACTGAATGGATTTTCGTGAAATGAGTTTGTTAAAATACGGCGATCCATTACATTTTCACTCGTACCAGTCAATATTGCAGACAACTGTATATGAAGGCCTACGACCGTCTGTGCGCGCATCTTGACAAAATAAGGTATAAATAATTAAAAAATTAAATGATATTTAGCATGTTGTAGCAGTTATAAACTGAAGGCGTGCACCAGAAACAGGGATGCGTACGAAAGACCTTTGTTTAAAAATATCTTGTGTAAAAATCCTATATGATAATAAAAACGTAGAGGACAAAAAACTTTACGAATAATTTGATAAGGAACACATGTTCAAATAAATAAGTATAAAAATACTGTGTTTAGCATAATACGGAACCTGATGCGACGAAGTCCGTAGTTGCAACGTAACCGAGGCCAGTTTACACCTTTCACTCTTCTACACATACAAACACACATAATGACGAAAATTTACAATGACTCAGTACTTCATCTACTGATAACTATTGTAACGATTTTAAATACGTTGTCTTCAGATAACCATGTGAATAAATTTAACAACTGTAAACAGGAATATTTGAGGCAAAATATTAGTAAAGTAATTATAAAGAACATAACTCCAAAAATAAAAAGCTACCAATAAAGACATCATCTATAAACTGTAAACTGCAACAAGAGAAACGTAAATGAGAGATCTCACGTGAAGTATATATGGCTTCATATTTTATTTTATTGCTTGTGTAAATTCTTCATACCTGCCCTGATAACGGGTGTTCTGAGACTGCAACATGTAGCTTTATAATACGTAATAACTAAACTGTTGTGTTCACGGCATTTTTTGTGATAATTAAAGGAAATGTAACATTACAATTGTGTAACATGGAGGGCGGTACCACCGCGAAAACCTGTTTTAATCAGTGAACAGTTCCATGAACGGTGAATTACAAAACATAAGAATAAACTAAAACATAAGAAGTAAATTAATTCAATTCAATTTTTGACTATTAACGTGCTGAGTCAACGGCAAAGCGGCGAATAACAGAAAGGAAACAAGAAGAACCAACACTGGGATGGATCACATTAAAATTAGAAACGAAACAGGCACAAGATAAAACACAAAAACAAACAAGAGTAAAAAGGACACATATTTTTACAAACAACAAGCAAAACATCTGCTTGAATAATACAATAGGACACAATACTACTACTACTACTACTACTACTACTACTACTACTAATAATAATAATAATAATAATAATAATAATAAGTGTAATAATACATTCAATGAATTTTGATCGTGACTCATCCGCTTTTTGAGGTTCCTCAACTAATTGACGCTGTGCATATTTAATATTTGTCCAGTGTAATTCTTAATAAACGAGCCTTTTTTGCACCTGAATTTACAAGCCTAAATACAGAAATATTGAATTAATATGTAACCGTACGCACTGTTAACCAAACACTTCCTCCCGAGAGACAACAGCTGCAATGCCAACTACACAGACTAAATTTCCATCATCGAGGTATTTTGCGTGATATATTACGTGAGGAATTTGTGGTCTGGCGGATAAATCCGGAATTCAAATCAGGCTTGGAAGTGTATTATATGTTATGAATGAAGGGTGAAATTGGGCATTATCAACGTCTCACAACTCTGTATGTAGGGCACTTGCTGCATGTGTAATTAATTTAAGTTTCGTCATACACAAGCTGCAATTGCTGATCGGGGTTAATCACTTCGCTTTTGGAAGGACACGGATTTCTCTCACTGAAAGAAGTGCGACAGGCTGAATCACGGTTTTCTTAAGTCGTTCCAAGCAATTTCCGTTGTGGTTCGTTGTAACAATAGGTGAGTTACTAATTCGTCTTCGGTCACCGTTCATAATCATCCAGTTTATTGTCGACTGACAGACAAGGCACAAGAAATGACACAAAAAGCCCAAGAAAGGTTCATTAGGGCCGTTTCTGTTGTTGTTGTTCTTAGTATTACTATTATATGCAATAATTTAGACAAATAAAGTTAAACTTTTTCTGTTCCAAAGCTAGTTTTAGAGGGGAAAATTCTCCTACGATACGCACTGAATATAAATTTCGGATTGTTCCTCTAGTAGTTGGATGGTTTGATAGCCCCTACCTAATAATTTAAGTCATTACTCGCCTTCCCCAAGGGTTAGGTTCCATATCCCCCGCGAAAAGCGAGTAATCCGCGAAAAATTGACCGCCTTTCAAACGAGCGTCTTAATAATTTTAGAGTATGCCTTTTCTTTGCAGGAGCGTTGTGATGGAAGCTGTTGCTTTTTTTTCCCTTCAGCTCCTTGAATATCGCGCGGTATGGGCCCAACACCCCTTAGAGTTGTCGAACAATATTGATGCTAATATCTATTGAAGGGCCAGAGTATTACGTTTTTATGCTGGGGGCGACCGCACGAGTTGTGAAATCGCAAAGTACGAAACTGTAGCAAGCGAGAAATGACTGTCCATTCCACCTGTATTCGGCATATTCTGTTAAGAATATGGAGCATATCACGGGCGCTGTAAGTGCTTTACTTAGGATTGCAGGCAAATGCAGGAATATTACATTGGTTGGGCAAGGATCTCTTCCTTTAGAATTCTTTGGATTCATTAATAGTCACAACAAACGACACAATACAGAGGAACTTACAGACAGCGGCATGAAATAACTCGCAAAATAATTTTGCGGCTTTTCAACTTAATTGTTCCACCTGCGAGAGAAAAGGTGCAGCGCCGATAGCGATGTTTGAGAGACACTGTTAGGTAATTCCAGTCTCCTGGGGTAAAACGCCACGTAGGCTGGTATATACGTGTCAAGGTTTCACCAGAGGGTGCTACCCCTACAGTAAGTGCAATCGATGAAGAGCAAGCTACGCGGAAAAGCAGGGCAATTACGTGGCCTCCGATGTAATTACACCTACTTTCTCAGGTTAGGCAACTGGCACAGTGGGTCAATGTAAATAGTGGCGTTCCGTAAGAAGTCAGTTAATTCCTTACTTCTCTTCACGTGGTAATCACGTCTATAAGGAAACGGTAACTCGCCTTTCAAATGATCCCATTCATAATAAAGTGATCAGCATTGACAAATCTAGCGGTGAGGTTACGGTTTCCTTCTACCTGAAGACAGAGGCAAAATCAACTCTCGAAATGCCGTACTTTCTTCTTATTCCCACAGTACAGACTTCAATGACAGCACTATTTGCACGTAACTACAGACATGGAAAATAACGGAACGGTTTAAACAG
The DNA here is from genome assembly GCA_013340265.1 of Coptotermes formosanus. Lineage (NCBI taxonomy): Eukaryota > Metazoa > Arthropoda > Insecta > Blattodea > Rhinotermitidae > Coptotermes > Coptotermes formosanus. The sequence goes on from BLKM01001521.1 coordinate 757,633, forward strand.
AAATGGCTGCAGCTTTATTTGAACATGCGATAACTTTGCACCTAATTACAGACGACGTTGATGTCGTTGTATGAATTCTCATAATTCTGAGTTGGAATGGAAAATTCCTCCCCTGAATAGTACACTGGCGCCATACAGCGGCTGCTAATTAAATAGCCACAGACATAGTAAAAATTCAAAGAGGGAAATTTTATCAAGGAACTAACATTCCGTAGTAATTACATTCTTTATTATCAACGTGCTGATTTGGCCGGAAGTACACAGTCTGGAGGCTCCATTTAAATTGTTAAGCTTTCCCGGCCGTCTGATCTAATTTGGTATCAGTTTCCTTAATGAGTGAAGTGAGTGAGGAGAAATATTTTAGGGATGAAGAGACTTAAGGTTCTCAGGTCGGTGATACTTTTCATGGGCTGTTTGACCCTGAAAAAGATGGCACTATGGTCCTCTGAAACGTCGGGATCATTAACTTCAAAGACAAAGAGAAACGTCTCAGAAGACTCGAGTCTTTAAGAACCGATACAATTATGATCTGTTTACGTGTGTCCCAGCTGCTATGTTGTTATGTAACATAAAGCTATCCAATTACAGGCCTGGACAGGCCCAGAGAGTTCCAGGAGGTTGACGCTCCCAAGTTTCAAGACAGTGGGCACATGAAAGTGGTAAGTTTGTCAGCCCTACGCATCTGCCGCGTTTACCCCCGAGGAAATATTCCTGGTACTTATTTACGTTAGAGGCTGAGTCAACCCCACGGCCATAGTGCGGCCGAAAAGATTATGTCAATGAAAAATTCCAATTACACCATCGGGAATCGAACCCGCAACCTTCCGATGTTAGTGCAGTGCCTCAACTAACTGCGCCACCGCGGGCCCCTCAGCTTTAAATAGGTTTGACCTTGTAGTTTCTCTTCCTTTTGCATGTTTAAAATTGCGTGCAGCGGCCACAATGGGCCGAAACTCCGCAACCCATAGGACGCAGCTGACTTCCTTATGAATGAACACCGTCAACCAAAGTTGCAGTCACTGAAGGACCGAGTGCACACGCGCCGCAGGTAAGGAATGGAAACTATGTGAGGTGCTGAATGCTTCAAAACAAACCTCATGTTTATAGAGGTATTCGACAGAAGGTGTTACTCTGTGAGTCATTTTGAGAAAAAATGGCATATTAATATATGCCCGATCATCAATTGTTACATCGTTACGTGCGTCTTATGGGACTTACAGGGCTGTAACCAAAAATGTTGCAATACATATATGTTTTCATACTCTACGAAAAGAAAGTAAATTATGTGTCAGAATACGCAACAAAATAAAGACACCCTATTGCACAACATGTGCCCGATAACACAGCAGAACAAAGGTAGCAATTAAGCCTAACCCTACGATATATACGACATCCAAAGAAAATTATGCATCAGAAAATATCACAAAAGAAATACATTAATGTTAGTTGTTAGCCCGTTACGTAGTTTACATATTTATGTTATAACACAGAAGAGAAAAAGTTTTGATTGCATAAAGCCAAAGAACGTCAATTTTCATTTATGCTACAGAGTTTCTTTCACATGGCGTAACAGCCCCTATTGGGCTAGGGCCTCCTCATTATCGAGGCTTCACGATCACACTCAGACACGCCACACTCTATAGGACTCCTCTGGACGAATGATCAGCCCAACGCAGAGACCTCTCTACCAGACAACACCAGACAGCCACACGAATCAGATATCTACATCCCTGGCGGGATTCGAATCAGCAATCCCAGCAAGAAGCGGCCGCAGACCAACATCTTAGACCGCGCGCTGCCTCTGGGATCGGCTGCTACACTGATTACTATTCAAAATGACCTGTACCTTCCTGTATGCACAATTTTGCCTGCCTCAAAAGCGAATTACGAGCGAGTACTTTTTGCCAGATGTGGGAATAAGAGTGTAGGTGGTTCATGGGAACTGTACCCTGACATCGTGCAGTATCATAGGGTGCCGTACAGTATCTTTAAACATTAAAATACTCGCAGCGATGTAAAACTTGATAATAAAACATACGGTAATACAGCGTTTTACGCAAACCGACTGATAAAATAACATCCTGAAATTTGGCACACCTTATGCAGAACATGCTGTGTATGCAGAATATTCTGTACATGTCTCAAACAATGAGACATCCCACTTTATAAATTTAAAATTATATTCCAACCGTTCTGCGTAGAGTATATATTGATGCTAGAACGCCTATAAGAAACAAATAACACTGTGGAAGAATTAGTCTCCTACAGTGCTGATGGAGGCTACCAGTTCATCGTAGACGTCGTTACATATCCAATGAATTACACAGCATCACGTCCCAGAAGGCATTAATCTTCATATAAGGCGATTGTTTAAAAAGGCTTAACATTTTACAACACAGTGGTAACACAACACCTGCTTTATAGTAACAAATTTGTGAAGTTTTCCTGCAGAGTATTTACACTACATGAGGTTTATATGGTTGTTATAATAACCAGCTGACATTTTTTCTGTATTTGCTACATAAAGTGGTTTGAGGAAGAAGCGTGATAGAAAATACGTCGCGCGTCAAACACTCTGTGTGATCAAGAAGTTCAGTGGTCAGCCCCTTGAAAGCTACTGAGTGTTGTGTCGGAACAGAGGAGAAAATGCCACTAGCTTTGCGTGGATTACCGAAGGGGTAAAGTCAGCAGAAAATTTTACAAACGCAGCCTAAATCTGTAAAGGAGTTTTGGTGCTGATACACGCAGACAAAAATGATTTCCACACCGTGGGCTAAGTGTATAAAGGCGTTGTTCAAATAATAGGCAAAATATAATGTTATTACTTCCGAGTGAAAAGATAATCATCTCTTTATGCCTTCGTTTTTGTTATTTCCACAAGCTACAGTTTTCTAACGAATTTTACTCTCCCACCAGAAGTAACAAAAAACACAAAATCCTTAGACCTCCCCCTTTAAAGTGTATGTTTTTTGCTATCAAAATGACGTATTCCCACGTCGCTGATATTACAGGCCGCATTTTTCCATTCCATCTCTTCCCAATAATTAATTAATCAATCAATCAATGAACCAACTAATTATAAAACTAATTAAAATTACCGAATTTGATGTCCATTGTGTTCTAGAACATAAAGTATTTGCTGATCTGTCTAACTGTGAAATTTATATTTACGCAGAATCAAAATATTCTATCTTCCCCCCCCCCCACAAAGGTCTAAATATTTTTTCGAACATAGTAAATTCTAATCTGTTGATTGTAAAATAAACACCAGATTTAACAACGCTTCTCTTGTTTGCAGTGTTGTTGTAAGTAATCTTGAAACTAATTTAGACACTATTTTGTTCGCATTTGTCCTTCCAGCCTCTAGACACCGGGTACAAATAAATACCCACTCATGTCAAGAATTGGTCTGTGTTTATCTTGCAAGTCATATTAATAACAAACGGTACACATGGTTTCTGCCCATTCCAGCAGCCGCGCGGTCTAAGGAGTGGGGTCTGCAGCCGCTCGCTTGCTGGGATTGTGGGTTCGAATCCCCCCGGAACATGGATGTCTGTCTCTTGTGAGTGTTGTGTGTCGTCAGGGTAGAGATCTCTGCGACGACCTGATCACCCGTTCAGAGGAGTCCCACCGACTGTTTGTGTTTGCATGCATGTGTGAGTGTGTGTGTGTGTGTGTGTGTGTGTGTGTGTGTGTGTCTAATTGTGTGTGATCTATTAACCTCTACAGTGAGGCGGCCTAGACCCGAGTTGGGCTGTTGCCCCACAGGAAAGGAAATGTCTGGTTTCAATCTGAGGGAACCAAAGCGAGGAGAGTGGAGTAATGCAAAGTACTTGTCTTTTAATCAAGCGGTACGCATTTTGAATCTGGTTGAAGCTCTGGGCCAAATGCCTTGGGTTTTATGACCTTCCACAATAACCAAAACTGGAAACTTCTGATAGGCGCAAAACAACACTTTCCAGAATCTTGCCTTCTCACCATTTATGATAAATATTCCTGTGCCCGATATTATTGCAGACAGAATTACACGAAACATCTGACTGTCATCATGTCCTCTATCAAGATTTTCTTTGAGTGAAAAACGTAAGGCCAACATGAGCTTCAGTCAACAAAGTTACGTAGAGAAGTGCTCATCCTTAAAGTATGCATTCATTACCCTGCTGTTCTGAATTACCGCCTCCATTCGTTAACAGAGCTGCTTTTAAAACATCGTGTTACTATTTATACGTTTTGCGATGTTTCCCTGTGACAGCAGCAAGGTCAATAATACTTTTATAAGATTTAATTTGTGCCTGCAAATTTTCCCCGCACAGAATTTTTACAAGTAACTCGACAAGTAAAAATAAATGGGTTCAAGCCTGGCGAACAAAGTGGCCGGCCACAGAAACCTTCCGGATTATCCTATCGATTTCCATCAGCATGTAATGAAATACCCCAAGACTTGTTGACTGAAATGAGGTGGATCCCCGTCGTGCTTCAGCAACGTATATTTACAATATATCTTGCAAAGGAATGTATTTTAAATGAACTGGTAGCTCGTCCTATGAAAAGTGCAGAAGTGCTGTTAAAAGTCCCTTAGGAACGAACAACCCAGGTAGTTGGTCTTCGATAGAGTGTACCACACATTTACCGAAGAGCAATGATTAAAGTTTCGTGCAGTGAAATGGTGACGGCTGCTGGAGGGAAATACATAGACCTAGATGCTGAGAGCCTGTTATGGCATCTCGCATAAAGTGTGCCTCATGGCGAAATTGAACATGTTTGAATAGATATTATTCTGCAATCCAATGACAGAAATATTCTCGAGATGCATATTCCCCGGGCTGGAGACTTTTGCATCACGTGGTAGTGGTACACACTTCGTTGATGTAGATTTCGTCATCCTTTCCCTGGAGTTGTGTGCATTTGAGGGGCAGTTCGGCGAAAATTTGCTTTCGTACTGCCTTGAGCCATTCACTGTACCTCAGCTTGGTCTTTAACGCATTGTTTTACGCTAAAATGCCTGGTACTTGTAGCGACGATCACGTGTCTTGCAACCGGTAATATAGCCTGCTAAATACAGAGCTCTTCCAACGACGGATAGGAAGCAGAAACCTGCATATTTCAACCCCTTCCTGTGTAATATATTCACAGAATCTGAGTATGGGCAATTAAAATTTTTTAAACTTAGTCATTTTCCCATACAACAGGGGCACTTTGCTTTTGAAATACGCTAGCTAACAACCAACCAACCAACCAACCAACCAACCAACCAACCAAACAAACAAGCAAACAACAAGCAACCAACCAACCAACCAACCAACCAACCAACCAAACAAACAAACAACCAAACAAATAAACAACCAACCAACCAACCAACCAAACAAACAAACAAACAAACAACCAAGTAAAAAAACCCCATGGAGGAGAGTCCTTCCTGAGAAGCTGACAGGTCCTAGGCTAATCAAAAAATTCCGCACATTTTGTGGAACCCGAAAGTTCATTATCTCATTCGCAAGTGCCAGTCTCCTGTCCCTATCCTGAGTCAGAGCAATCATGTTCATGCCTCCCCATCCCACTTTTCGAAGACCCATTTTAATATTATCCTCTCATCTACACTTATTTCTTCCAAGTGCTCTCTTACCATCAGATCTCAACATCAAAACCCTGTACGTACCTCTCCTATCCCCCATACGTGACGCATGCCCCGCCCACCTCATTCCTCTTGATTTGGACACCATCAGTAATATTTGATGAGGAGTACAGATCATAAAGCTCCTCTTATGTAGTCTTATCCACTCCCGTGTTACCTCGTCCATCTTAGGCCCAAATATATTCTTCAGTACCCTATTCTCGCACACCCTCACCCTATGTTCCTCCCTCACACGCGAATAATTACACACTGAATAAAACGTCCTGCTCTCCACGAATGAACAAACCCTGCTTACGCACTGGTGGGTGCGTTCACATGGCAAGGGAGAGACCATTGCCTCGGCAGTGAACAGGCATTCTGCCGGGAAACAGTAACTAGGTAATGGCTGAAAATTCCACCCATGTCGGTAACGAAATTTTTACTCAAAATAAGCCAATGAATAACCACCTGAAAATTAGCAGTCTTTTTGTGGGAGAGTCTCCACAGACTGCAAAGTTGAATCAGTGCTGTTACGTAACTAAAGACCTAATGAGTACAATTAAACACTGTGCTGATACCTCTAGAACATCTAGGGCACGAGCATACTTTGATATTCTTGTGCAAACGGCAAAAAAGGAAACATCAAATATCCTTACGCAAAAACGCGTTTCTTGGATAAAGTTCGGAAAATGGTGGTGCATTTGTTGCGTGATCCGAACCAAACTTTGTGATCAGAATACGCAAATACTTCCAACCACAAAATCTAATGCGGAAGCTCCCGGAAAGAAAGCACTTGAATTCTTCAGCCATGGATCTAGTGGCAGTTATCACATGGCGCTAGTTCCGACGGACGGGCCATCTAATTAATCAAGAAATTCATTAGTACCCTGGGCATAATCCCACGCCAGGAAATGTGGGACTTGTGGTGGACAAAGTGGCATTCAAACGGGATTTCTACGGGCATTTCGGGTTTCCTTGTCAATATCTTTGCACCCGAACTCTATACCCATTCATTCATCTATTTTCGAAGACATATAATCTTAACCTTTTAAAGCCTAGCGGTAACTTTACATACCACCAGGTTTAACATTAAAAAATTCTACGTGGCGCCCACATTGCGTTTATGTGTTTTGTACGGATCTCAGAACAAACAGCAACTTTTGCCTTATAAAACATTAAGAGACTGGTTTTTATAACCGAAGTGGAGAGCGTTTACAGCGCGGTACGCACTGAGTCCTTATATAAAACAGATAGGCTTCGTCTTTAAAGGGTTAATAATCAACAGCCTTGTTAAATAACATGCTTAAAGGGATTAAGAAATTCTCCATTTGCGTGGAATATACTGTCCGTTTCTTTGCACTTTCCAGTGTTATTGAACCCGCATAATATATCCTAGCCCACCTGCACTCTTCCTATGCAAGCAATGTTAATATTATTCTCCCACTTATGCCAAAGTCTTTAAAGTGTTCTCTTCCTTCACGTTTCCTGATTAGTAAGGTGAGTGCGTTTCTCAAAGTACATATGGACATTGAATCTGAAGCCCCTCTCATCCTGCTTGATTTAACGACTTTAATAATATTACAACAGGAGTAAACGTTATTACACTTATTTCGTAATTTTCGATCTTTTTCTGTCTCTCTCTTAGGTTTTAACATTTTCCACATGATTTTGTCTTTAAAAATTCTCAGCTTAGGGTTTTGTAGTCTGTAAGGTAGCAGGTTTCATACTAGTAAGCTAAGTGGCTGGAAAATGCGCTGGAATATTGTTGGCAGCTCCTAAGCTTTTAACTGTCATTAACATGCAGGTCACACGGGAACTGTGATTTAGAGAAGCAAGTGTCCTCTATTGCTGCCCGCATTGCATCAGCTTGCATAGTGAATTACAAGTTCAGACTTTCGAGGTCAGAGCATCAGTCCAAATGGAAAGACAGATATAAGGGAGCGAAGTCAAAATGATGATCTATCACTGTCACGTTTAACCCTTTAAAGACTAAGCGTATCTGTTTTATATAAGAACTCAGTGCGTACCGCGCTGTAAACACTCTCCACTTCGGTTATAAAGACCAATCTCTTCATGTTTTATAAGGCAAAAGTTGCTGTTTGTTCTGAGATCCGTACAAAACACATAAACGCAGTGTGGGCACCACGTAGAATTTTTTAATATTAAACCCCGTCGTATGTAAAGTTACCGCTAGGCTTTAAAAGGTTAAACAAGACATGGGACACTGGAGTTTGTATAATTAAACTAACATTATAAATAGGAGTTTTGAGATTGGCGGGATGTGTAGCACGCATGGGTGAAATATAAGGCATTAAAATCATGCATGGGTGAAATACGAAATACTGAAAGTTTAGTCGGAAACATACAGGAGAAAACACAGTGGGAGACAGTGGTGTAGGTAGAAAGAAATTAAAATTGAAACTTATTATGAGATAAAAAAGTGACGGCAGTGTGGACTAAGCTGAAGTCCTTCAGAACAGTGTCATTCACCAGGGTTTCCAGAAGAAGATGATAAACACTAGGGTGTCATAAAAGTGGCGAATGTCCTGACAACCCGAGAAACTTCAGACTCTTTACACGAAATCCAGCAGTGATAAAATAGCAGCCGATGATTTAGGTAGAAAATATAATTTATTAATATAATACAAAACAGATCCCGGTGGCCCTGCGGTCTAAGGCGTAAGTCTGAGGCCGCTTGATTACTGGGATCGCGGGTTCGAATCTTGCTCAGAGTATGCACGCTAGTCTTGCGTGTTTGTTTGTGTTGTGTAGGTAGCGGCCTCTGCGACGTGCTGATTACTCGTTCAGAGGAGTCGTACCGTGTGTGTGTCTAACTGTGTGTGTGTGTGTGTCTAATGTGTGTGAGTCTGATTTGTGTGATCTAGGAACCTAAAAAATTAGGCGGCCTAGGCCTGAGTTGGGCTGCAGCACCACCGAAAAAAAATACGCGAGAAGTGTTCAGTAATTTGACTTCGATAAGAAAACCTTAGCACTAGAAGAAAAATTTGCGCCACCCATAAATGAAATCCTCATACATGACGCTAAAAGACTACACCTTAAGAAAGTAAGGATAATCTATTAAGAAATGTTAAAAAGAGGATATATAATGAATTTATTATTCAGTTTTAGAGATTTATGAGAAAATTACATTTACTACACGTCAAAAATAAAACTTAAAATTAATTTCGGCCATCAGTTTATTCTTGAATTAATTAAGAATATTTTCAACTGTGTTTTTGCACGGAGTCAAATAGCTGTTAAATTAAAAAGCGACAGCTGACATTTGCATTTGTATGCGCGAAATGAGAAGAATTATGAAAAATTTTCTTCCAGGAGAGCTTGTCTCAGCATTGGAATTACAACCTGTGACCTCGCAAGTACTAATTAATGTAGCACTATTGGATAACTTTTTAAAAGAAACTCAAGTTTACACTATGAAAAATTTATAATATAGCACGAAGAATAATTTTACATTTTCAATTATTTGAAGAATGTTGTCCATTCAAATTAAACATAAACACTTAGTTCGTACCCCACAGAGAATAGAGAATGTTTTCATTTTAAAGACCAACACCCTAATGTTATACAGCGCAGTAATCGCTCTATATTGCATGAGTCACACTAAACACATAAACGTTTTGTAGCAAAACAGAGAAATGTTTAAATATTTTAGTAGGTGGTACGTACTTACTCATAAAGGGGCTTTAAAGGATCAAACAAGAACGTGAATTAATTTTGTTAACCACATTTCATATATAGTCCAGACAGGTATTAAGTTTCGCCAGCCGCATACTAATTTCTACACACTTCTTACAAAACTCACTCGTCTAGATCAATACGGCCTATTCAGTAACTGACTCTATTACCAGAAGCATACTTATGAACGAAACAGAATGCCTAGGTTCTTTCATGCTGAAGGTCTCACTGGGAAGTACATCACCATTCAGCAATTCAACATTTTTCCTGCTCTAATGGATGGACCGACCAAAAATTCATTACCCTATTCACAAAGGTCACCTAGAGACCCTTTTTTATGGGTCATCGGCATCACTTTTTTACCTTCATATCTTACGTCTATAAGAACCATTTTAATATTATCGTCTGACATAGTCTTATTCTCCTCGTGATTCCTGCCTGTGAGGCCCCCCAAAAGAATTTTAAATACATTTATTAGATCCTGAGGCCTGTTGCACACTAGTCTCCGTTCAGTCCTGCGTCATATACACTTCCCAACAATAATAACAGAAAAGCAAATGAAATTTTAGGGGTTCACTTGCCCCCTGCTTCGCTCCAAGAGCAGTTCTAGTGGAATTTGTAATGGACACATGGTCATTAAAAGAGGTTTATTTCTCAAATCTTTGGTTTTTCTCTATCCCCAATCTTCCATTTTTATCCATCTCTAATCCCTTGCGATAAACAATGGGGCCATCAAGGGCCGCAAGTCCAAAAGATTGTCTCACTTCATCCCACCACAAGAATAGACAATAAGTATAATTACAAGTTTCGTCACTTCTAGATATTCCCTTCCCTTACATTCAATTATTCGTCCCAGTAACATTCTTATTTATGAAACAATATCTGAAGTCGATATTACTTTTGAATATGTGAAATGGATTACAATGGTTCATTTAGGTTCTAAAGACCTGTCTTGATGGCCAAGATAAAAAATAATTCCTTCTGTTATACGAAAAACTAACACCTTTAGCAGCGATGTGTGATAGCTAAAAAATATTCACCTAATGTTATAATGTATGCAACCTTGTACAGTCCAACTGTTAATGAGCCATAGAATTCACACAGGCGGTTCAACATAATTGTTGCTTCGTTCCTAACAACTTCAGACCCTGCGTACGTCATTGCCCTTTACTCGTTTATCGTTACGTCACAACAGAGAAACGTCTAATCGCGTACAGCATAAGGCGTACATCACAAACGTCGAAGTACTTACCCCCATGAGAACGTTTTGCTTGTTATTCCTTCCGCAATAATGTGACAAAATAAAAGAGAGAGCGAAAGAGAAAATAAATGCAATATTTGTGCGATTTGGGGTTCCCACAGTGCTGTTGACAGAGTTTCAGTTTTTCTACGATAAAGCGCCTTTCTGGTTGGTGGTTACATTTTGGAGGATATTGCTCTATCCCTTTTTATGGCCAAAGCATTTGAAATTTGTTCGAATTCATGGGCCCTGAAGATGGAGGATCATTCTTTATTTATCAATCGACACATCACATTCTATAAGACTCAGCTAATTAACGTAATGTTGTTCCATAATACACGTGTGGTTGTTGGTAAGCATTCCATACATCCCAAGGATCTTAACCTTTTAAAGCCTAGCGGTAACTTTACGTACCAGCAGGTTTAACATTAAAAAATTCTACGTGGTGCCCACATCGCGTTTATGTGTTTTGTACGGATCTCAGAACAAACAGCAACTTTTGCCTTATAAAACACTAAGAGACTGGTTTTTATAACCGAAGTGGAGAGTGTTTACAGCGCGGTACGCACTGAGACCTTATATAAAACAGATACGCTTCGTCTTTAAAGGGTTAAACCTACCACACACAAATTTGTATTTAATTAATACCATAGGCAATGGACGTATAACGTGAGATTGTGGCGCGTTTAGCGTAAGGTTGATACCTCATCAGCTGTCCTAACTGCCTGATACCATTTCACTCGAAGAGCACTTTCATGGCAATTTAACGTTGTCAACAAAAAAGAGACGTGCTTAGATGTTCATGTAAAGTGCCCTATTTTAATCACGTTCGGATTTTCTCAACAGATTTTCATAAAATTTCCCAATACCAAACTGCATAGAAATCCATGCAATGGCAGCTGCCCTCATACACGCGCACAGAGGGAGTAAGGGATATGACGAAGTTAGTAAGCGGTTTTCGCGACTATGCGAACGCGCCTAAAAATTGGAAGGTTTTGCAGCAAAAACAGAGGAGTAGACCAAGTGACGTTAATATTACGTACTTTACATTCTCAGCATTACCACCGTAAAAAAAAAAACTAAACGAATCACAGCGCGTGAACATACATATTAAATAATTGTATTCGATGTGTTATGTACACCACCCTGTACAGTCACGGCCCCTGTGGTTGAATTTTATGATCGAAAGAAAAGCAGAGGAAGCAAGCATGAAACGAAGAAAGAAATGAATAAAGGGAGTAAGGAACATAGATTAGGTTAGTTTAGATTAGATTAGATGGAAAGAGATCAGACAGGCGGAGAGATAAATGGTTGGATGGATAGATGGATGGATGGCTGGATGGACAGAGACGGACGGACGGACGGACGGACAGACAGACAGATAATTCATTCTCAGTCACTTCAGCAATTTTCGAGATTAAATCTGTAGTCAGACTCTCTTCCCCATTACATGTCATATTTCGTACTTCGTGTAATAACCGTATGACAGTATCTTAAATTATAACTTCAGAAAGCTGCATCTTTACATAAGCAGTAAATGTAGCCATTGTAAGCGACGTTGTTTATTGTTGCATAATCGCTACAAATATAATGGGCTTCAAGAGCCTTTTAAGAGTCACAAATGAGATGCTGCAACTAACGGGGTGCCAAGAGAGTGTGGAAATTTGTTTCATAACGAAAAATTTTGCGTCCTTGCTGTCTGAGTTTGGCTAAGCTAACGAGAATGTAACGAAGCCTCTACCACGACTATGAACCGTCTAACATCCAGTCAACTGAAGGTGTATACGCCAATATCTTGAACAAATAAAAGGAAAATGTGTTGCTGTCACGCCATTAAGGTACATACGGTGAGTAGAGGTACAGATCCACACATTCTTAACTTTGGCACTGTGTGGAAAGAAGTGGTCAACTTTATGCCCACCCGCTTTACCCTTGCGAAAGAACCCCGGAGTACACTCGACAGGAGGCTGTGTGCGCCCCATAAACAAATGGGGCTTTCTTTTTTGGAGAACAGAGAGTACTTTTTTCCTGCCGGAATGCGAACCTGGACCTTCCAGTCCGTAGTCAATCTCTGATTGAAAATTCCACTATCACGTAAGCATTTGCCGGTTTCTGACAAAGCACGCGACACACAAAAGCTGGACTGAATTTTGTATTATTCAAAAAGCGGGCGTAAAACGAAAGACGCCAGTCGTTCTGTCCGTATGGTTGAATGTATTTACAGATCAGGAAATGTTTAACGGGTTTAAATTTATTCTTCGGCCTTTTGTTGGGGGGGGGGGGGGGGTGAGAGAATTACTTTTGGTCAATTTTCTTCTAAATAACCCTATTTTATAACGAAATCTGTTTCAAAATTCATCACTTTTGGCCAAGAAAAGCTCATAAATTAAAAGCGCGTCAGGTAGGAACCTGAAAACTTTGTTCGAAATAGTTTTATGTCTATTTTGATTTAAAAAAGCCCCAAAAAATATGGACGTATTAATATGTAGTGTAATATCTATTCTGTCAGCTGCTTTAAATTTTTTATTTGTTTCTGTAGTAAAGGGACACCACGGCCAAAGGATAACCAAAATTCACAAAGAAAGCTTCCGGAAATGTGAGCGATACAAGAAGGAACACTCTGTTCCATTATTATTTTGATTGAACTTTTTAAAATCATGTATAATATTAAATAAAACATAGAATTGCATTGCTTTTTCTGTGGCGTAACGGCCCAACTTGGGCGCAGGCCGCTTAGTTTTGAGGTCTCTGAATCACACACAGTTATGCACAAACACCCGGTAGCTCTCCTCTCAAAGAGGGATCAGTTTGCCGCAGAGACCGCTATCTACACAGCACAAAACAAACACAAGAGACCCAACATTCATGCCCTCCGTCGGATTCGAACCAGCGATTCCTAAATCGAGTGGCTTCAGGCCTAGTCCTTACACCTCAAGGCCACCGGGATAGGCAGAACTTCACGATGACAATAATTATGTATATAAATAAAAAACTGTCTTTTATTAGAATACAGAATTTTCGTCACCATTGTCACAAAACCATGTCATTTTAGTCACGTCTAATCCTTTTTACTCTAGCTGATATCCCCACTCAGGCAAGATTGAAACTTACTTCGACACATTAACTTTGCTTGTTGCTGAATTTTTGCACCGTATTATCTTCTGAGAATAAGTTCGTTTTTGCACTGAACTCGTCACGTGTTTCTCGGTAATTGCATGGGTACGAGCCTGGCTGAAGACTTCTACACGTCACGGCTATTAGCATGACATTAGGACACGAACCTACTTAGTAGTACAGCAACATAGGGATTAACAAGTTAGATATGGCTGTCATTGCCACGGCTGACAGAACTGAATGGAATTCTATAGACATGTGACATGTCCATGTACCTACTTAAGCTACTCTGTCACATACCGCTGTAGTAGGCAGTGTTCTTTATGGAAGAACCCTGTCCATTGTATGGATACATACGCAGACACAATTCTGCAGTATTAACACATAGTTGGCCGTGCCATGGCTCAGGCGGTTAGCCGCCGGCCTCCCACCGCGGAGGCCCGGGTTCGATCCCGGGTCAGTCCATGTGGGATTTGTGGTGGAAAAAAGTGGCACTGGGACAGGTTTTTCCCCGAGTTCTTCGGTTTTCCCCTGTCAGTTTCATTCCACTGGTGCTCCATTACTAGGAAAAGGACAAAAAAAATAATCATCTTCCTCATCATAGGGTTGCACAATAAGCCTCAAGGCTGCAGTGCGTCCGTAGCGTCTGCTGCGGGGCCCTTCACCACTAAAAAAAAGTTACAGTCGACTGAAGAAAGGCAAAGTGATCAGGCTATTTCCGGTACATCTGGCAGCATAAAGTCATGAAAGCAAAAGTATGCAGTCGGGCCACCGTATTGGCCGGCGGTAGGGGGGTTAAGTACCAACATTTCCCGCGAAAAGGTGAAATTCCGCGAAAATCTGTACTCTCGCCCAAATAGCGCCAGATGTTTTCTATGTATGCCTAAACACTTACGCGAACATTTACAATTAACAGAAAAATGTTTAAATGTCTTATAAAGGTTTTAATCATATTTTGCAATAGTAACATTTTTAGACCCAATTTTCTGAAAATGCTGTATCAAAATTTTATTACACAGTTAAGAATCCGCACTTTCTCGCTCCAAGTCATCGCTTTCTTGGCCCTTTTAGGCTTCTGTCCGTCACTAGATGCACTTCGTTTAGAACCCATGGGTACTCACATAAGCACAGCAATATTTTAAGTAAATTTAAATTTCGCGACCGCCACCACGAAAACACGAATCCGCGAATATGGAGACAGGTATAAAGATTGCTGCTTTCTGGGAACTGACTTCTAGTCTGGTATGGAAGTATCCGGCGCATTGGAGAAGCCTGCCGTATCGGCTTTCAGGGTCCAGCCCGAGGGTGAAGGCAACAAAAGTTTCCGCTGAAACTTTGGTACTTTGCTATCAGATTAGAAGGCGTCAAATCCCAGAAGACAGTAACCTAAAAATGACAGCCGCAAGAACCTCAAATCTAACAAAAATGCTGTACTTAAGCTAAGTCTAAAGGAACAGATAACGTCTTGCTTGTTTTTTGAGTTGCACTCCTTTACGCTATCTAATAACTAAAACTAGATAAAAGTTTTTTTTTGTCGGCCCAGTCATAATTTATATTTAAGAGTAGATGCCAATAACTCACATGCAGGCAACATACTGTCTTGAGATATGTAACATATGATCCATTATTTACAGTGCTGTGTAAGAAGTTAACCAAGGATCCCAAGTTTTAAAGCAATTTTTTTGATTGAATATAATTTGTGTGTATTAAACATAATCCTGTTTGAATACATTAAAACGGGGCCTACTGAAGTTTTTAAATTATGGACACATGATTATGTTATAGAAGTTATTTTAAATTAATACCCCACTATTTCGAAACCTGGACTGCATCTTTAATTTCATATGTGGAATAGCAAAGATTGGTTTGAGCGTTCTTTTAAAATAAGTAACGTGTCTGAAGATACCAGATTTGAGATACGTAACATTGTACTACTACTACTACTACTACTACTACCACTACTACCAACAATAATAATAGTAATAATAATAATAATAATGAAGCAAGACCTTCCTCAACTAAAATTACTCACATTTTGTTAAATATAGTGCGATGCTGAAAGAAGTCCTGGTTAATGCGAGTGATTTTATTTATATGAAACCAATGTCAAGGACTTACATGTTAAAAACCGGGGCTTCCTTATTTGTAATGTTAATAAACTGTCATTATAATGCCAGATCGAGGAGGATAAGACGCGAAAGATTACGAAGCATCAAAGAGAAGAGAAATGCATGAAGATAACTGAGGTCAAAAGAATCTGAAGGAAACAGAACGTTTGGAAGATCCAGGCGTAAATGGGAGGATATTAAGATGTTAATGTAAATGTAAAGTTCCCAGTGCACATCACCAAGACATATGGGTCTGTGGAGTTTTAGCTGAACTCATTCTAACTTCAGCACTAAGTAGGGGTGACTGATTATCTTCATGCCTCAGCCGTTTTACCCTCGGCCAAATGACCCACGTTATCCAACTATATATTAAGAGGGAGTACATATAAATGCAGTGGGAATGTGAAGACTTGATTAATTTGCCGCGGGAAGGGGTTCAGTCAGCACTGAGATCTTGTAAACATGGCAACAAATATTCGTGTGCTCTACAAGGCGATAAATTTCTTAGTTGGTTGCGAGACTACTGGCTTTTCGAGAAGGACCCCGCTCGAGAACTTTGGTCTTCTGGGTTGCTACCCAATGTATGTTGGTTTTTACCGACGTTTCGGGAGTGCTTATCGGTCTCGTCTTCAAGGGTCACCATGTCCAAGACCTAGATGGGAGCAATACGCTGTCCTTAAACCCTCGGTAACGAACACAACTACGCTGCGTGGCAACCAAAAAGAGAAAAATTTCAAATGCACCGCGCCAAATGCAAGAGAATGTGATTAAAATTAAAGCACCAAGCGGTTAAAATTGTAATTTTAATTTAATTTCATTTTTCTGTATTTAAGCGCATTCACGATGACATTTTACATTTAAAATGCCTTCCTTTTTTTTAGTGTTCTCCCTGAAGATCTCCTCTATGGGCCGAAACATGTAGCAGAAACTACTGCGACGTAACATATAGTTATTAATGAATATGAGTATCATTATTTGGAATAAAAGTGTATATAAAAGAACACTAAAACATTAAGCTGCTAGATCCTTTAAGCTTGCCCATATCTTGTACAAATATTTAGTTGATGTCTCCCCAAGTTCTCTATACATAGATATTACCAGACAAATGCCATAATAGCACCTTAGGCTCTAGAAACCAACAGCGACTCTTTCTAAATCCTTACCTGTTCACCATTCATTATTACCTTAGACAATACATAATCTCTACAGTTCAAAGTATCGCATATAGTAGTCTAATAATCAGTAAATTTATGCAGCTGGAAGCTGTAAGTTACTTGATTTTGAATTTTTTTGCAGAATTGTTGTCAAAATAAACCTTAATAGGCCTACAGCCACTAGGTGGCAAGGAGAGTGACAAGTGCCGATTATATAGTTCAGCAATACCCCTGACTATTTTGAACACACGATCAGTGAAAAAGAAAACTCAGGGACTTGATGATGCGAGATGTTCTAAATGTTTCAGCAATACGCACGTGGCTGAGAAAATTATCAACGTTAAAAATATCACTGTTACACACGCGTAAGAGTGTTAATCCAATTAAACGTTTTAACTCCATAGTCACGACCTCAGTCTTCAAAGGCTGTAAATCTATGAAGCGTTACTAGAAAGCAGCATACATGCTAAGTACTTGGTTATAGCTGAGTGAAGCTTCGGTGTAGGAAAATAAAGCGGCATGGATCAAAAGAAAGTGACTAATTTAATGATGGTGTTTCAACTGCAGAGGCCGAACAAGGTGATTATGAATGGTAAACAAATAACGATTTGGAAGATGACTGCCTATTTGGAAGTACTGTTACAGCATTTACCTGTCAAGGGAGATTAAAAGTAAGGAAGGCATGTTTCCGGATGGCTCAGAACTCAACCCATGCTAAGATTACAAGACAAGAGTAACTCGTATGTCGTGCATACCTTGCGTGTATCGCAATTACATTAATTCTAATCAAATATCAAAGATATTTATCACAGTTTCTTTATAACAATGAACACGACGTCGAATGTAACGTCACAATCCGTGATGTCACATTCCACAAGACGCGGTTCTCCAACAACACCGTCGTAAGCAATGGCGAGGAGGGGGTGGGGTGGGGTGGGGGTGGCGGCGAATGGTGCGGCCGCCCCGAGAAGCAGAGTCGAAAGCGCGGAAAATGTGGGGGCAAAATGAATATTTTAAACGTAAAATTGATGTAGGCTCAAAAAATTTGAATTATTGAGCAGAATATAAGAAAATGCAATAAATAATCGTGATTATAATTTTTGTTAGACGCGGCCACTGTCGGTCTTGCCTAGGGTATGCCCCGGGCATAAAAACCTAGCTGCACCGCTGGCTGAAAGCACTTCAAATCTCGCACAAAGCCACAGTGTAACAGGTATACAGGGTTGCTCGGTTATTCCTCCGTGAAATATTTCCTAACCTTAACCACTGAAAGGCAAATGCTAACACCAATAACATACAAACCAATTATATTTACATTTTTGTAATGGAGGGAATTCTTTCTCTGTGATGTAGAAAACTGCTCTGCACATATATATTACAGGACTGTAAGTCTTAAAAGAATTAAAATTTCTTCAAGGATCGCGGTAGATTTAGTCGAACATAATACTCCATTTATTCAGTATCAAATCAGCAACATGTTTCGGCCCAACGTTGCGCCGAAACATGTTGTTGACTTGCTACTGAATAAATGAATTTTGTGTTAAACTGAATCTACTGCGACTTTTGTTATCTAAAACAAAACGAGAATGTATCATCTTCAAATTAATATTTCTTCATTAGGCACCTTCTTTCCTACCACGAAGCGTGCAGAACCAACGGCGGTCACTCACTTTCCAAACTGAGCACGTGCCTTTTTGCAGGACGTATAATTTCGCGTCATGACAATGCAGCAAACCAAGAAGCGAACGTGATTTGTGTATTTGCACATATTAGACCCGGGGAGGGGGGGGGGGGGGTTCACGGCTGTCCATATTCATAAAACATAGTTCTATACGCAGTGTTCAGTGTCAAAATAACGAGGCCGACTCTTCATGAAGCAGGCAAGACACTCCTATTAACGGTTGGTAACGTTCAATATTTGGACACTATGAATACCGGGCAGATCTAGAGCGACTTGTGGACGTGACGTAACCACATAAGAACAGTTGTGTTTGATGTGAGTGTGGGAGGCATATAAGGCACTCTTTGTTTCGATATTATTAAATTTTCGGAGTAATATAAAAAATACCGAAGATTATGGGACAAAATTCACCCGTACGACAAAGACAGCCTAGTTAACAGTACAACGAGAGGGGCGCTTTTGAAGATTACTGGCCCGTGTTAAAGCACATCAAAAGAAAAGTACAATTTCCATAAATAAAGAAATTTTCTCTCACTTCCTGTGTTGTGTAAGGAAACTTCTCAAAATATTATTTCAAAGAATTTCAGTAGTGTGTATGTGTGTGAGCAATTGCGTGCCCGTGTTGTGTGAATATTCGGGCATGAAAAGGCTTATAGAATATTTATTACCCTGTACAAATAATGAGTATATGGCACTGAATCACTAGTAAATAAATATTGTTTTAATTTTAATTTCAACTTTGTTGGCAGTGTTTCCCTCATTTCGGTATTTCCTTTTTGCTTTACATTTTGTTCTGTTCAGTAATACGTAGCAGAATATGTCGTCATTCATAAGGAAAAAGTTAAAAACCTCCGATAGTTACGTTCAAAACAATTTCCCTTGTAGAGGTAATAAAAGCTTCTAGGGTTTATTTTTTGATCCCTTGTCTAATCCAGACCCTCTTGTAAGGCTTACCGTTCTTTTGCCTTTTAAAATACAGTTTCATCTAGAAGGAGAGCTGTCACTGACACCCACTTCATTTGAGAACTTGCTTCCTACAGACAAGTGGCGCGACATAATTATCCGTGGCAGCGCTCGCAAAATGCATGGCAGTATCATGACCGCAGATGTCGTGACCCTGGCATAAATTCCATAGCAATAACTGATTTATCATCAAAGTGGCTGTACGAACCTCAGGTCTCATCTCTGTGTTACTGTTTTTTAAGAACTAATGCAATGTTTAGTTTTAAATTATTTGAATGAAATAATATGAAGTAAAAGGCGGCCGGGTTAATGTAGTCGGTATAGCGACTCGCTACAGGTTGGACGGTCTGGGGTTCAAACTCCGGTGAGAAGATATTTTCAGTCTACCTCCAGACCGGCCCCCAGGCCTGTCTGCCTCCTGTAAAATGCGCAACGGCTTTCTTTCCCAGAGGAAAAGCGGCTGGAACGTGGTCTTGACCACCCACCCACATCTATCGTCGAGGTTAAAGAAACAGTAGAACTATACCTCTGCGCCATTCCTCCCGCTGTGCCTTCATGGTACGTCACAGGGTGAATTTTAATAGGAATAAAGCGTAAACAAGTTAACTGAGTTTAGGTATCAAAAACTTGACCTTGATATAATGTGTAGCCCCTAGCAGATCTTATTATTCCTCTCAGCATTGCGCTGGGCTACATTCTTTGCCATATTCATTCTTAAATTACTTTCTCCTGTACAGCTAATTTTCTCTCATTTATTCATGCGCTTTAAAATTAATTTTTATTCTCTTGCAATTTAAAGACCTGTCTCCTACATATTTAATTTCCCCTGTTAACTCTAATCTTAATTTCTTGGAATCAAGATTTATTTATTTGTAAAATTTCTAGAATAATACTTATTTTTAACCAGCTCAAAACGTCAATATAATAAACAAGTAACTACGGTGTCAGTAAGATTTTATAAATGCGGTGCACGCGCTCTAAGCTACTGCATAGCAGAAAGGAAAATTCCAAAGCGGAATATTCCTGAAGAATTTAATTGAGACCCATTTGTATTGCACTTAGAAGCAGCAGGCTACTTTTCCAGTCAGTCCCAAAGTGTAACCGCCATGGAGGGTTTGTTAAGTATGTTTGACCACACACACTAAGGTCCAGCAGACCCCTGCACGGCTTTTATACCCTGGGACTGACAAGGAAATAGAAACAAAAAATATAAATTAATAATAAATAATGGAGACGACAATTAATACTGCATTTATGATATGTGTGGGAAGGTAACATATGGACATTGTCCATTATAATAACAATCCTATCATATCGACAATGTCTATGAGAATCATAATCCTACCAAATGGAAAATGTCTATTATAATCAGAATCTCATCACAGAACGTCCTATCCAAGTTTGTACCTGTTTGAGCTTACGCAGACATTCACTAACACGCATTCAAGATAATATTTGATACTTCGAAACTTAGGATACAATCTACAGAAATATCACGGAAGATAAAAACTAGATTATTTTACTGATATTATACTAATTTACAACAGTCAAGTGAAATGTTACGCAAACGTCACTAATTTTCTCTTAAACGTCTGAACTCCTTTAATGATGGCCAAGCCTGGTAGAAACATGTAGGAAAGACGTGAAAAGGAATACTGTACGTATCCGTGTAAGAACGCGCTTTTAGGTGTTTAGGCTTTAAATGTTTTGCTAAACACCTACATGGTGAAGACAGCGAAACCTTATTTACTGAAGGTGCGGGTTTCACGTGGTTTCACTTATTTCTCAGCAAATTTGTGTAACAAAGGTATATAACAGGCCTCAATAGCAGAATGAGAATGAAGGAAAATATAAGCATCTGAGTGGTAAACATAGGAAAAATAAAATCACACAGGTGTAAGGTGTCTTTGATCGGTAAAGGAAACAGTTAAGAAACGAAGCAGTCATGATGAATGGATAATTTACGATATTTATTTTGTAGCAGAAGTAACTGCAAAAGAAGGACGACCTTTTACACACTCTGATTTGTGAAGCTTTGTTTGTAAAATGTAGCTGAAGAGGCGTAGCCAAATAAGAAAGTAAGCTTTGAAGACGTCAGCCTCTGCGCCTGAACTTGTACAAGGCGTATATACTAAATGGGAACGCATCTATTTAAACAACTTAAATTGCATACAAGATCGTTTGATTGTTATGCACACCAAATAAATCTTATCAAATTTCGGTGTTTAAAAAACTGTTATCGATACTTCACCCTCACAATGTGATTGGCAGACGCTGAAGGACAATTTCTTTGGCAGAACTCAGCGGTTCCAAACTGAAGCTTCCTCTTGGTTCGGAGATTTTTAGAGGATAAATGAAAACCAGATGTTGCAAACTCCATTTTCCTTGGGATTAACCCAATTCCAGTGCAGATGCAAATGGAGATGACTGAATTACAGGATCATGTCATTTCGAAAGATGACTTCAATGAGGGAAACAAACATATTGCAGCGTCGTGGAAGACTGACGTCGACGCAGCCAAATATTGCGCGTAGAAAATGCCAACAGCATTGGGCAGCACTTAAAGTAAAGATAAATGTGTCCCTGCCCATGCCATGAGGGCACATAGGAAAAGTAGAGATGCAGCTCCGCTCGTTCTTAACCTCGGCATTAGATGGCGGTGAATGGTTGTCTCACCGGCTGCTTTACCCCTGAGGGGGGGGGGGGGCGGTGCCCATTTAGTAGGAGGCCGGATGGTTCCCAGGGCTGATCTGGACAAATCTGGAGAACAGAAAATCTCACGTCCCTGTCGGAATTTTGGCATCACTGAGTATATATCTGTGAACAAGCTTTTTCGGACAGGAAATTTCCAAAAACACATTTTGTTCCCGGCTTCCTGAAGAGCACTTACTTGCTACAGTATGCATTTCATCTTCATGTTTCAAAGCTGACATTCACAAGTAGGCCAGGGACACACCAACCTAAGAATGGCCATTAAAGAGTGTGTTGACAGCATGTAATGACTTTGTAAACATTGCTACTCACTGAACTAGTGTAAACATTTCGTGTAATAGTACTTTCGAAATAAATATGTGTGCGTAAAATCTTCAGTCTGTGAAAGAAAAAAAATGCATACGTATGTGTGAGAGCCTACACATAAATCTGTCCCATGCAACCCGTTACCAGTGGCTGACGTTTTGAAGCTGAAGCAAGAAAGCCGCTTTGCAAGTGCCAAATGTTTGTTAAAGTTAACACAGGGGGCCAGGAGCAGTTTATATTTCATCAACCATGTAAGAAATTGCACGCACTTTACGAAACTCGCCTGTTTACTATCGCATTCACAAGAAGCTGTCATTGGTTGCAGTCTTGAGCCAGGACAGTGCAGCCCACACGTTCCCATAACATTTAAGGTCCAGTTTAATATCAACTTTAAAATATCTGTAAATATAATACAGAGCAACCAAATTCATATACTTGCGATAACATCAATTAAGCTATGCAGAGGACGGAAATTTGGAAAATGAAAGCAATTAACATATATATATATAAATATATTTTACTGAAAAGAATTTTCAGGAATACATATTGGAAGTCTCTGGCCGTGTTAACGGCCGAACGACCAAGAGGACTCGGTTGTAAAGCTTAAGTTATTACAGAACATGTCAGCTGAACACACTGTAAAATTACGACAGTGGGACGTGGATATGGAGTGGCAGAGACAAAAAAAAACCTTTCGAAAAATTTTAAGAACCTATAGACCTACAATCAACATACTAGTTATAAACAGTAGGTGTAACGGAAGGGGGAGTTACATGCGGCAAAAAATCAGGTTGGTATAGTGGTAAGGCTTCGCTCTTGATTCTAGAGGTGCCGGTTCGAATCCTTGCGGGAAGTCGGCTAACCTAACTCATGTTTCCTAGGTTTTCCCCAGTCCCGCCAGAAAACGCTGGAATAATGCTTGAATTTAGGACGCAATCGCTTCCTTCCACATCCTTCCCAATTTGTCATTCATCATTCATAATTGCTACAAACCACAATCCGATTTACAGACAGCCTCAGCCTTTAACGTTTTGAAGACTGACAAGCATGTAACTTGTATATAAAATGCCCCTTCCTACTTCACAGAACACACAGGCCGCGTCCGTTAGTATTACACAAGGAAAGAATTTATATTCATTTTGAGAACCACAAGGAAACACGGTCAAAGTTGTGTCCGCAAAGAGCAGGGTTCTTTGTTTTTAAACCAGATGGTACAGTGCTCACAGGTGTGTTTACGTATAAATGAGTAAACTAACGCACGTAAAATAGATAATAAACCGCACAAATGCATGGTGTGACTGATGGGGATTGTTGGCAGAAGAGAAGCGTGCAGAAAATAAGTGGACTAATAAAGGTACGCCGGAAACAGGATTTAGACATCAGTGCAAACAGTAAATTGCCTGATTCGGGAAGACAATAAGAAAAGAAGAAGCCAAGTAGAAGATATAGAACACTTTATGGCTCAAATATCTTTTATACACTTCCTGGTATCATTTATTGTGCCTCACCGAAGAACATTAAGGTAGTTCCCATCACACAAAAATTTCTTACCCGTGTTAACGTAAGTTTAGAGTCGGAAAATTATCTCGTCTATTATTTCGCGTGTAAAGTAAGTCTGTATTCCTGTACTACAGTCAAAATTTCTACATAAGTACATTTAATTTCCGCAAATCGCGTGTAAGCAACAGCCACCGCAAAACGCTTCTTTCCTTCATTTCACTTACGCCATTAAAATTACCAATACAAAACGTGTAATGTCAGACTCCCCGTGTGTCGTGTGAAGACATCCTTTAGAAATCGGCGAAGTTTGTTCATGCATTTTTTTTAGATATATAACAAAATGTGGTATCCCAGGGACAACTATAGTTATTCATTTTCCTGTGTGACCTGAATAAACCTGCGTGACATTTGGTAATAAGTGTGATACAAGATATTATTTCTTGACAAGAAATTTACAGATTCAGCAACGCCGAAACACTTTGAAGTTGCGTCTTAAAACATTAATATATTAAACTGAATATACTTCTCGGTAATAAATCTACAAAAACAATTTAAAAAATATTTGGAATTTGTGATGGACTGTGTATCCACATGGTACAATAACTCAATGGTAATTAAGTATTTCAGTTTTTTCGAGATTTTTGCCATCTGAAGAATCTCTGAAATTAAATCATGGTACAGTCAAGTAACATTACTTTCAAATTATCAATAATTCTTATTATATATTCCAATTACTCTGTTTCAACTACAGACAGACTGGAATAAAAAATTACTACGGATGGCGAAAGTGTAATTATTTAGAATAAGCTGACTGGGCCTCTCTGAAAGCACTCGTATTGTCTCACTATTCATGTGTGGACACAGAGGGAATACAACGAAAATATAACATTAACATGACAACGAGTAACAACAGCGTACCCTACATAAAATCAACAGCATTACAACTGCAGCTTCCTGTTCGCTGTTGCACTAATTGTTAAGACTTCTCATACACCTACCCGAGACAGTGTAGTCGGCAGGGAGTCTAACGGGCTGGAAGTATGAACAGTCACGCTTTGATTCCAGCCAACGGTAAGGGAATTATCTCTTCTTCATAACATCCTGTTTGCAGTGGAACCCAAATAGCGTCCTATTAAAACGAAATCAGGAGAATCTTCTCTTTGATTAAAGAGGCCGGGGCATAATTCTGAGCACAGCCCCCATATAGTGTGGAAGGTTAAGTGTAGTGAATGTTACCACCCCTTAGCATGCCTGCATAGCATGCACAGAGATAAATTTATCATATTTAATACTTCCAGGAGACAGGGAGAATGGACGGGGAACTTCTGTTATTTAAGTTATGTCAGCCAATAACTCAATTTCTTAAGCCGCTGTCGTTACAGCTTTCCTCGAACTAATTAATTACTGCAGACATTCATGGACGAAATCCACCTACTTCCATTGCTACTTCACATGACGAGAATACTCAGCTCGCCTACACGTGTGCTTCCTATTACGCAGGTTCTTGGATCAGTCATAGCATTTTAACCAAGTGTGTAATTTCAGTCTGTCTATGGGAATGGTAGAGGTGATCATATGCCTGGCAAGGAATATACCCCTCTTGTTTAACGTGCTAAACACAGGCATGTGGAGGGATACCGTAATTAGCGCCTGCGTCTACATATGTATACCTAGTTTCGACAGAGGGTTTCGTCATAGTTGCTAGGCACAAATATTTTTGGAGGAAAATATTTCGCAACTGCCTAGAACCAGTTCTGAAAGTGTTTTGGGGAATTAAGAGTATTTTAAGGCAAAAAGTACGAAATGTGGACATGTTTTGAAACCTGAAATCAGCAGGCACGGGATATGTAGCGGCAATTGGACCGTCGTGAAAACGCTCTCAGTTTGGCACTTGCGCAAACAAGGAGCTGCAAAAATGCTCCTATTGCTTCGCCTTGTCCCTGCCTGCCTGCCTGCCTGCCTGCCAGCCTGCCTGCCTGCCTGTTAGTGTTCAACAACTTGACAGCAACAAAGTGAATTTTTAGTCACATTTGACATTTAGCACTTTTATTAAACTTTGTTGGCCCATTTCGATTTTGAGAAAAGTCAACCGAAATTAAAATACAGTTTTCATGAATATACACGCGCACTTCTTGAGTAAGACGCTCAGTATTTGTCAGAGGGAAGTATGCCTCGGACAATGCTTTTAGAGAGAAATGCAAAACACATTTTAAGAAAAATAAAAGTTTTCATTTGTTTGACTCTCGTAATTTCAAAAGTTTATTTCTGTTGCATAATAAAATCTGAGAATGTAGAGGCACTGACTAACTGAACATGCCAGAACTGCTTATATCTGCGCTCTTCTGGGATATAGTGCAAGGTTGAGTGGTAATCCTTTTCAGACGTTTCGGGACAACTTTTCTGTTCCTACTTCCAGGGTTAAGAAATCCAAGAAGAAAAGAAAGCCGGTAAGATATTAGGCAGTGTACACAGGGAAGGCTGTGGGCCGTGTGCACCCACACTTTTCCCTACATACACCGCACAACGTCTTACGGGTTTTCTTACCTTCTTGCATTTCTTGACTCTTGAAAATGGGACCGATCATTTGTCCCGAAACGTCGCTAAAGAATTACCACTCGACGCTGCGTAATATCCCAGAAGAGCGCATATTTCATCACCATCGCAGCGGAAGCCTGAAAGCACGGATGCCGGGATTGTTCTGCTATGCCTACCTTCCTTGGCTTGGTAGCTGGTGGGTCCTCACAGCGGTCTTGCTCAGAGACTGGTCTTCTGGGATATGAATCTGTGTCGTGGGGTAAGTGGTTTTCGACGTTGCGAGGGAAGGCATTGCTTTCAACTTTAAAGGTCACAGTTCATCTTGGACTGCTTGACCCTTAAAAATGAAGGAAACACCTCCGAAACGTCTGGAACCACTCCCCCCATCAACACAGCGCATATCTCAGAAGACCTGAATCCCCAGTCCTTGACTTATTTGTTAGCCCCTTACAGCAGAATACGCAGAAGGTAAAATATGTTGTAAGCAAATACCGAAGAAAACTAATTAATGTATTGTACGTAATATTTGTCAGTGTTGATTGTGGTAGGTACTGTTAGTGAAGGGATAAAACCCGTGTGGGATGTAGTGGTTATTCGGGCCAGTGCAAAGAGCTGCGAATACGTACACTGAAGAGAGGGCACGTGACCACAACAGCCAAAAATATCTAACAGAATGATGATGATGATTATTATTATTATTATAACACTGGGCACTGGACGTATTCTTCGGAAAGTACAAATATAAAAGCACGAAACTCTTATCATGGGAAATACCGTTTCATTTTCTGTAAATTGTAAACATAGATTTGCTGCAACGATATGTACCTTAGAAATATGGCTTGTTTCCGGTATATAATTGTAAATACCTTGCGTACGGGTGATAACACATAATAATAATAATAATAATATATTGTAACCACAGAATATCTGCAACATTACATAACCTAGAAATATGATTTTTTTCCATGCATGTTATTGTAAATACCCTGTAAAAGCTGATCAATAAGAACAATAATAATAATAATAATAATAGCAACAATAATAAGGACTCATGACACAGAGACTACAAGGTCCTAGTGACAAGACAATGTGGGCAGAAAGAAATGCTGGAGCTCCCGTGATGTCAACTGTGTTGTGAGCAGAAATTCGCACTTAATTCTTGTCAGAAGCAAAATGAAAGGAAATTTACTTTTCACATTAAGGAAGCACTTTGTTTTTGAACTTTGTCACTGCCTTTCTTTGCGTCATTTCTGAAAAACATCACGAATTGCTTCATATCGAACCTATTCTTATCGTGCACGGAACGTCTGATTTTCTTGCAGGAAGGTGTGAAATGCTGTTGTATGCTATTGGCTATTCCTGTTATGCTAGTCGGTGTACTTACAACAGCTGCCATATTTATAAAATTGAGAAAGGCAAACAGCACTCATTTGCCGCACATATTTGCATCCAATTTCAGATTCGGCGGTATACGATTTTTGTTGAAATACATACAGTTCCGTTATTCCTCAAATTTTAGTCGGCTGCACAACTTCGAAAAATTTCTGTTGGATGTATAATCCACATTTCAAGACAAGCAGAATAGCTTACACCAGCTTCATAACATTCATTTCTAACTGCGTAAAGACAATACATTCGCTTCACAATGATACGAGTGTGAATGATTTTGTTTATGCTGTTGCAGCGTAGTGACTTCATTATACAAACTGTGGTTCAAGAACATAATATGGGAACGAGGCACGTGTGTTGAATCATCCCACCTGTAACCTAGCCGATGTGTTCACACGACACCTTGAGACAATAAAAGCAATACCGGACAGGGCATTTCAAAGCAGGGGTGTGGAGTCGGAGTCGGAGTCGGAGTCTGAGTCGTGGAGTTGGAGTCGGAAGGAATTTTAGGCGGAGTCGGAGTCGGTAAAAATGTACCGACTCCGACTCCGACCTCAGTCCAATATCTTAACTAAATACTGCAATTCCAGAGCCCTGAAAGCTAGAGTAACCATTAGACTTATACTTAAATATAGGTTATAAGTCAAAAACGTAGCCTGATGATTCACGTGGTGGTGATGAAATGTCTTACAGGTTTACCTTTATTAACACATATTGAGCTTTTATGAAGGAGTGGGAGTCAGAGTCGGAGTTTTAAATATCGATGAGTCGGAGTCGGAAGTTTTAAAAATCGAGAAGTCGGAGTCGGAATCGGAGCTTTTGTGTACCGACTCCACAGCCCTGTTTCAAAGGCACTGTTTCGAGTCTCGCGCTGAATACAAGCAGACCAGTGAGGTGCATCCCAATCTCTCTACAGACTGATTCATACTGACTACGCGTCCATACTATTTCGAACCACTGCAGTCAGTTCTGCTACTACTTGTGTTTATTTAAAGGGAACTGGTAATCATGCGATGGATGAAGGGGGGAACACTCTTTGTGTATGGCAAGCTTTCGCTTACGTGTTTTGGCTTTTGTGCGATTTCAGCGAGAAGTGTGAAGATATGAAGTCAGACGACAGGCCAAATTTTTTATGCTCTAATGCTGTTTTTATTACGTGGTTTTATACAACGCGAAGTCTCACAAGAAGGCAAATATCGCGATATTGCAAATCTTACTTTAATTGTTTTATTTATTCCTACTTAGAATTCAACAATACTAAGCTTCAACCGCCTTGCATAGAATTTAACATTGCTCATACCGTGTACGTGCTTATACACAGTGACATGTATTGATAGCCAACTTGGACACAAATGATAAAATCCAATACTCTGACACCTTTATACAAACCCCAACATGTTTCGATGCCTTAATGCCCCCTGAAGATGATGTATTAAGGTATCGAAACATGTTGCGGTTGGCATAAAGGGGTCTGAGTATTGGATTTTGTCATTTGTGTACGAGCTGGTTATAAATACATAACATAGCCTTGCGTAGAGTTTTTACATTCACTCTTACGGGCTCGTCCACACCTACGGACTTTGTCCGCAGACAGTCCGCGTACAGTGTCTTGTGTCCACACCTAAACGTGGCATGTCCAGTCAGACAAGCCATGTCGTGGAGTGAAGTTGCAGCTGGAATGTGTGCGGGATACATATTTTTAATGAGAAGAAAGAAAAGGCCAAAATATGCGAAACGTTTTTGGACGCGGCGCTTCTTCAACGATGGAGTTCAGCACGGACAGAACCTTCTTCGCTTGTTAAATATAGAGGATGGTTCAGGATTCAGGAATTTCGTCAGCATGACCAAAAGTGACTTTGAGATTTTGCTCCTGAAAATTGGCTCCATAATCCAAAGGAAAGAGAAAAAGTATCGCGAAGCAATTCCTGCCTCAATCAGATTAGCCGTAACGCTCAGATATTTGGCCAGTGGTGCGATATTACGTAGTGTTAAGTGATAGTTATGTACCGACGTTTCGGGAAACCTATTGGACCCATCTCCAAAAGTAAGAAGTCCTTCCATCTTAAAGGGTCAAGAAGTCTTTCTTGGACTTCTTGACCCTCTAGGACTTCTTGGCCCTTGAAGATGGGACCCATACGTTGTCCCGAAACGTCGGTACAGAAATACAACTCAATGCTGCGCAATATCCCAGAAGAGCACAGATCTCATCTACACATCGCGGCGGAAGCCTGAAATCACGCAAATTTCAAACACTTATTGAGTTACTGAATATATTTAGTCATTCCCTTCTTCAGGGAGGGTGCTTCGACTTCCCATTGATTCGTTGTGTTGCAACAAAAACAGCAGAGCTTCGTAAGCAAACCAAGTTGGTTTCTTCGGGGAAAACCTCCTCTTATAGGATGCTACAACTTTTTTATGCTCCCTCCGGAACTGAACTTTGAGAATCGCGATTTTTTCTCAACTTCGATAGTGTTGATTTCGTATTCTTTTTTGCAAGAAAATCAATCGCATCACTTTTTTTATTACGGTTTTTATAGTCGGCATAATGGACATCCCATAAGCAGGCACTGGTCTGCAAATCCTCAATAAAAGCAAGAACTCTTTTCGTTCAACCACATGCTAACAGCTCAGATTCTGCAAGTAAACTGACACACTGAAGGAAGTAGGTGTGCGCGGGCCGTACGCGAACACGTCCAGACCTGCAGACTTTGTCTGTTGTTTTCCATCCTAGCCGGCAGACAACAGACTCTGTCCACGTACAAATAATTTGTCTCCGGACAAAGACCGTATGTGTGGACGAGCCCTAACAGGTACTGAAGTGCGTGTTAAGCCATACAAGCCTAATTACAACATTATAAATCCAAACATAACCATTTTAGATGCTACTTACTTTCGTTCAGTCTGATCAGACAAATAGCACAACTTCTGCCTTATTCAAGATTCTGCTAAGCTCCATCTCGATAACAGCGGAAGTGTCCTGCTCACCTGTCAACGGTCGGTGCTGGGGTACTTGGTTCTAACCCTGTTGTCTCCTAACGAAACGGAACTACGTACGAAAGCAAGATGGCTGACGCGCGTGATCGGCATATCATAGTTAATTTCGTGTTAAACAGTTTCTGAAAGCAGAGCAAACACAGAGTTGATGTGTAGCAGTAAGCTGAAGTGGACTTCAGGCGGCGATCATCCGGATTGTTTAGTTGTGTTGGTCTGCGTAGCTGTCCGGCCATTATAACGCAATAATGCACATTTATACGTGACTATGTAAATACGTCGTTAGTAGATAGGTGAAAACGTAGGCTCGATTTTACCAAAGAGCAACTAAAGATACGCATTTGTTGACTAAACACGTTAAAGCTAAAAATTAAAGGCTTATACTTTACAATTCTCTGGAATTGGAATATGAAAGTTAAACATAAGACTTGACGTTGGAGCTGATAAAAGATTTTAACTTTCTAAGTCCCAGCGCCAACCATAAGCAACATCGGCTGTAACATTAAGGACCTCCGCATTTTGGAGACAAATTTTGTTCTCTGTGAGGTAGGAAATAAGCTCTTATGTACAGTTAGGTACTCGTCATGTCATGCCTTGGGCGGTTAGTCGCCGGCGGATTAACGCAGCCTCCCGAGTTCAAATCTGATTCAATTCATGTGGATATGTGGTGGATAGAGTGGCACTGGAACAGGCTTCCCTCCAAGTCCTTTCATTTTCCCTTCCCAGTAAAATTCCACCAGTGATGCATGCATATATTCACCTTCACAGCTACCATTAACAGAAGGACCAAAGGAGAGAAACGTAGGGACATTGCAACAAAAGCGTTGCATTTAAAAAATCGGATAAAATGAAGAAAGAACAGTACTGCCTTGAAAAGGTTAGTCACCTCGGCAAACTCACATAAATCTGGAAAGCAGCCGTTCTGATTTGTTTTAATGTCACAGATAAAACCGAGTTTATTTTTATGGTCTCACCGCATCAATTTACTGGATAATGGGGAGAACTGCTATAGCATGTAATGACTGGTCACGGACGAATAACCTGCAGGAGCAGGAATTCTTCTTCGTCCTCACGTTCAGATGGCTCTGAGGTTCGCACTTTTTCCTATCCCGTGTGCTACGGGGGGTCGAAATCTCTTTTGGGAGATTCAGACGGCCGCAGCTTACGGCAAAGTTTAACAATGCATAAAGATACGTCTCCAAACCTCTATGTATCTAATTCAAACAATGAGGTAGCTTTATCGTTGCTGTTTGCTATCTTTAAAAGAGACAGAGGATGTGCGAGCAATGCGTGACTTCAGGCTTCCTCCGCCGCGTAAATAAGATCTTTGTTCTTCTGGAATGTTAAGCAGACTGGTCGTTGGTTCCCGACGTTTCGGGACAACGTATCGGTCGCATGTTCAAAGGTAAAACTATCCCAGAAGCATTCTTGACCCTTGAAACGTCGGTAAATAACTACCAATCCGCGCTGCATAACATCGCTGAAGATCGAAGATCTCAAGTATATGCAGTCTAGCCGGTATAAGGACGGAAAAAAGACCGACGCAAAATAAACGCTACATGTCACCTTCGGCATTTCGCTTTGTGGCCGTAGAACTCATTTATTTACGTATGTGCACCATGCAATGAACACAGGCGAGGCAGGGTTTGCCTCTCTTGTGTTTCGTTTTCCCTTCTAGCTAATAACTAGGGTGACGTAGTGGTTTTAATTTTCGTTTGTGGTGCAAAATAAGATGTCACACTTCAGTGACCCAATTTCGTGACAAAATTTCTTTAACTCACTTTTAGGAAAATTGTCCCAACTGCCACATCTTAGCTTGTGTCTTAACAGGCTACTTCATATGAGTTATGGTAGAATACTTCAAGGCTAATCCAAGCGTCTGCATGAAGCTCTAGTACCCGCAGGACTGCCCGTCTTACAGGTGTGTATGACGGATTCCAAGGCGCGAGAAATTCGCACTACTTCCCAGTGAGATTAGTCAGTGATTTTAAGTCTCATATTGTGGGGCAATTTTTCCGGCAAAATTTTCTTTACACCAGGTGTGTCCAACCCGCGGCCAGCGGGCATGTTTTTAAATTGTACATACACTGTAAAAGTAGATAGCAATTTAGTCGGTTAGGTATACCACTTATCGTGACTTTTACATGTGCGGCCCTCGAACCAGCCAACAATAATTGTTGTGGTCCTTGGCCAAGAAGGGTTGGACACCCCTGCTTTACGCCCTTAGGTAATGTACGAGTGTCATTATTCCAATTTTCATGAAACTCATGCATGCTTTAGAAATTTTCCAAAGAACGCATTCACCAGGTTTGATTAAAATCGGACAAATATTTTCGTCGCTCATACGACGTAACAGATGGAATAACAGACTTGATATCCACATTTCTTATCACATTGTTAAGTACAAACGGCAGAAAAATATTTTATTACCACAAAATCATTATTGCAGACTACCCTGAACTGTTTCTCTTTGGATTAGCACTTAAGAAAGACGTCAGAAATGTTTATATTATCAGACTAGTGTGAAGAATATTTTAAGATGTAATGCAGGAATGTTAGATCAAATAAAATACGAATTATTCACTTTAACAGTACCAAAATAAAATAGGAAAATTAACCGCAACCTTAGTAAAGTGTTTAAATGTTTTGAGACCACCCAAGGCTCCCGAGTGAAGAAGCAATGTGCCAATTGGAGAGAACAGACGACACTGGAAGGAAGGTTTATGTTACTGTGGTACAGGGCTATATGCAGTTTCGCTGTGGCAAAACATATCAGTCATAAACACAGGAGCAACTTATGTAAAAATAGGTATTAGTAATGGATCCAAAGTGAATGGACATACCGCACACAAGTTCCAGTCATCCAGCAGTTCTTTACAAGGAGCAACGCAACTACTCTCCATCTTACAGTTGCAGCTATTACTGTATTTGTTTACGTTGGAAAGAGCAATGACCAGAAATTTTTGCTTTCGTTCCTCGAAGCGCTTCACAAAAAGTCATTACGGGGACGTCAGTAACCTTTATACACATGTTTAACCCTTTAAAGACGAAGCGTATCTCTTTTATATAAGGACTCAGTGCGTACCGCGCTGTAAACACTCTCCACTTCGGTTATAAAAACCAATCTCTTAATGTTTTATGAGGCAAAAGTTGCTGTTTGTTCTGAGATCCGTACAAAACGCATAAATGCAATGTGGGCACCACGTAGAATTTTTTAATGTTAAAGCTAGTGGTACGTAAAGTTACCGCTAGGCTTTAAAAGGTTAATCTGCGAAGATGCTGAATGAATTTAGATTAAATTTATTATTGGATGTTTACGGCAAATGATGCAGGTCGAATTGGTTTTTGGTCAGCACACGGATTATTTATATAAAGTCCAAATATCCTTTAAATTTTATTAGAAACGACAGATTGTACCAGAATGCGAACTGCCACAAAATACACTCATAAAGTTCATGTTAAAATCTAAATATTTCAGATCAAATACTTCACGATAATATTACCTAACGCAAGAGAAGGAAAAGAAATTTACTTCTGAATTGAGTGTTACTTATGCGTCATACTTTTAACTTTTCAAAAACATATTTTGTCTGCAATAAACTACAATTCAGCTCACTCAGATTTGCGTAATAGTAAACCGCACACTTGGAAAATGTAAGATTCCTTTTATTAGGCGCGTTTGGAAAATTACGAAAAGTGACTCTTAGCTTCGTCACGTCTGGCTGTCCGTCTGTTCATCCGCATGTAACTCGGCTACAATTGGACAGATTTTCATTAACTTGAAATTTGTGTATTTTTCGGGACTTTTTCGAGAAAATTCAAGTTTCATTAAAATCTGACAAGAATAAGGTGTACTTTACATGAAGACGTTTGTAAATTTATGATAACACCTCGCCGAATTCTTCTTAGAATCAGAAACTTTTCAGACAAAAGTTGTAGAGGAACTCGAAACACGCATTTTATGATCAATAACTTTTTTTCCGAAAGTAGTGCCGTTTGTGAGATAATGTGGAAAACTGCCGCAGAACCGGAGAGGCCACAGATGACAAAATAACACGGCGCATGCGCATTGCATACTGGATAACTAAGGCTACAGACCCACACCCAGAATATGTAACACTTATTGCTTTTTCACGGCAACAATAGTTACATGAACGCACTTTAGTGTTACGTCATACGTACAGTGCCTGTGTTGTGTTATCCCAAGCACGGCAGCTTTATCGCATAGAAAGAGTGTATTCTCCGCAACATCCCGTGACAACAACCGTGCTCACGGACACAGTAAAATTGACACTCTATATTACTGCACTGAAATATACAGTAAAACCTGTCTATGTTGGCCACCTTTGGTTCCACTCAAAGCCGCCCAACTTACACAGGTGGCCAACTTATAGAAACTCACAGATAACGAGTGTTTCTGTGTTAATATGGTGCACATACATTAGCTGCAGGAAACAGAAACATTAATCTGTGCATTAAACACATTATTTATAAGGTCGTGTTACCTGAAATTCAGCAACAGTAATTTCATTCATTTGGTGAAAATTTTTAATTGATTTTTTATTGTCTTAGCTGCCATCCACTGCCACTCAATACTGTTATACAGACGAAAAAGATCACCTTTGAACTGAGGTTGGTGGGCTGAGGAATATGTGATTGATTGAGACGCACACTGGAGAGCTTCCTTATGGCTAGGCAATGGCCTGCTGTGATTTGTGCCCACTACGTTGCTGTTATCATCACTGTCACTACTTTCACAATGTGAGTCTTGGTTCTGTTCAACCAGTTCCTTGAAAATACCTTCCAGAACTCTGGCCGGGGTGGAGCCTATTTCTTCACGTACAATGAGGTCGGTATCATCGCTTTCAATATCATCGGCTGACGCTGTGTCCTTCTCAACATCCAGTGGAAGACAGCATGTCCCTTGGTTTAGCCCCGTATCTTCCGCACAATCTCCATTTTTTCCCTGGTCGTTATTAAATCCCGTTCGTTGGAAGTTCTTCACAATCATTTGCCTTGACATCTGTTCCCAAGCACTACTTAACCATCAAACTGCGTGTAACACTGATACTGATTTGTTAAAATCAGATTTTGTGTTATTATTTTCTGTGATTGTCACAATGTACTGTAACATTTGCTGGTGGTGTGGCTATTTTAATGCTCGTATGATTCCCTGGTCTAAAGGTGGAACTTCAGATGTTAGATTTGGTGGAAGGAATTTCACCTTTACGCTGCTCGTCACTTTTGCCACACAGTGCCTGGTTACGCTGTCAAGCGGCAGCAAGATTTTTCGATTTTGTTTTCTCATCACATGATTTAGATCTTCAAGACATTCTTCAAAATTTGCCTGGGTCATCCATGCCTTTTTATTCGAACGCCAGTCAACTGGAAGATGCTAGATGTCTATCTGTTGTTCTTTGAGTGCACGAGGACGTGCAGCATTACCGATGACTAGAGGCTTTAAATTTCACCAGTGGCACTACAGCGGAAAGGAACACTTAATCTTTCCTTGGATAGTTTCCCACCTTTACATTTTTCCCCTTTCTGGATCAAGCTTTTTCTTGGTATTTGTAGATAAAACAATCCTGCCTCATCTGCATTAAATTGATTTGACGGTGGGTGCAGTTTTGATTTCCAGGCTTCAACCGCTGCCATGTCTACTGCTGCTGATTCACCAGATAGGAATCGAAAGTTAATGTTGTGTCGTGTCCTGAACGATTCAAGCCATGCATTGCTTGCCTGAAAATTTTCAACATGAAGTTTCTGTGCAGTTTCCCTGGCTTTTGCTTGAAGCGTTGGTCCAGTAACGGGAATATTCATTCCACGACATTTTAGAAAAAACTGTAGTGTTACAGCATTACCATTCTCATTATCAGTTCTTCGTAGTTTTCTTTTCCTTTCTTTACTGAAGTTTTCTTCCCAGGCCTTCAGTATTTTGCTCCTGTGTTTATGTTCCCAACAGTGGATTTCACAACAATAAACTGCACAGCAATTTTTCGTTGAATAACACCTTTATCAATTACGTCTAGCACTTCTTTTTCCTTCTCCATCTTCAACTCCTTTAACGTTCTTCGCTTAGAGCCCATGTTACGTCTTCACGAGTTCTTTTAACTGTTAGGGTGGGTACACCCTTGTAACGTTACCGCGTAACGTAACACCGTAACGTGACAGTGTGGACGCGACTCGTGACACCGTAACGTAGCAAAAGTTGGTTACGGTGTAACGTTACGGGCTTGTTCTGTGCGATGTAGGTATTTGCCCGTCGCATCAAAGGGATGTTACAGTTACCGTTTGAGCAAGTGTGGACGTGCTCCGTGTCACGTACGCAGTACACCACCGTCTTATGGGTCAATTCTTTTTGTGCGGCTTTTGTGGCTGTGTGTTCAGAATGGAGTGGACTGAAGAAAGAGTGATAGAATTTATAGACGCCTATAAGAAGAAGCAAATAATATCGGACCCCAAGCATCCATTGCACTACAATAAAATATCAAATGAATTAAATATTCAAATTCAGTAGGAGACACTCTGGTGAAATTTTTATATAACCCACTGACCGACTGATAATTCAAGTCCGCTAATAAACTTGAAGCACTGTAAACTTCCCTGCTTGAGTACAGCTGCCTTTGCCACCACCGCCGCTGTTTTTTCTTTTTCTTTTCTTTCAGCATAATGTACGTAAATGTACGCAGCTGCTGCTAGCTGCAAAGACATCGCACTCACTTGGGCTCCCGTAACAAACTGGGAACCTCACAGTGTTACGCGTGGTGGTTACTGTTACCGGATGCGAGTTTAGCTCGTAACTCCGTAGCGTGTCAGCCACTTGTAACGTTACGGCGTTACGACACGCGGTAACGTTACAAGTGCGTACCCACCCTTACACACTAACGACCGCCTGACACCACCAAAATCAAACCGTGCATTATCACGCGTGAAAATGAACGGCTCCGTCTTAGTGTGCACTGACAGCACTCACTGCCCACAGCTCACATCAGAACGACGCATCAGGAACAAACCACCCCCCCTCCCTCTCGGAAGTCCAACAATGACCTACATTACAGCTGGACAATATAACATGCCTCTCTTGGGATGCGATACGATCCCTGGCTGTAAGTTTGGGTCGGCCAAAGCAATGTTTTCCCCACAGAAAAACAGTAAAGTGTTATCTTCATCCTGTCTTAAATTTATAAAAGGGTTCTACGAAATGTTACAGCACACATACTGTATTGTTCTTAACTTAAGTTTTCTAATTCAATCTAGAAGCAAGTGACAAACGACCTCACGCAGCTTGAATAATTTTCAACGGTAACAACAGAAAGCAGGTACACTACATAACCCTGTCAATGAACGGGGACTGGAAGTACAATTATGGGTTAGTTCCACCAGGAAATTCCAAACTGTTGTCAACACTTGTGGAGAAAGGATGGAGGTTGAGCGGGCAAAAGGTACTTCTGCTAACACAGTAAATGAGGATTCGGCCTGTATACA
Organism: Coptotermes formosanus; assembly: GCA_013340265.1. Classification (NCBI taxonomy): domain Eukaryota; kingdom Metazoa; phylum Arthropoda; class Insecta; order Blattodea; family Rhinotermitidae; genus Coptotermes; species Coptotermes formosanus. Next base: position 796,118 of record BLKM01001521.1, read on the forward strand.
GTATGACACAAAAAGTGTAAAATCTTTAGGTTGGCCAACATAGGGAGGTTGAACTTATACAAAAAAGCATAGCACTAAACGTGAAAGCTGTGGCCAACATTCAAGATATGCAGGTGGCCAAGTTATGGAGTAACAACCATGTATAATATCATAGGAATTTGCCGGTTCCATAAGAATGTGGCGAAGTATGACAAGTGGCCGAATTACAAGGGTGACCAACTCCACAGATTTTACCGTACATGTTTTTATTCTTGATTCCAGAAGGTTAACCCCTTGAAAAAGATATGCTTTCTAGTTGACAAAGCATTTCTCTCGTTATTATTTGTCGGGCGCTTTTGAAAATTTTCTGGGTTATGCACTACGTATGTGACATAAGAAGCAGACAACATGTAGGATATAACTGCTGGGCATTGCTGGAGAAAGGTTATTTGTTTACAAGCAAGTCTGCTTTACGAGCTACGTGATATCTGTAACTAAGAACTTATGCGGACTTCTTAATGCATTAGGTCTAACTTTATCATTTTTCAGGCCATGAAGGCATATGGGGTTGGGGTACAAGTGTATTTATTCCTATCCACGGCACTAGGTGGTGCTAAGTAATCAGATTCACGTTCCTGCAGGCTTATCCCTGCTAAGTAAAGTCCCCTCTACCCACAGAACAGCAGACTTGTTGCGCCCCAGTAGCGGTAAGTAGACTTTGGATAACAGATGACAGTCGTGCCCCTGCCGGGAATCGAACCATGATATTTGGTCAAGTCCTTAAACTAATCAGTATACTGACTCCGCCATTCTGGCACTTACTATGAGTGCGTATTAGGGAGTGGAGTTACCGCTACACGTTTTCTTAACGTTTCTTACTAGATGGAAGCGAGTTGTCATCATGATAAAGTTCAGGCCGCTTTAAAACCGGGAAATAGTTACCGGCATACACTGAGTACGCTGGGATGGGGGGGGGGGGGGTGCAAAGCCGTTGTAGGTGCTTTCGAGAGGGGTAACATCTCTTGCTTCTACTGTTTTAAAGTTGGTATATGTGGTTAATGTAATGCCACGCATTATGTGAGGGGTCGCGAACCCCAAGCTGGGCACCTACCCATCTGCTAGTACGATTGTGCCATACAACCACTCAGCAGTATCGAGAGTTCCTGGTTGTAAGTGGGTCTAGCCAGGTAACGCAAGACTAAGTCAGCAGACTTCTCTGCTAGGAATCAGGGCAGGCCTTACTGCAACCAGGAAGCGGGTCTGCAGCGGCAGCAGAAATACAATTTATAAACCCCAGGAAATGTGGCTCGAAACGTCAGACGGGGTCTTGCTGGAGGAATCCATGCTGGTCGGCGGTTGACTCAAGAAAGTACGACAAACGAGTGGCTTCGAGAAATACAAGGGTCAAGATGGCTGGAGCAGTTCTCTGCACCATTCTGCTGCTTATCTGCAGTTCAGGTAGGACCCGTAGCATTGCTGAAGGCTGCTGAGGGGTATATGGCTCTAAAGTCCAATGTCTTATGGTAATATGGTGTCAGGCATTTAGTAAAACTCGATTTCCTGTGTGTAATTATTTTGGGAATTTATACATTATACTGTAGACTTAGTGGTCCTGAGTTTGATTCCGAGTTTGGGTACACCCAGCCCCTTTCTGTTACTCCACCATAGCCTTACCTACGCCGCGATGCTTACACGACCTAGCCGGAAAAAGGGCAAGAAGCCCACGGGTACGGGTAGGGTTGACCCTCCGTCGGCCAGGCAATAGGGCGGGACCATCGGAAGAGGTAAACAGTGGCCGAGACCGGCTAACCCGGCAACCGACCACAACAGTTAAAGAACATGCAAACACAGCAGCGCGGGAGATACGAAAGCTTTTGATGCAAATCCGATCCGGCGATGCTACGCATAGTGTAGTAGGCGGCAGTAAATTTATTTCGAAATCAGGCTACTTTTATGGCGTGTTTACAGCAATAATTCTTCAGATAATTTCATGGAAACTCCTCTACAAACTCGCGGAAACGATCTTCCTCTTCAGCTTGTTTCCAATTCAACGTTATATGAGGTGTAAGAGACCATCACGTTACACCCACAGTGAATAGCAAACAGGATGCGGAAGTGTATATTTGCCATCAAAAACAAATCAGTAGCACTGCTGTTCTTACACTGAACTTTCAGTTTTCAGTTGCCCGGTCAGAGTTCGGCTACCCTGAATAAGGTTATGTTTCACATTAAGTCTCAAGAAGTAAATGCCGAGACTACATTCCAAAACTGGCCACAACCACGTGCAAATTCTTCCCGACTGACCACTGATGCCACCACTCCATTCGTCGCTACGTAACTGATTCTGTTAAATGAGGGTTGTTAAACGTCACAAAGAAGAGAAGATAACTGATACATGAACCAACTTACCCACTTAATAAAAGACATTCAGAAGCAAGTGTAATCTCCTACATGTTTCGGCACCGGGGCCTCATCTTCAGGTAATTCTTCTGAACAAAGGAGTACAAGGCCAGCACGCTGATATAGGTAGTGTTGCCCTTATTAAAATGATTAAAATATTACAATTCTAAAGTATGCACGGATAATAATCATAATATTACAGTGTTTTAAATTTAAAATTGTAGGGTGAGCCATTTCAGGTGGAAGTTGCCAGTTGTGCTCCCCCCCCCCCCCGCTAGAGAGTGTGACGCGGTGTAGTACACCACACTGCTTGAATGTATTTTATTTAGTGCATAAGTTGTTCGATACATTAATTATAAGAATATGCACGGTATGAACAACGTAAGACGAGAAGATAAATTTTGGAGTGGTGGAATGTGCCGAAATGTTACCCTTCCTTCGGGGTGGGGGGGGGGGGGCGGGGAATACTGATCATGACCCATGGTTACGTTTGACGAAATGAGCTATTAATTGTAGTAGAAAATGTGTTTCAATACGTGGAAAATAGGGAGGAAGCAGGCCTATGGTCCCATCTTCAAGGGTCAAACAGTCCAAGAATAATGGACTGCTTGAACGTTGAAGTTGAGATCAACAAGTTGTCCTGAAACGTCGATAACAAACTACTAATCTAAGTTGCATAAAATCCGAGAAGAACGCAGACTTCAGCAACTTCGTCCTTTGATAACAGGTTCCACCATGTCAGGCACGGCTGTCTGTCTGTCACACGCACGGTCCGGGACACAGCTGTGCGACCTCACGAGGTACGCTGTCTCGGCCAGCAGTGTGCAGGTCATAACACGCCTCCTCTTTCAACAGGTGCATTCCATGCTACTAGCAATAAAAATAAGTTTATTCGCCATTTAAGAGTGCCGTGTGACCACTTTTTGCACGCGGGCCCTTGCAAAAAAAAAAAAAAATTCAAACAGTACACCACGCTAGGCGCGATTGTTGTCGCAACAAAGATAAAACGTATTCCTTCCGTGAATCCTCCCATATGTTTCCCTTAAACTTCTCCGGCATCTGGTACTGCAAAGCTGGGCCAAGAACTGCAGCTCTACAAAATGTTCTGTGGGAGGAACTAGGGAGTTGTGTTCCCACTAGACAGCATCAATATTACTACTAGGAAGCTACTGGCTGTCCCATATGTTTGTATTTATTCTTGTAGCGGAACCCGATGGAACATGACCCCAGTAAGGACAGTCACCAATCGGTGGGTTCCGCAACACGACACTAATTAACACCACTGGTGTCAGAGTTCAGTACAGCGTGACGCGACCTTCCGGCTACTCATTTGTTAGCAACAATTAACTACGCAGTCACTATGTCGGATTATGTAGCGTTCTAATTACGAATCCGAAGGAATCTAAAAACAAGCGTTCGTTGCCCAATGGAGATACAGTCTACGTATTTGCCTGGAGGGACTTGGGAGAACCACGAACGGCCTCGATCAGGCCCAGATTCGAACCAGGCACCTCTGCAATACAAGTCTAGCCCGTTACTGCTAAAGGAACCTGCTTGGTTACTGCGTTTCAAATTGACATCCTAAGCCACAGCACACAGACATGTAAGTATAGAAGTCTTACAATACAAAACGTGTTTCAGGAGAAGAGGTCAGTATTTTGGGAGGGGACAGTATAGAACACTGTGAAAAGCAGTTCGTATGAACATGTGCCTGGTTATTAATGGTTACCCAGATAGAGCTGTTTGAATCTACAAATACAAATGGATTAAATCGTAATAATGAAAGAGAAATTACTTTTAATTATATTTTAATTCTAATTTAATGTTCGAATAACAAATTTGTTACACAAAAATGGCAAATTTATTACAGTAGACAATAAACATTCGAAAATCCCACCGTGAACCTCAACGCTCTTTGCATCTCGTGTGATAAGATGACGTGTTTTTCGTTTGAGTCGATCTCCACGTTTCTTTATGTGGGCTGCAGCATCCGAAATGAGGGAGAGCAATTCGTATCATGTATGCACTTTTCTTTGGCAAAAGTCTCTCTTAATCTAATTCCACAAGTAAAAATCTAAAAAAGTTAAGGTAGTAGATTCAAACAACTCTCCGTCATTAACCATTCAGAATAAGACAATCTCAAAATGACCGCTAGTATCACCTCCCAAAATACTGACCTTTCCTCCTGAATCATCCTGTGTATGTATATTATAAACCGTGTTTTTACGCATATTCATTAGCAGAAAGGAGAGAGTTTTACCGCGCAAAACCAAGTTTATACTCAGGCTAGTGCAGAACGACACAGTGAAAGAGACGAGAATATTTACCCTTTAAAGACGAAGCTTATCTGTTTTGTATAAGGACTCAGTGCGTACCGCGCTGTAAACACTCTCCACTTCGGTTATAAAAACCGGTCTCTTAATGTTCTATAAGACAAAAGTTGCTGTTTGTTCTGAGATCCGTACAAAACACATAATCGCAATGTGGGCACCACGTAGAATTTTTTAATGTTTAACCTGGTGGTATGTAAAGGTACCGCTAGGCTTTAAAAGGTTAACGTGGCCGTCCGGTTTCAGGCCCCGACCAAACCATTTCAGATTTTGTGGTGGACAAAGTAGCCCAGTGACAACTTTTCACCGAGTACTATACCCTACCCCTGTCAGTATCAATCCACACATGCTCCATACTCATGCGTCTACAGCTGAGGTTATTTAATCGTACCAATTCACAGCGTCGTTACACAGTACTCTTAAAAATTAAAATTTACATTTAAGAGGTAACCGTAAATGTAAAATATCCCTGTAGATGTCATTAAGGTTTAGAGGGGAGTGGAGACATGGCGCCATCCTTTCTTAACTTCGGCACTGGATGGAGATAAGTCGCCAGCCTCAAGCCCCGACGGCCTTAATCCCAGGGAAAGAACTCCCGGCAATTGTTAAATAAAAAGTTGGGTGAGTCCCAGAGCCAGACTGGACATTTAGAGAAAAGAAAAACCCTTCCCCCCTGCAGGGACTCGAACTGCGGTTAGCATAGCCCACGGCCTAGTCACTTTAGCGAACGCGATACTCTTTTTAAAATCTAAGGATTTGTGAGGAAGTAATATCACTCCATTTCGAGGCTCTATATCAGCCTGGACAGTCTAAAGGGAAACCACAAACGCCCTCTATCATATTACCAGGTAACTAACAGAATGCAAACTGCTTTTCCTCCCTGTTACAAACGTTCAGTGTAGCTGCAGCACCAGTTTCCTGGATTTCTGCACTACCTGCGTAAGTGGAATAATTTCGTCGGCCAATCCTTTATGCGTGACCTTCTCACTGTCTATTTTCCCAAGAACAAATTTAGTGTTTGGTCTGAAACATGTAACCTTGGGACATTTTGGTGGCCTTGCAGGAAATCCAGTGCCTTCATTATTAGTTCTGTACCTATCGAAATCACAGGCTTTGGGCGAACACAGAATAAGACAAAACAGGAAAACCAATACCTTACCCATGACTGAATGTTTAGTAGCTTAGGTAATTAACAGTTCCTCATATTTCTTAAGGCACTTGGAAAATAAAAAGCCATTACAAATCAGAACGGCCGATCCCAGTGGCCGCGCGGTCTAAGGCGTAGGTCTGCGGCCGAGCGCTTGCTGGGACCGTGGGTTCGAATCCCACCGGGGGCATGTATATTTGTCTCTTGTGAGTGTTTGTGTTGTCAGGTAGAGGTCTCTGCGACGGGCTGATCCCTTGTTCGGAGGAGTCCTACCGACTGTGGTGTGTGTCTGAGTGTGATCAAGTGAAAATAAAAACAACCTCGACACCTACTGTGAGTAGGTAGAAGAGGTAAGGAATACGAAACGAAATGAAATGAAACGAAACAAATCAGAAGGTCGGGCTGTAATTTGAATAGTGAAGGCTAAGTCCAATTTTTTGTACCACAGTATTTTAAGTTCGCATTTCAACGTACTCCTGCCTTTTAATCTAGATATGTACTTATGTCCACGAGCCTTATTGATTTCGAACCGCGCACGAGTGCTGAGTGTCCACTCGGAAATTAGTGTGATGCTGAGTTCTGCAATGGATTTGAAAGCAAGCAAATAACCAGGTCACTAGGAAAAGAAGGTAAATGTGATTGTCAGAAGTAGTAATACGGTCATTATTAATCACTAGTGCGAACCCTACGATGATTTTCGTTATTTTAAGGTTTTACTTCTGATTATGCCTTCCGTCGGTCAGTTGACAATAATATACCTGGCCTTTGGAGACTGCAAGCATGATCTGCATGTCGCACGTCGTACGCGTCGACTTAAACTGGCAATGCTGTCCACTGCATCCCTAAACAAAACAGCTCTGTATGCAGATTGCCAATCTAACCTATCACTTAGCACAGAACTTAAAGTGCTTGCCAAATATTTCTCTAGCAACCACGTCAGGCGGAGAGTTCGTGACAAGCCAGCTCGGGTATGTGTTCTGCGTCGTTTTACTTGAGTTTATCCTATGTATCGAACATACCTAGAAATGTTCCATACACTAAACTTGTTATTAGGTGTAGGTCAATTAATTCATTTTGTTGTCCAATTATTTATTTCCGATACTTAATGCATTAGTATCAGTTAATACTTCTTCATAATCAATCATCGACGAAAAAAGCGTGTTAATTATGTTCCCTAACCAAGAAATTTAGAAAGCAATGACCGGTATGCAGTATTATTCTTTGATAATTGAACTTTAGACTGTAGACTGTCGTGTAATTGAAGTATTTTTGTAGACTGTCGTGTAACTGAAGTATTCCTGTAGACTGTCGTGTAATTGAAGTATTCCTGTAGACTGTCGTGTAACTGAAGTATTCCTGTAGACTGTCGTGTAATTGAAGTATTCCTGTAGACTGCCGCGTGAGGTATTCCTGTAGACTGTCGTGTAGGTCTCACGGACAACGACAACGTGAAACGTCTCCAGTTTTTCTAAGACCTAGAAAATTCGATCTCCAAAGGATAATTTTTATGTGACTTAAAGAAATAATTATGTGTACTCCCAATTAGTGGTTGTGTTATCAGCAACACTTCTTTGTTCAACTACAACTGCATTTGCTTCATAAGAAATGTACAATAATCAGAAAATCCGGTTGCAACATTGTTACAAATAAAAAGCAAAGATGGATTTTTTGTTTCAATTTCGACATCGTTTATTTCACTGTACAATGTTTACTTGAAATCCAAAAGCAATTGCACATTCACTCGGTCGGGAGAGAAAGAAACCACCTCACTTCCATAAAAAGGAACTCAGTTAGACCCCAAGATGAAAAAAGAAGCATATTAACTACATACTAAGTAAATGGTTACTTTCCAAAGGCGCAACAGCCCCTAGTGGGCCAGGGCCTCCCCAGTATAGACGCTTCACGATCACACTCAGACGCACCTTACTCGATAGGACTCCTCTGGACAAGTGATCAGCCCAAAGCAGACACCTCCACCTGACAACACCCAACACTCACAAGGGACAGATCTCCACGTCACCGGCTGCATTCAAACCCACAATCCCAGAAAGCGAGCGGCGGCAGACCCACGCCTTAGACCGCGCGGTCACTGGGCTCGACATTTACGTAACCGTACTGACCGAAATGACACTGCCTCTGCCATTCGAAGTCATTATATTTCAAATGTTAAGTGGATCCCTGTTTTCATGGGCCCTGAAAATTCGTTGTCGTAGAAATTCGCACTATACTGAAGCCCTAAAAATGACCCAGGGACGATGGACATAATGGTGCTCGACTTCCCCTTCTGTATTTACTGCCATATTCCCCTCCATCTCCTCTAAATTTCCAAACCAACACAAAGGTCTATCAAACGTTATGACATGTTTATCATTATTGTTTTTAACCGAACGACTTAGAGGACTGGAGTGGTATATATATATATATATATATATATATATATGGGTATATGCTGGAGGGAAAAGATTTAAGAGCCCAAAAAATATGTGGACGGTGTCGAGACGCTTCGCTTCTCCCCGAAGTCTCAGTATAGTACAACCAAATATGTACCAATTCAGAATTATTCGACAAACGAACTGCACCTACAATCGTGGTGAGTCGCAAAAGCAGCATGAAGGGGTCACTATGATCTTCCTACCTGTGAAGTGGAGCAGAAAAATAGTCATAAAACCCCTGTAAAACCCACACGTCGAAAATGCAGCCCTTCTTACCCAGAGTACAGTTCGCCTGACATCTTTAGTAAAGAAAAAGATAAAATACTTTTATCTAAATAGGTAGCATCCACGAACTAGTATGCTAGTAGGGAAGAGTTCAGTATGTTCCACAAAAAGCCGTATTCTTAATGACTTCGCCAGCATTTACGAAAGACTAGCACTGGGCCTAAACCGAGTAGTTCTACATGAAGTTAATCACGTTGTTTTGTACTGACTGGTATCAGCGCAGAAAGGCGTGTTTTTGAGTGAATAACATGCTATTGAACATCACAGATACTGATAAAATTTCATGTATGGACTTTTGATTGTGTGGCCCAATATGGGGAGGGGGAACTTGGATGGCCCTTTTGTAAAGAAATTGATTTTAACTTTAAACCACTTTACTTATATGCAAAACAGTGTGTTTCTGTGCTTCATTTGCCATCCGACGCTGACTGTACCCGCTTTCTTTAGGACATACACCCTTTTTCCTCCATTCCAGGTCGCACTAACTCTTTTCCACCTTGCATGACAGAACCTAACCCTTAAAGTAAACAGCGCTAAAACGTGGAAGGACTTCCTGGAGTATCATCCGACGTCGTGGAGTTGTTCTACCAAGAGTGTAACCTGCTTCCCACTGATAACGGTACAATGATTAAGGGTGCTATCCCCTACAGACCTGCAGCGATGTTATCTTTTTCACTAGACACAGTAGAATATTAAGCCGTCTGGCCCACAAGTGGCCTGATGTATGGGCCTTACTGGCAACGGCAATCGGATAGCCGCGCTGTGCATGAAACCAGCACTGTCAATAACGAGCTTCGTTACGTTTTAACACGCTATTCCTTGGAGACAGTAAGAGAGTTAAATTAATAACTTTAGTGTGGAAGGGATGTGGTACAGTACTGCAATGAAGGAACAATAACCAAGTGGTTGTTGCTATCATTTGAATGCGTTCTTCGCACAAAGCGCAAGAAATGAAGTGGAATTGTGGAAGCAACGTCCGTCTGTCTAACTACGAGGTCCATCTCCAACTGTTGGATATTAGACGCCGTGACATAAGTCACGATCACGTCCTCCCACATTCTTTGCAATCATTCTCCCAATCAGCCCTATCCTACTAACTAACTAACTAACTAACTAACTAACTCCATGGAGCAGAGGCCTTCTTGAGAAGCTAACAGTTTCTCAGCTAGTCAAGAAATTCCCTGCATTTTATGGAACCCGAAGGTTCATTACCGCATTCACAAGAGCCCGCCACCTGTCCCTATCCTGAGCCAGCTCAATCCAATTCATGCCCCCACATCCCACTTCCCGAATATCCATCTTAATATTATCCTCCCATCTATGCCTGGGTCTCCCAAGTGGTCGCCTTCCCTCAGCCCTATCCTACGCAACTGAAAAACAAACAAACTAACTAGGTAGCTAATTCCACGGAGCGGTGTCCTTCTTCAGAAGCGAATAGATTTTTTGTCAAGAAATCCCCCACACTAATGGAGCGCGAAGGTTCATTACCGCCTTTACAACAGCCCGCGACTTGTCCCTACCTTTAGCCAGAGAAATCCTCCCAACATCTTCATCCTATCTTCAAAACATGCCCCCATCTCACTCTTTGTGATTTGATTACCCGTCAAATATTTGGCGAGGAGTGCAGACCATGCAGTTCCTCATTAAGCAATCTCCTGTTACCTCCCCCTTATTAGGCCCAAATATTTTCCTCAGCACCTACACAATCAACAAAGCATCTTTAAGCCGGACAATAATCTATAATACGGATTCCGTACGTCCCGCATTTTACTCCCGTCACATGCATCAACTATCTTAACAGATAGTTTCTGTGGTTTCCTCATAGCCCCACCAGGCCAGTATCAAGGTTCTGCCGTACAATAGATCATCGTACCTTTCTTCAAAATCCTTCACACTTCTTAATTTACATTCAACCTCATATTCGGTTCTGTATAAAGTAAGCATTCAAGAAAACGTTGCTCCGTTAAATGAAGGTGGACGCATTCCGCAAAGTACGCTATAGTTGCGTGTCGGAAGGTCCGAAGCAAGTCGAATTTTGCGCACGACGGTATTGACTATACATATACTTAATTACATATTTATATAAAGGGAGTACAATTGAAATGCAATTCCAGTACCCTGCGAACTGATCAGCAGCAGCATGAACACTTCGCAGCCTGCGTCATCGCCCTGCAGTATCTCTACGCCTCTTTCGTCTCCTAACACGGGCTTAAAAATTTTATTATTTCAATTCTTTTTGCATTTTTAAAATTTCTTAAATCTGAAATTGCGTAACTTGAATTTGCGTATATCAGGAGCTGACTGTATAACCAACCCGAACAAGCCCTCGCATTTTTTAGCACCTGGCCTGTGTAATTTGGACATCGGTTAGCATTCAAAGCATTCTATGTAAATCTTAGCTGTGGAGAATTCCCTGTAATTTAATGGCAAAATTCAAACTGAGATTCGAAGGCGAGACCTTCAAACACGGAGCAATGCTAACGATTCTTCTTGGACATGTGATGTTTAAAAGACAGGACCTGGACCAGTCTGTATTATTCCGTGTCTGAAGCCTCTCTCTAACGTGCACGGTTCTTAATTAGTTCTCTTTAGAATATCTCCGACAAGGCGACTTTTCTCATTGACGATGCAGGGTTTATGGAGATAACCCGATTAGGATACTACGAACCTAATTCCACTTGACGCCTTTCATACGTCAACAACATGACGCGTATTGAAGGCGCATATGAAGCAGAACTTGCTGATTCACAAATTGCTGACATTGTATCCATTTTTTTAACCACGTTCTTTATTTTATTAGATGACATATATCATCCTATCATACCCGTTTATAATTAAATACAAAAAATAATAATAACTGACAAGGGAAGATTAAGAGTTACAAATATGTCGTTGCTATCAAATTTTACTCTTTCTTTCATAAAACCTTACTTCGTAAGCATAAGTGGACGAAGCAGGTCACACATGTTCCTTTCGAGATCTTAACCTTTTAAAGCCTAGCGGTAACTTTACGTACCACCAGGTTTAACATTAAAAAATTCTACGTGGTGCCCACATTGCGTTTATGTGTTTTGTACGGATCTCAGAACAAACAGCAACTTTTGCCTTATAAAACATTAAGAGACTGGTTTTTATAACCGAAGTGGAGAGTGTTTACAGCGCGGTACGCACTGAGTCCTTATATAAAACAGATACGCTCCGTCTTTAAAGGGTTAACTGGAGCAGGGAGTGGGTTTGATTGGTTCACTGATCGGTAATGTTTGAGACCAAAGCGCTGAGGAGAAAAATACACAGTGCGAGTGTTCATAATTGTGCTCTCCAGATGACGTCAGCAGGTAGACTCGGCTGACGATGTACGCAGTATTCAGTAGCAGTGAAGAGGAAGGCCGAACATAGAGAAGGGTTTGAAAAGAGAACGTTAAACTGTGAGAGCACTTAGGACAGCTGGGAGTAAGCAGAAGGATAATATTGATACGTACGTTACAAAAGAGGAATGTGGGTGTGGGGACTGTGTTTAGACGGCTCGCAGCAGGGCCACATGACAACGTTTCTGAACACAATAATAATAATAATAATGATCCAGCGCATGTGGAATGTAAAAACAAAGGTAACGCCAGTTATAATAGGAGCAGCTGGAACCATTTCAAAATCCTTCAGAAAATATCTGAGCAGCACACCAGGAAAGCACGAAGTCAAGGAACTACAGCAAACAGCTATATTGGGCACAGTACACATACTGCGGAAAGTGCTAATGTAGAAGCACAAAAGAGTTTAATATTGAAGACAGCGTTATATGCAACATTAACAGTACATGCGGAATAGCTGCGACACTGTATACCCTGGAAACGTGGTTTGTTTCAGGTATGTGAGTGTGAATACCCTGCATAAAGGAGATGATGATGATGATGATGATGATGATAATAATAATAATTAATATTTGACTTTAAAATACATTTCTTTAGATGTGCCTGGTAACACCTAGCTTTGCCAGTACACACCCACTATATAGCTAATGACTACACTCTATCTATGCTCCTTATTATGATTTGAAATGATTTTTCTTATCCACGCTGTTTATGGCCTTTCAGTCCCACATACAGTCTCATTCTTGCTCTTCCCCCAACCTCAGTTCTGCTTTATTCGCCTAGTTTGTCCATTTACATTTAATCTTGATGTGAGGGTGCCTAAATTTCTCTATTCAGTGTCATTTTTGACAGTTAATATCTTCTTTATTGCTATTTCCTCTGATATGCGGACATTTGCTGATGGGAAGCTCTTCTCTCCATCACACAACGATGTATGTTACAGTTTGTAACTTCTCGACCAGGTAGATAGCAACAGATCTTCAGGTAAGCCTCCTTTGCAGAGTTCAGAGGCTAGTACAGTGTGCGTTCTAAATCGTCAATCTCTGCACTCACGCACATAAAATTCATGAACGTGTGGCTTATGCCTCTTACAGTTCGCAGCATGCCCCTTTCTTTTCAAGATGGCTCCTTTCCATCTACGAGCTCAGCAATATGCACACAAGGCCCAGCGCAAAGTTGCTGAAATCGGCCGTTGTAGCCAATACCATAACTCATTTACACCCATGTGTCACAATTTGATACTCACAGCGAGTCACGCACGCTTCTCTGTAACCCGCCCACTCCAGTATGTTGCACGCAAAGCGCAAACGGGTTGCTGCGCCGCGAAATAATGCATAACGGAAGCGTCTTCCCCGAGGGGCACGAAACTCACTTGTAAGACCCTAAAATATGCAACATTCGCTGACTTTACGGTCTGATGACCTGAGTTCTTGAAAAATCTGTTTCAAAATACTACGTATCTTTACCAAACACCGAGCCTAGCTGCTTTCCATACAACGGCAAAATAGTAATGTTGGTGTATAGATGCGGCTTGGCTTAATTTACCTTAAAGGTAGAGTCGTCCTCTATCCGCCATGATGACATATAGGGGAGAAAGTGTACGGCTCCATTCATTCTTAACCTCTGCGCTAGGTGGACGTGAGTGGTCAACTTGACGCCCCAGCTGCTTTATCCCCAGGAAAGAAAAATATTTTTTTGTAAACTTGAAAAGAATTTTTTTCGGTTATCACCTCCGGTCGGAGAACAGAAGGAAAACATATGACCAATCTGTTTTTTTGAATTACACCTACATGTGTGAAGTTACTGCTTTTGTTTCAGAAGTCCCGTTTGAAGGAATGCTGGCTTTGGAGATGCTGAAGGTGTTGGCTGAAAATGGAGGAGAAAGGAGCGAAGAGTGTGTAGAAAGCGGAGTACAAGTGTCCAAATCGCGTTATTAGTTTCATTAACCTTTTAAAGCCTAGCGGTAACTTTCCATACGACCAGGTTTAACATTAAAAAATTCCACGTGGTGCCCACATTGCGTTTATGTGTTTTGTACGGATCTCAGAACAAACAGCAACTTTTGCCTTATAAAACATTAAGAGATCGGTTTTTATAGCCGAAGTGGAGAGTGTTTACAGCGCGGTACGCACTGGGTCCTTATATAAAACAGACACTCCTCGTCTTTAAAAGGTTAAGACGGTAACACAACTACAGTTTACAGCTGAGTTCAAATCCTCATTTTTAATAGAACTTATATTCTGCTTGAGGATTCGCCTTTCCATCACAAGAAGCGATAGGAATTTGAATCTGAGACCGCTTAGTGAGAGAAGAGGGCGTCAGTTACAACAGACAGTCATCCGGGAACACTACAGACATGCAGAACGAATTGGACTGCTCGACACAGGCAGACTGAACACTTCACACAACCACTCCAGAAGCAGCAAGTGCAGAGGGACAAATAATTTCACAGGCGGCATCTGACTTTGTAAAGTGATCTCCACTGCGTTAATGAAATTGAAGCTTTTCAGACTTACGCCCACCTGTCGTATCTGTTCTCTTTAATTCAGTTTTATTTGTTAATTTGCATGTAAATTAAATCCACGTATAACTGGTAAGTTCAGCCTGTACTTCCATGTATGTTTCCTTTTTGAAACTATTTAAAGAATACTGTTCATACCTTTAATCTTTTAAAAATTAAAAAAAACAACGTGAAAGGAGATTTCTGTTCAATGCTACCAAATATCCGAAAAAACATTGTTTTTTTAAGCTCCCGAGACTTCTGCCCGCTTGTCTTTCTGATAAGAGTAGTATTAAGATGAAGATGAGTATGGAGCACTGGTGGAATGGCACTGACAGGAGGAAAACCGAAATAATCGAAGAAAAACCTGTTCCAGTGCCAATTTGTCGACCAAAATTTGGCCCGGGATCGAGCTTGTGAGTGGCCGGCGACCAACCGCTCGAGTTACAGCACGGCCTCTTAAATACCAACGCCCAACTAAACTGTGTATCCTAATTCAGTTCCTACCTCACAGGAAACACGGAACGTTTCCATTAGAAATTGCGTAATTTTCAAAAATAAACCAGCGAAAAGGCTATTAAGTCTAGGAGGCCTGGAGTAGTTCAGTGCCTACGCCGGGCATACGCAGCGTCATATAGTGAGACACCCGTGCTAATGCGATATATATCTACACATGAAAGGGATCTAAGTCTTGTTTTACAATTTATAAATATTCTTTGAATTGTTTAGGCTAAAGATACTTTAAATTTCAAAATCCTGGCATAGTGGAACAAACAGCGGGCCTTATACTTAATATTTGTTAAATAGCAAAACATTGTGTATAATCACATTTATTTTTAGCTTAACCCCACACGTTTAAGACAACAACAAACAAACAATCTTCTCTTGTTAAGATAAAAAAAAAATCTCACAACTTACCAGTCATACAAAGATATTTTCTAGGAGTCCATACACATGACATTGGAAAATATCCGGCCGTCGTATAAACAACCATGCAAACAACTAATTTGAGGCACCGTCTTAATTCCCCCTATTACGGGCCCGTGTACTGGAAGTAAATACCAGCCATTTGAAAACTTAAAGGAAAATATGTTTATTGGTAGAGGTGGTCTTAAGCAATCACATTACAGTAGGAATGAGAGAAACGGGTTCTGCTGATGTGCACGTGATGGATATGACTTAGGGTCCAGTGACTGCCTTTCATTTTGAGTCTAGCGAAGACTTTGGTCCTATAACAACACGACATTTTTTATCTGGATAAAAAGTCCTTGGCGTTCAAATAAGCTTCCGGTTCTAATTGGTACATAGACTCTGCAATTGAATCAGGGCCCTACAGGACACGAGACATGAATGAATCTTGTTCTTTGGCCTTCAAGAAGCCTGGAGACAGGTCTCGTTCAAGCACCCGAAACATGCAAGGAACAGGACAGTCGCAACTTTCAGTTAATCAGTTTATAGCTAACTGTAAACAAAGTGGTCCAACAGGTCGCGGTAATTGGGGGCAGGTTGTGCCTCTGCATGCCAATAACAACATTACGAACTAAATTTTGAAACTTGCAACTAAAATGTTTTGAACTAAGCGACATTACAGAGACATCTTCACGTATGTTACCGTAAAACTGGTTATGTCATCTCTATATGTAATAACCTTGAGTGGTTGCTAGGTTACTATTACATAAGGCAAAAACGTTACATTTTCCTGTCATCTGTTTGTTTGTAAGTACAACTGTGATGTTTTAAAATCTTTAAATACAAATTGAACATGTCAGAGTAATTTATGGTGTCTTTTGTAAATTAAAACTTCCGTCTATATAGGTCTTTGACAAACTTGTCATTTAATAGGAGTGAAATTTTGTACGGTAAATGGAGTAAAAGTATTTCTGAAATGTGACCTGTCATGACAGTTGCAAATCGAGTTACTTTCACCTGATTTCTCTAGTAAAATGTGCTAGCCAAGGCAGCATGCGGAGAAATTAGTGATTGAACTCGTTATTCTGTATTATAAGGCATACGAATTAGACAATGAATACTTCAAACCAAAAGACACTATAAAAGAAATGAATGTAGCGATTGAATGATATTACACGCATTATCTATTAAAAGATGAATTCATATTATACTGGGAATATGTGGACTCAATTCATGTGGCTCAGAATAGGGACCAGTGGTGCGACCTTTCTTTTAACACGGCGATAGCATGCTTTCGCAAATTGCGGGAGCTTCTTGACTATCTCACGACATATCAACTTCTCAAATACTGTGCTCCAACACTTATTTCATATTACATAGCTGTAATTCACCTTTCTTGTAAAACCTGCTGATAAGAACTCATCATAACAAAATTATTCCAAACAAGAGTTTGCGACATTATCTGAAGTCCACACGTCATACCCCGAACACATTCTTCCTAGGACGAATTGTTTTGAAGAGAACATCAGTTACAGCAGAATCTGTATTCTAAGAAACAACTTGACTGGAGTTCAGACCGGGAATATCAGACTTAATCAGAATCACTGTGACCTGAATCGGGGACTTCCTTAACCTTTTAAAGCCTAGCGGTAACTTTACATACCACCAGGTTTAACATTAAAAAATTCTACGTGGTGCCCACATTGCGTTTATGTGTTTTGTACGGATCTCAGAACAAACAGCAACTTTTGCCTTATAAAACATTAAGAGACTGGTTTTTATAACCGAAGTGGGGAGTGTTTACAGCGCGCTACGCGCTGAGTCCTTATATAAAACAGATAAGCTTCGTCTTTAAAGGGTTAATGCACAACAGGAATACTGAGCCCTACAGTGTAATGTTCCACTGAATACAGTAATATTGACAGTTTAGGCCTCTGAAATGTAAATATTTATACATGACACTACACCAACGGATCCTAACGGCAATGATTATCCAGTGTTTTGCAACAGATCTGTTGCATTGCTTCCGATAGCTGCATAAACAGTTCACTGGCTTGCTGTTTCGTGAATGTTATGTTGTTACTCGCAAACGCCTGTTATCGTTGGCGAAGGGTTAATATGTGCTTGCTACATCCTGGCATTAATAACGCAGTAAGTTGTTCTAGCAAGCGCTTTCGCGTGCGTTGGACGGACGATTGGGGCTAAACGGCAAAGTCATAAAGTTCGTGTCATCAGCAAGTAACAAGGAATAGCTTTCTTTCTTTCTTAGTCCTTCCCTCTTCTACCTACTTGTTCGCAGTAGGTGTCGAGGGTTTTTGTGATTTTTCATTTTATCACATTCAAGCACACACCACAGTCGGTAGGACTCCTCTGGACGAGGGATCGGCCCGTCGCAGAGACCTCTACCTGACAACACAAACACTGTACAAGAGACAAACATCCATGCCCCCGGTGGGATTCGAACCCACGATCCCAGCAAGAGCTCGGCCGCAGACCTACGCCTTAGACCGCTCGGCAACTGCGACAACGAATAGCTGAGAGTTCCAAATCTCGTCCAAATATAACACTAATCTGCGTGGGATAATCGCAGTGCCAATGCCGAGTATGGCACCTTCCTCTTCTTGCTCCCCCCCCCCCGCCCATTGTTATATTGAATGAGAGAATTTCCGATAATTGGCAAAGATCGGCCAGGCGAGGATAAATAAATTAATTACGCTGTGTATCTCATGAAATAGATATACTATTATGTTATATTTATAGAGGCTAGCTCCAGGTACAAGTAAACATTTATTGCAGATAACAACTCCGATTTTGATTATGTCTACCCCACTGACTTCGGTGTCCAAGCATTGCAGGCAAAAAGTCGCATCCAATTTATGTGTAGGCTGTAAGTCCCATAAGATGGCTTAATACTCTCAGGGACAAAGAAACAACAAACATGTATAATGTGTTCCATGTCCGTGCACTATATTATACAAAAACACTAATTACCAACAAATGCACAAAGAGGCTTATCATCAATTGTAACACACTTCTACATGTTTCGACCCTGCTGGGTCATCTTCAGGGAGAACATTTTTGTTATCGTTACGCTAACAAGGCAAACGATAACAAAAAAGTTCTTCCTGAAGATGACCCAGCAGGGTCGAAACATGTAGGAGTGCGTTACAATTGATGATAAAACTCTTTGTGCATTTGTTGGTGATTAGTGTTTTTGAACAAAGAAGTTATTAAAAACCAGACACCACACTGCGCAGACCCATCAGCTAGTCCTGCTTCTCGTACATCACACGTAAAATGAATTCAATAAGAACACTATATCATAATCAGGCCAGTGCTATAGGCCTATTATGTCATGTACTAATCTTTTAAAGGTTATCGGTTTTAGGAGCACAAAAGTAAAAAAAAAAGAAGCTAATAACATTGTTCCAATAACTTGCAGTTCTATTTTCTACTACATTTCACTCAAAACTTAAGGAAAGGACAGACATACCACCGATCCCTGATTCTATGCAGTCTGCAAGTGGAAGTAACCATAATTAGTCGGCTGCGATTAACAGAGAGAAAGAATTTGTCGCGACTGTACGATTCGAAACTAAGAATTTTATCTTAATTTATTTATATTTTACTGAAAGGAGCGTGAACTATCCGACCCTCCCACTAAAATCGTAACCGACGAATGATTTTCATCGGAAGTCTTTGCGAATTCTTATCAGCCAATTTATGGCATTACTGGCTCACTTCAACAGGTTTGTGCCTATATATAAAAGACGGTAACTACTAACAACAAGTTAGACTGTAGAGAAAGTCGCTCGTGAAAGTGTCGTTTTATGCCTTCAGAAAGGTTCTTAGGTTAGTTACTTTAGACTCATTAAAAGACGCAGAACTTAGTGATTACCATTTCTTTCACACCATTCAGGAAATTAAACACAAAGAGGTGACTGCCGAACAGTGACCTCCGTGAATTGTAAGTACAACTCGCAGGCACTTAGACAGTCTTCGAAACTTTCCTTCGTTTCAGGAAGTGAAATTATATTAAAATCCACAGAGTGCTATTATTTCTTGAACGAAGGGTCGCGTAAATTGTTTTGAATTAAATGCTCGCATTTGCTTAAACTAAAACACGCGTACCATATAACCCAAAATACAATTTTATTATTACAAATAAATAATAAATTACACGATACAAAGAAAAATTGCTACGCAGCAAACACATAGTAGTAAGATTTAAGACGATCTCTTGCGTAATGCCTGTGTAAAAACTGAGACCTGAATCAAAAAAAAAATGAAAGAATTACGCTTTAAAATTTATATATTGTTAAATGTACGCATTTTGTACTTATTATATTAGCTCGAAGATGACCGTTTAAAGTCGAAGAATGTTCCTAGAGTAACTGCCAACTTATTTATTAAAATAAAAACTTGTGTTGATGGTGATCAAGTACACTTTGTTACATAACAGCTAACAAAGCGGGGAAACTGCACTGACACAATTGTATGACTGTAGCCAGAGCATTAAATTCCACATCTAAGGCAGAAGTACTTTCGAGACATTAAAGGCCTGCTATTTTTAAAAAACTCGATGCATTCGGTGATAATAGTGGAAGTTATAAATTTATAACTACAGAATTTACAAAGTGGCCCACAGCTACGCATATTAGCTACACTAATTCTGCCTACGGTATAAATTTGATATATACTGACAGCTGCGATTTGTTGATGTACTTAATCCTTTAATTTGAAACAAAACAAAATTTCATGCACACAAAGTGGCGTATTTATAATCCGTCGCCTGTACGAAACACATAGTCTCTAAAATTTCATTAACCATCTTCACTAAATACAAATTAATTATTGTCTGTAAGCGGTTAGCGTATGGCCTTATAAATGCTGCACACGTCTCGAAGATCTGGGTGCACACCAAATTTCGGACTTCAACAAAATTGGTCAATTCTACCTTAGACGTCCTCACAACCGCTAAATTGGTGTGCTGCGGACAAGTTAGCGCCTGGTGGTAAGACGTGCATACAAAATTTAGTGAAGTCCGTGGGTTGGTTCACAGTCAATGGGTGGAGAGGTGCACTAGCGAAATGAGGCCAGCAGCCTATTTTATCGCTTTTACTTCCTTGAAAGAAAACAGCAAGTTTACTGTGTTTACAATGCTGTATGTATGTATGTATGTATGTATGTATGTATGTATGTATGTATGTATGTATGTATGTATGTATGTATGTATGT
>BLKM01001521.1:821604-1138847 GCA_013340265.1 Coptotermes formosanus
CAGACATCCCATTTACCACAATTTTTCTTACGTTTGTAATGGAAAATGCTCTGTAAAATGATCTATACATACTAGGGTA
Source organism: Coptotermes formosanus (assembly GCA_013340265.1). Lineage (NCBI taxonomy): Eukaryota > Metazoa > Arthropoda > Insecta > Blattodea > Rhinotermitidae > Coptotermes > Coptotermes formosanus. The sequence goes on from BLKM01001521.1 coordinate 821,684, forward strand.
ATATTTGGATAAGCATCTACCAGTCTGCACGGCATCACATCCCAAAAAGACTAGCGTTCTAATATTTATGTCAGTTACACATATTTTACGTAATTGCTGCGTGTAAAAAATTTTCCATATAATGTCCTTGTTGTTTTTATGTGTCAGGAAATCTTACAGAAAAAGGAGAAGACCAAAACTGAATGCATCTTATCACAAAGCTTTGAACAGGATATTTAAACCAATGGCAAACTGAGCAAGATAAGAATGAGTGAATGCATACAGCAATTCCATTACAGGCCTGGACAGGCCCTTAGGGTTCCAGAAGGCTGAGGCTCCCAGATTTCTACACAATCGACACATAAAGGTGGTAAGTTTGTCAGCCCTAGGCACCGGCCGCGTTTAACCCCCGGGAAATATTCCTGGTACTCATTTCTGTTAAAGGCTGAGTCGGCCCCAGGGCCATAGTGCGGCCAGAAGGATTATGTCAATGAAAAATTCCATTGACACCATCGGGAATCGTACCCGCGACCTGCCGGTTTGTAGCGCAGTGCCTCAACCAACTGCGCCACCGCGTGACTCCGAAATCTACACGTAGCCATCTTTTATTCTTACTGTAAGAATAATAGCAGAAAGATGCTGAAGTCCAGCAATAACTGAATTATTCAAAACAGAACAATGGAACACAGGCAAAGTCTGCATGGAGTGCCTTAAGAGAAACCCATCACTACTCCGAAGTTTGACGGACTTATAGTCTCACTGACATCCTAAACAATAGGTGTTAAGATGCGAGCTGGAATAAAGAGGTTTATACATAATAGGGTTCAATATCAAAGCTTTGAGGCGACGATTTTGAACACTGAGGTTAATTAACAGCATAACGTTTGACTTTCTGTTGAATAATCTTTCAGTTAATTGGCTTCTTTGTTGGAGACTTATCGATTTAATGTAATAGATAGTTAATAACGTAACTGATAACTTAATCTGGTAAGTGGACAGTTAATCCTTCTGTATGTCAGTCACAAAAATGGCACCTGTAAAAGCAGGTCTTTCCTGCTACCCGCACAAGGAACTTTCATTTTCACCTCCTGGATTTATGGAATCCGATGACTTGTCACTACAGACAAAGAAAATCCTCTACTCTCTACTCTACGTCGAGCCTGCTCAGTTGTACCAACATTACCAAACACATTTCATTCATGAGATGACTAAAATCTATCGTTACGGGCGTAGAAACAAGCGTTTATGAGAATTAAGCTTTACATTTTAACTAACGTATATCTCAGCATCGGGTTTTGACTTACGAGTCAATCTCTCTTAAGTCAATATTCACCAATTTTAAATATATTTACCTAATTTATATTCGCTTCCCTACAACAATAAACAGCGTTACCTAGCCACATAAAGGGTACAGTTGTACCGAAACAGTGTTAAATTTTGTAGAGATTTTATTCGTGACACAGAATAATCCATGTATGTGAAGAACATTCAGCCTGAAAGAGAGGAACTGGTTCTATGATCCACAACTAATCCATTACGCAAGAGAAGGACATTAAAACCAGCACTTCTGGTAAAACCCGGTGAGTTTTAAAGTCACATTACATTTCGCAACGTCACGATGAATCTCAAGTAATTCTCTCAGAAATAAGCAGGTACAGCCGTGCTGAACAATCAAGAGTGTCCCACTTAAAACGCGTGTCGATCCCACAGCGTTAGTCACTTAGTTGACTGTTTAAAGCAAATGCATCAGCAATACGGCACAGAATTTCGTATTAGTTTCGCGTCATTTATCTCACTTCTTATTTTCATCCCAAAACAAAGTAAGTACCCAGACAAGAAGGTGTATGTGGTGTAACTATAGGGTTCATCTGAGTATGTAGTAACATTACATGTAGGCTGAGGACAGGAAAGTGTCGTGTCCCTGCAAAGTAATGTTATTGTTAAGAAGGAAGTATTATTTTATGGGTAAAGTCCAACGTTCCCTCTAATTTTTTTTTACAGCTGCGCGGACCTGCTCTGCTCGGAGGAGACAATTTTTACACGACCGGACGAATGTGCGACACTTTAAAAATGTTTCTGTAATATGCAGAATAAGAATGCTTACTATGAAAATTGTAAGATTCCAGCGGCGCTGAAAGAATTCGCTGTGCGCCGGAGCATTTCAGTTCCTGCTCGGCCGCCCACCTGCGCAGCTTACAGGGAACACCGGTAAAGTCTACAAAGCCAGTACTTCCAATTCATATACTGTGGTCAGGACCGTATGGCAAATTAAGTTTCGTTTAGAGAGCATTTACCACCTACAAATTCTTTTATTTGTTTTATTTCGAAAAGAAGAGATACGCTTTATATTATCATCATGTCCGTATTTCTACCCATGCTTCGAAAACATTTTTGACCAACGCCAGTATTTTCATAAACTTTGTATGAATTTGGAGCCACTAGAGATTTATGCGCCTTGCCTAATACGACTTAAATCTGATAAAATTATAGTCTACTGGCCCTTTTTCCACCACAAACACCGCACTGACTGACCATGGACCGACCCTGGGGTTTCCCGATGAGAGACCGACAATTAACTTCCTGAGTCATGGCAAGCCACTGCTAAAAATCACACTTTGTATTGCAATTTAGAAAATATGTCCATAATTTTAAAATGCATTTAAAACAATTTTTCATACTCTTTACAGTTGAGCGGGCATACAAAGGAAGCAATTCAGACGGCACAGTGCACAGAGCAACAAGTAGTGTCTAGTGTTGTTAAACACACGGAAAACATTCAAATTAAAGTTGTTAAATATGCTTAATGCATTATATTTTATAAACTACACCACTTCTTGTGCGAAGAGATATCTTTGAAAAGGCTGATAATACTCCATTTGACTTTCATCTAACGTACGAGTTACATTTCAACAATGAAAGCACTAGTCAAAAAAGACCGACGAATTTTTACGTAGGTATATGTACAAATATCGAAATACATTCAAGTATTTAATGACGTGAGATGTGTCAACAGAGGGACGGATGGGCTAGCAAACACGTCATGTCAACTATTCAGTCCTTGTTTTCACTAACTACGTGCAAAGACCTAAAGCCATTGTTAAGGGTTTGTGTGTGTGTATATATATATTCTTCTGGAGCACCTCCGTCTTATGAGGCCAAACACAATATTCTGAAGTTCCTGTCCTCAATAAAAATAAATCGATTCCATGGAATACTGCATAATCTCTGCAATTTAGAATTGTCTGCCGCTGCAAAGCGCAATAAATGGAACAAGCTGCGAAATACAGAGTAATTAAACCCCAGTGATGTCAGCCACGTTTATTACATCCTTACAGCATTACTGTACTTGTATTTCGTACAATTTACGTACCAATGTGTCTGCGAATTAACAGGATTTTTATTCTTATGAAACGGCGTTAAAGGAGAAAAGAAGCACGAGAGAAGTAATCAATAAAATGATTATTTCAACTGGTCTAATTATGGTGTTTGTCTTTTAAAAGTCTCTTTTCTATAATTCAACATTTCTAAGCATCTCTTTTATATTGCGGACTTGTACGTGCGTTCAAAGATCGCTGCGGACCGGGACGTTCGTATGTGACGGCTTTCCTGTACATTTTTACTGACTGTACACTTCTTTACACGGCAGCAGCTCCTCTTCGGGTGACCAAGTTTCATTTGTTTTTAAAGCCGACTGCTTATACACGAATATGCTTACAAACATTTCGCATGAAATGCGACTTTACTGTAATTCTATGGCGTTCTAGGTGTGTCAGCAGTAGACTTTTATCTTCAACAAATCATAACCAAGAACAATTAAAGATGCAAATTCACATATAATTAATTTTAAATACGTTGGCAATGCTATTTGTATCATTTCTAACACATTCCCAGAGTTCTGATCGCCAGTGTTTTCCGAACACTTATTTACAAGTAAATAAGAACTTAGTGAAATAACACTTGCAAGCATGTAAGATACTGTCCACTTTAACGTTACATGGCCTTATTAACCCACCATTGTACTGCGGATTTCGATGTCGTATTTTATTTTATTTCTTGCTACTAAGTACTTTTGTATGAAAGATAAATACATATAAAAGTTCAAGGGTTTTGGGGCCTAGCAGTGCAGATTGGACATTATCTTCCCCAAAATATCGCCAAAACTTCTCCCAAAACGAAGAATTTTTTTCTGATGTAGGTCTGGAGAACGGTCAGGATTTCTTGGCCATTGAGTGTACTGCAAAATTAATATCTAAATTTTTAATCCGTTTATGGAACTTACTCTCTGGTTGGTATCAGTAGGTATATAAACTACTGTGTTCAGAAGTTCCACGTCCTCGATTCTGCAGCCTTCGTGTAGAATTCTGTTCAAACGGCAAGAAATTTCGTGTGAAAGCCATAGTGATTCATTATCCCTTCCTGAGTTCTCGGTACCTGAAACGCAAAACAAGAAGTTATCGGTACATTTGTTGTTCCTTCTTTTTCAAATTCTTTATTTCACATTGCACAGCTACACAAGACATAAATTAGTAAGCATAAACAGGCACAATTCTGGGAAGACTGTCTTACCTGCAGGAATGTTAGGTTTGCCGAATATACCACAAATGTTTTACACATTTTCAGTGGCCATATTTTTTATTATATAAACAAATTTCGGTCAAAATTCTTAACATATACATAACATGATCTCTTGCTACACATTTTCCGGCATGCATAGATTTAGCATTTCATTAGTTACTGCCATGAAACCGAAAGTCAAATCTATGTATTACGCGGCTCTCATGTTATCTTATGTACTTTCAAAAAGCCACATTTTTAAAGAACCCATTCAGCCTATCACAGAAAATTTAGGGGTCCTATGCCAGTATGCTGAATAATGCGTCGCAGTGAACCGAAAATATTGTATACATGATAAGATGGCGTTATTTAACTCACAGAATGAAAAAAACACAAATTTGTTAGAACTTTGTTACTTGACACAAACACGCAGACTTGATAGAACCAAACTTATATTTTCTTAAGAAATAAAGAACGTAAGTTAAACTACAATTTATATGCCAATATGTCAGGCGTGGTGGTTAGAATCCGCGTATTATACAACTCGGCTGTGTATGAACAGTCATAGCTTCAGGTTACGCGCGTCTTATTGCCAAAGAGAAATGTAAATCAGGGTCGATCCGAATATGATTGGAAAAAAAAGCAAAGCTTGCATCTACTGTGAATTGACCTGCGGCCATCCAGCCCATGGACAGTTACTTTACTAATTAAATTTAGGTCACCACTTCTAATAACAACGTAATATATTTCCTTTCCTACATTCGTGTTCTTATTTATGGTGATCAGATCGACAGAGCTTGGCGTTTTATGAATATGGTTTGCCACACGAAGGTGTGGTTGATATTGGTGTATTGTAGTTCACTATTAGGGGTCCGTTTGCCACACGAAGGTGTGGTTGATATTGGTGTATTGTAGTTCACTATTAGGGGTCCGTTTCAATGGCGAAGCCTTTCACGCATCCGCAATTTCCCCACTAAACCTCCTACTCACTCCGTATTGTCTGGAAGTACAGAATTCTTGTCTCGAATTCACATACGGCTTCCGTTCTTCCTTTGTATCCCAGTTCGCAAAATAACGACTACAAATTCCCTGGAGGATTCGCAATGCGTGTTGGAATATTTCTCGGTTTTAGTGGTCCAACTGGAATTCAGTCTTTGAACTCAGAAATTGAAAGGCTTTTAGTTTCTGAGAAATTCATTATACCTGCCTTTTCTTCTTACGTGCCAGACTCCGAGGAGAGCAATTGTTAATGTCTGGTTGCTACAGTACTCTCTCCCAGAATTCTGTTTCTTGTTTGAACCGACGTCAAACAGGAGCAACTCACTGACCATTGCAGTCTTGTATAAAGTTACAGGGATGTAAGCTAGGGGATAGAAGGTCCATAATAATGGGCATTTGAATGCTACTACCAAGCCTTACAAGTCTCAGTGCCGAGCAAAATGGATTAAGCCGTATCGTTTCTAACTTGTTTACTTCTTTTCGGGAGGTGCCTCCTTCGAATTTCCACTTAAACACCAGATAGCCAGAGGTTCCTCGTGGTTATACTCAGTCCCGCGATATTTCGTCCAGTACAAGACAGGGGCCAACGGATAACTAGGGATAATAAAGATTTATATGACTTCCCCGACGAAAAAAACCCATATATAAATAAATACACTGAATGTACGTTATGCTGTTCTGACTTCCTTATGTTTAGAGTTTTACTAATAGTGATGGCAAAACGGGATGGATTGTATTAAAATGATTGACAGGAGTCAAATGATCACCATCAATAAATACAGGACAATATATAAATATATTGAATACGTGTTGTGCTCTTCTGACTTCATTATTTTTACAGTTTTACTGAAAGAAAAGTATATAAATATGAGAAGAAAAAGATCGAGCTGGGCAGGCCACGGCCAACGAACAGACAAAATGCAAATTCCAAGGAGGCTATTGACAGCGAAGGTGGAAGACAGAAGAAGACCGGCAAAACCAAGAAAAAAAGGGCTACAAGAAGTGAATAAGGTCACGAGATCTACTGGACTAGACACAGGAAGTCAGTAACACTGGATATGAATGAATGGAGGAGGGGGATTGTGGATGCAAGGCTTTGTGAGATTTGTAGCGTTAAGGAGCTCATTTCTCACTTAAGGTGCTGTGATTGAAGGAAATATAGAAAGATATCGACAAAATTTAAGGTTTATAATATAACATAGTATCAAATTTCACGTGCCACGAATGAGAGGGTTTGTTATACGAGAACTGAATAAATAAATATATACATGTAGTGCTACGCCCCCACTTATGTATCTCCCATTTTCATACAACTGAAACTCTCTTCAAACTATCTACCTACGATCTCACAAATCCTGCGATTCCCATGCTGAATATGCAAAATCAGTGTTGCATACTTCTGGCCGTTGCCTGCATACTGTTCCACTGCACTGTTTGCACTCCAGGCTGTAGGAACTCGGCAAGATCGAATGACCGTACGTTATTGGTAAGACGAAATAAAATAGGTCTATATGATGAATCGCAAGAAAACAGGTTGATAACATGTCACTTGAGGAACCTGTTCGTCGAACGCCTTCCATATATCAATCCACGCATTGTGACTAAATGAATCACACTCAACACGAACGCTGCAGAAATCCACACATCACCGACCGCTGTGGTAATCTGTTCCACAAAGTAATGATAGCCAGTCCAGCATTAGTGATCGGTCTGTTCATAGTCATAACGGCCACTAATGAAATATTCCTTTGATCTGTCGACATGTGGATCATCTCCTTCAAGATGGAAGCCCATAGTAAGACATGCAGCGCTAAAAACATGAACAGTTCGTGTTTCGGTGTAAGAATGCACTATGGATCTCTATAACAGACGACTTCCTCGACCTGGAATGTGTGCTTCAACATTCTCATAGAAGTAAAAATTTGTATGGGCGGAAGACGGTTTATCCACTGCAAAATCTCTTTTTCGACAATCATGAAGGGTTCCATGTATAAACACCAACGGACTTCTACTGCACAGCGAATCACAAATACGTGGGATTTATATTAAAGCTATATTGTGTAATCGTTACCTAAAAGTAACACCTTGTATGAAGAAGAAAGTAATTTTAATTACTTCCGCCTCCACAAATTTAAATTTTTTTGGGAACGGAAAAAATTAAAATAGTTTTCTTCTTAAAACACAAACTCAAAGGAATACATAATATTAAGTTAACGCACTGCACGTTGAAATACAACGACAAAATATACATTGCTTTGATGGATTCAAATTTTACGAAACACATTCTTTACTTGTTAGGACTTAAAAATATGTTTAAGCTTTCAGTTGCTTCTGTTTTACCCGCCCACTTCGTATCATAACTCGGCTGGAACAGCACAGGTTAAAGGCTCAATGTTTTCACATTTTTTCAAGTCACGTATTTTACATGAACACTTACGGGCACACAGGTAGCACAATCGAAATGTTTATTATTATTATTATTATTATTAATATATTTATGTTGTTTTATGCGAGTGTTCAGTAAGCTGCTAAGCCTGCATGTCAGGAAACTGAATTGAATGGGACGGTACTATAAATGTATTCAGGAAAAATGACTTCTCTTAACCAATTTTTCTTTAACAATTGTAATATTATTAACGCTGTTTGGGTTTTAGATGTGATTTATTATCATGCCTTTTCTATGTGTTCTCATTTGCTCTTTTGTTATTTGCGTATTTTCTTTCTTTTCCTGTGCTGTCTCTGTAACTGGCCTTACAGTTGTTGTGCCAGCCAATTAATAACATACAACTGAATTGAATTATATTTATTACTGGACTGTTCAGTCAGCACGAAAATGAATAACGATTTGAACCGAATTATTAGAAACTAATTTGACGTCGTATTACATCCAGTGACAGTGCCGAAACCGGTTACCGTTTCCAATTGGCTACTCCAAACGCTGGATCTATGCAACTATTCTTCTCTATCCGGTATCTTTTGCCCCGGATGACTTATTCTTCTGCCCTGAAGGTGAAAAGAGCAGGTTCCTTCGAAAATTTGGTCAACTGCTACCAGACAAAACGTTGTCACATCTCATATGATAGTAATCTTCAAGGTCACCGCCACAAGTACACAAAATCTACCACAATTTTTTTTAATATACAGGCCTACTTCACAGAGCTGTCAATTTCAAATTTTTATTTCAGATTTTAAAGAAAAGTCTTCAAAAACGTGTGAAGTACATGGTGCATTTACATACAGATCTCTAGTGTGGATAGACTTAGTCGTGTCTATTCAGCCGCTTACACGTAAACATTCTATACACCCACGTGTTTCATCGGTTAGTGTTTGAATTTAAGTTTATTCAACTGTCTCATATACGTGGCGAAAAGCAAACTACTTTATATTCTGCTCCACATCAGTTTTGAAGTACACAAGTATATCCTGTGACGTAACGCCTGTCCAGCTGTACTCGTGTCACCTACCGGCAGGTTCGCTGACCACTGTGCAAAACACTGCCAGTCTCCTTCCCTCGAACTTCGTGTATGGCATGCAAAATTTGCCCTTGATAAAATGCGTCTTATCCTGAAGACGAACTGCGAGAATATGACTTCTCCGGAAATTTTTTCTGCTCAGGAATACTCAAAATGAAAACTGATGTCACATCGAACTAATAAACTGGTTAACGTAAAACCGGAAATGAAAAATAAGAATTTAACTGTAAAATGTTTGGTTGGATTATTCCTTATTTCCTGTCGTACAATTCTGTTCCACATTATCGTTCCTGCAATAAAAGTGGGCGATTCTGTCAAAGACACGAAGGCATTTAATTCCGACTTTAGTCACATGTGTGCAGAACACTTTAGCAGACTAAGGAAACGCTTCAGACAAAGGGGGAAAAATTACAACCCAGTAACAATCTAGCGAAATATATATCATTCCACATCTGACACTGGCGTCGTATTAGGTTACATATATGGATTTGCTTGCGTAATGTACATTCTTTTATAAAGCAGACGCGGCCCCATCATATTGAGAGGTGATAACTTTGACGCTATAGCTTCCCCTGCTGTTGACTCCACGGAAACCAGCCTTGTGGTGTCACACACACAAATAAAGCTCTATCGTAACCTCGGTAAACTTTGCGTGAGTCAATCCCAACTGAAACTCTACCGTAATTATGGACACCGAATAACCATGACAACCCGGTAAACATGCTAAAAGAGTGTGACGCAGTCGCGTGGTCAATCACACAGCCACTCAATCACACTAACTTCATTCGTTATATAGGGACAACACTTTAATCTGACAACACTGACTCGTCACTTTCTCCCTGGTCGCTTGACTTAGAAAACTTCGACGTGCAACGAAGGCGCCTTTAGATATGACGCGTACGGCGATGCGTAAGAAAACATTTACCGCATTATATTTTAAAAGGGCGTGTAAAAAGCTTATACTACCCGCAGTTAATTCACTTAGAATGCACGGAACCAAATTCACGGCAAATTGTAACAGCGGCGGGCTCTGCGTTGTTTGCCGTCACGCGAAACAGGGTGAAGAGTGAAGGGAATACTCACAAGATATGACATCCCGTTGTACGGTAGACACGTACTTGGGAAATAAAAAAATATAATATTGAGAGAGTTTGACTTGCAGAAGATATAACGGAACAGTTACAAATGACTGAATATAGTTCTTCTCAGAATAAAATATAAATATTTTACCAGGAACGAACTCCTTAAGCATGCCCTTAAAATTAAAATTCCCTCTCTATCTCTCTCTCTCTGTAACCGACAAATGGGAAAGAGGAGATAATGTATTTGGATCGAAGCTTCTTGCCTTATAAAAGTACACAGCTTTGCGGAAATGTTTATGGCATTTAACTGCTAAAATACAGCGTATACGGGAGCGAGCCAGCAGCCCTCCTGGCATAATAAATATTTCCAATCTAAATGAAAACAACAGATAGAGGAAAACTCAAAGTTTTCGTTGGCTTTTCATCGTGTCAGAATAAACTGTCGAACAGTCACATCTGCTGTGAAGTTGTGCTGTGTCGACTGGTAAATAGTTACTGAAGTTTGGTTCATTTTTCAGGGTCACGCAATCCAGACTTATTCTGAAGAAAAGGCAAGACGCTCGTTCGAAACGTCGGTAACTATTCACAAGTCGGCATGGCGTAACATCCCAGAAGACTTAAACCTTCAGCAACATTGCTGTGAGAACCGAAAATTTTGTAAAATGAAATACTGCAGTATTAATTTACCAAGGAAACGTGAATATGTCGAAAAAATACAAAATGTTTTGTGTGTGTACCTCTAGTAGGTCTGCAGCTGTCAACTCTTTAAGGGAAATTTTGCACTGTGGAAAGTGCCACGTATAATGAAGCCAAGGAGAAAGTGGCTGTGACGTAAGGTTGAAGTGACTCAATGCTTCCGCCCTCTGACTATTGTTATATCCCTCTCCAGTCCCCTATGGCTTTTGTCATTCAATCCAGCAGCTTTTCTCTAGGGTTGATCAGTACGAGGGCGGGCTGAAAAGTTTTGCCTCCTGTGCCATATTTTTTATTACAGTAAAGAAAACTGGATAAAACCAGCTCTATGCAGTCATGTGACATCTCCCCCCCCCCCCCACCATACGGAGCCTTGAACCCGTAGCTATCCGCAAGTCTGGTTCAGTGCCAGTCCAAAGGGAAGGATGTGAAGACGTGCGGTTCAAACAACGTGCCATTACTGAGTTCTTGACTGCGGAAAAAATTCCTCCAATCGACATTCATTGCCATATGCATGCAGTGTATGGGAATAAATGATCACTATGATCCTGACAACAAAAGACAGCCTATGGAATGCCGTCACAAAGGATCACCAGCGCCAAATAAATTCAAAAGCAAAGCCTCTACTGAAAAAGTCATGTTGATTGTATTCTGGAAATCTGAAGGTGTTGTGCTCACTGACTTCCTGGAAAACGGTGCTACAGTGAACTCAGAACGCTATACTGAAAGCCTAAGAAGTCTCAAAAAACGCATCACGAGGAACGAGGCAGAAATTGATGAAGTCTTCTTCAACAAGACAAGGCCAGGCCTCACACAAGTGCCGCCACAACTGATGCCATTGCACGCTTGGGGCTTGCACTGTTACCACATCCAGCCTACAGCCCAGACATCGCTCCTAGCAATTTTCATTTGTTCCCCATACTGAACGAACACCTCAGGGGCCAAAACTTAAGCTCTGATAAAGAAGTCAAGGCTGCAGTACGCCAGTGGTTTCGGGAGAAAGAAAAAGTTTTCTTTAAGAACGGGAATCAAAAATTTGTTGGATGTTGCCAAAAATGTATTGGAGTTGGAGGAGATCATGTGGAAAAGTGATTACGCACAGTCGCAAAGGAAGGTTAAAGGTACACTTACTTTTCTGTTTCACTTAAATCTCTTTTATTCTTCATTTTTATTTAGCTGGAGGCAAAATGTTTCAGCCCACCTTCGTAGATATCACTGAAATATTTGCGTGAAACATAGACAAAACTTGTACGGGAATATAGGAAAGAAAGCAGTATATGAGTAGGCGTGATGGCTCCAGTGGGCTTGGGAGGGATCAGTCAGTGTCGTCTAGCTGTGGTCTCAGTGTAATTAGAGCCATGTTCTGGGTAGAATACCAGTATTTAAAACTAGGAAAGGGAATTCACAGGCGCAGGAAGAGGTTCACAAGAGGTGCGGAATATATCAGGGAAAATTATAAGGGCGGGAAGAAATGAGCAATGCATAAAAGATGGCTGGAAAACCTCAACAGAAAAAACACTATTTGGAAAACTAAATTGTAGGTAGGACGATAATATTAAAGTAAATTTAAGAAAAATAACATGTGAAGGCCTGGATTGAATCCAGCTGTCACACGATATGGCTTCAAAATAACCACGGTGTGAATTTAAAGCTTCCCAAAAAAAGATTTACCTGAAAATTTATTAACTACATGCTTTTTAAGAAATTCCTTAGAGCTAATTACATATGAAACAGGGCCACGATGTTGAACTGATTTTCGTCCTTTTGCGGGGACACCCGTACACGTCTTGTCACTCCTGCGGAGCGCCTAATAAAAACTTTCAGTTTATGTTTGTCTGTGTAACAAATAGAGAACCATTAACAGCACTTCCAATAGAAATGATATTTTGAAGGTGTAATAAAATTAGTTTATTCTGTGAAAAGTTAATTACATCGGACAGTTTTAAGTATCCCACTACATAATTGCGTGAATTTGTGCGCTCAACACTAAAAACACTTGGGGTGAAAAATTCTTCAAACAAACCTTGCAAAAATACAAAAAAGAAAACACAGACTTCGAATCCGGTAGGTAATTTTTCCCCATCAGTATTACGGTTTTAGATACAATTACACAAACTTGTAGCAGTGTGTACACTTCCGAAAGTGTAAAGCAGTATCTCCCAACCACGGCTTTATGGAACACAGAGCTTCTGCGAGAAATTGTGAAATATGTACATAACAATTTTGAAATGCAGCAAAAATTCGAAATATTCCTCGAAATAGCACGATAGTTTTTGTCCGGCAATTGGCAATGCTGAATTAATCTCCGTGTCCTATCACCTGTCTCTTTGTTTTGTTTTGGCCCGTTTCCTGACAATAACTTAGAAGTAACGAAATTTACCTCCACGCTATGAAATGTTTCTGAAAAATTTGTCAAAATTGAGGTTCCTCGGAATATGAAAACTTATTTTAGGGCTCCTTCATGGAAAGAGGGATGGGAAACACAGACCTAAGCTATAGTACTCGAAGATAAAGGGTTGCTGTGTAAAGGCTTTAACCCCTATAGAGGCCTCTTGTAAAGTCTCTTATTGTTGATAAGATTTCAATAAAGCCTCTCCGTATCTGGATTTTTAGATCTACATATTCAATTAAAATACAACTGGAAGTGTTACTTCAAAAGTTACTTCATTTAAATTTAAACTTCCCCACTTTCTAGATTATCAAAAGAAGAGAAAGGAAGCACCACAACCGTTATGTTGTGTGTATGTATTTCCATCTCCTTTATTTGTATTGAACGTATCACACAACTGTAGGTACAGTTGTTAGTTGATGAACAGCACACACAGTGACTTGGCTTCAGCAGAATCTTCAGTTCCTGTTGCAACAGTCAACGTGCGAGGCACTTGCAAACTAACCAGATCCTTGTCATGCGTCATGTGCCCCTCTTCCGCGGATCACTGCAACGTCATCTCAAAAGAAAGACCAACTACACAATTTGCTCTCTAAACCAAACAACACAACAGCAATCAGCAACGCTAAAAAGATGATCTAGGCAAGATTTGCATGATGTCATAGCGGTACTCTTCAAACATGCGCTGCCTGTTAAAAAAATGAACGCATTTTCCTAAGCCATCCCTGTTTGTGTGGCAGTCAGCACGGCCAGCTGGAGTCGATACCAAGTTAGTGAGGATAAAGCTAATTGTTATAAGTAAATGGATTCCAGAGCTGTAACACGTTGCTCACTTATGCTAGTACCGTCGCATCATACTGGGGTAACAAGTTGGCAACATTTCGGAGGTACCTGAAGCCACTCCCCGCGCGGCAGATGTCACATCCCACAACGCACCGCTAGTAGAATCCCACATTTCAAACAAAATTAACTTCTTCATCTTCTCCCCCAGTATGTCTTATTTTCAGTTTTTTCACTTTCAACTTTTTCTTTCTCCTACGTACGCATTCTTATCTTCTCCCTGCTTTCACTGGTTCCCTTTCTTATTTTCTTCCCATCGTGTTCCTTATTAAACACATTCCCCCCTCCCCCTCCTCCATTTCCTTTTTTCTTCACTTTCCCTTCTTCACTTCATCCTCCAGATGTTGTTTTTTTTGAATAATGAGCTCTGCAGTGTACGATGCTGCAGGCTTAAACACTTTGTCGTGGCATGATCTTCAGTATTGTGCGTTTAGAAAATGGTTTTGGTAACGGCTTTTGTGTCTCTGTGCACGCCAGGAAGGCGTATGAGGAGTAGTACTCCACTCTTTCTTATCCTCGGCTCTAGGTGGATATGGGTGGCCAGTTTCACGTCTTGGCCGTTTGAATACCAGGGAAAGAACGCCAGTAACCATTAAACAGAGGCTGGGTGGACACCAGAGACGGTCTGGATGCTCTGTAGAAGGAAAAAATTCTTTTGACCTTAGCAGAGAATCGAGCCACAGCTTCTCGGTCACCTACCCTTTAGCCTGGTCAGTATGTTGCCTACGATAAAGCATCTGCTCATAGAAGGACATGTGAAAAATTGTTGCAACTTTTTTCAGAGAAACTGTATTTGTGCCAACAGCCTGCGTGACGTAAAAGTTCTTCTAACGGAGCCTAATCACTACAATGACCGGGGTTCGAGTCTAGGCAAGAACAGAAATATTTCTCTAGGTCACGGAATCCAGCCTGCATTCCAGTCAGCACGAACACTCCCACGGGCATAAAGCCTCTGAGATGTGAAACTATTCACTTACCTCCATACAGTAACGACATTAAAATGCATGGAAATACGCATACAACTACAATATATCTATTGGATTTTTAAACAGACTTCTAAAATGACGACCGAAGCGGAAGGGTTGTACTGTCTTTTCAGTTCCATGGTAATGAATTATGAAACACAGGGAGGGAGAAAGAGGGGCGGTTAAACCACATTTCATTATCGACGGAAAATATTGTTCTTAATAAAAAAAAAGCTCCAATTTCTTTCTCTATTTTTACCAGCAACTGTGCCTTGCTTTGCAAAT
This sequence comes from Coptotermes formosanus, assembly GCA_013340265.1. Lineage (NCBI taxonomy): Eukaryota > Metazoa > Arthropoda > Insecta > Blattodea > Rhinotermitidae > Coptotermes > Coptotermes formosanus. The sequence goes on from BLKM01001521.1 coordinate 836,943, forward strand.
TACTATCACATCTCTGTTTAAGCTACAGGGTTGCTACAACATACTTGTAGTTGCAAAGTAGACTTTGAAGAAGCATGACACAGGTTAAGAAATTTTTGTGATTTTATATGTATCAAGATTAGTTTTATGCAGTATTCTGAATGTATGTTAGTATATATTTATTATTCTAAGCGGAAAACTCGTCGGAAAAACTTGTAACACAAAAGCAGAGAGTTAAGTATAACGTAAGAACACGATAAGCAGGTTAGCACACCCACTGTTTTGTCAAAAGTACTAAATTCTTTACTGGAATTATTTGATGTCTGACAGAATCAATAAACGATCACTTCTCTCGGCAGATCTCTAGTTCAACAGCTCTGGGAAAGGAAAGACTCTTCTCTATAAAGCAAAAGATATGATGACGATGTGAGGTTCATAGTATGCTCATCTGCAAGGCCAGGTTAAAATTCTTAAATGTAAAATAAAGAAATTAAATAAAACCACAGACACTTATGTACGATATAATATACAAAAATTATTGTGCAGTCACATGTATGCATAGTCCCCCTCCCATAAATTGTTACAATGTAAGGCACTTAATAAAATACACCCCATACGAAGGTAAAAGCAAACTTCCGCCTTCTTAGTACATCTTTTCCTCTTATCTCTAACTTAATCCAGTAACCACTTACTCTCTCCCACAAGGAGAAAAAAAAAAGATAGGCAATATAAGTATAGCGTAACATTGTGGCGCGTGCGCGTAACCATTAACATTAAAGGCAGGACAGAGAAAAATGCATAATGACGTACTTATGACTTGTAACAGCCACCAAATAATATTAGGGTGGTAAAATCAAGGAGGGTGTATTGGGCGGGATGTGTGGCACGTCTGAGGGAGAGACCAAATACACGCAGGGTTTTGGTGAGGATATGTAAAGGAAAGAGACCGCTTACAAGATCGAGGCGTAGATGTAAAATAATACTAAAATGGATCTAAAGTAACAGAATAGGAGCGTGGGCTGTATTTATCTAGTTCAGGACATAAACAGGCGTTGGTTTCTTGTAAACAAGAACATGAAATTCGGCTTTTATAAAATGCGAGAATTTTATTAAGTAGCTGAGTTTTTAGCTTCTCAAGAAACGTTCTGACCCATAGAGTTAGTCAGTCAGTTAGTTAGTTAGTTAGTTAGTTAGTTAGTTAGTTAGTTAGTTAGTTAGTTAGTTAGTTAGTCAGATAGATAGATAGATAGATAGATAGATAGATACATAGATAGATAGATAGTTGCTAGTTAGTTAGTTAGTTAGTTAGTTAGTTAGTTAGTTAGTTAGTTAGTCAGTCAGTCAGTCAGTCAGTTAGATAGATAGATAGATAGTTAGTTGTTAGTTAGTTAGTCAGTCAGTTAGTTAGATAGTTAGACAATTTTCTGAATAATACGTAAAGAAAGAACTCCAGGATTACGACTTTTAGAAAAATTTCAACGACTCCCACACCCCCCTAATTAATTTCAAAGGCCGAGTTTGAAGTTCTTACAGTAATCTTAGGTCATCTAACGAAATTGTGCGATCGGAAAATATCGTCAATGGTAAGTAAAGATTTGCAAGGTGGCGTCCTTGGCCTAATTCAAGATAACATTCTGGCACTGTGCTTGAGAGGCTGTGGAAAATCTGTCGTGATAACCGGTGACCTATTTTAAATTGCAACAAGTTACCACCTGCATTAAAACCTAAGCCAACCTGCTCTTTCCGCGTTGTAGATAACTATCACATAAACATGGACATAGATTTGAGATCTAACACATATCTTGCCTTCACACAGGTGTTAAGTTTTCACCAGAAATGACGCTGACAAGCTACATTCTGGGAAACCCACGAAACAGCTTGTACAATTAAACGAGCAACTCATCATTGCGGGGATGTCCGCCGCTACAAACACAAAATTAAATGTCAAAACTCTCTATTGTTGTCCATAACAAGTGGATGGTCTGTGGCGAGACTAATGGCAGATGAATGTAAATTTTAATTAGTATGCCGCATGGACAATTCTCACATCCTGTGAGAAAATAAAAAAAGAACTTCTAGAAACAATTGTTACGGAAGGCTGTTAAAGGCAGGGATCTTTCAGAAGGAAGAAGTTTGCGCCTTTAATCTCGCACATATCTTAAAGTTCTTTTCTTTTTGCCGTTCGAAAGCGCTGGTATCTTTTTTTTCGTGGCCAGTTGAGTCACGCATACTTCGTGCTTTTATCAAATGCAATATTTCATCACGGTGTCCACAAAAGCCCGTAACTGGTCCCTAATCTGAGCCAGATGAATAGAATAGCAAACTTCGCACTTACTACCCAACGAACTGTGAAAAACTTATACTATGAGACTTAGAGGTAGAAGAGGTAACGTTCACTCATGAAGGCCTAGGCAGGCAGCAGTAGTACACCTCTACTCTTTCTTTAACCTCCACGCTAGATGGGGGTGAGTGGTCAACGCCACGCCAGGGTCCCTTTACGCTCCCCCCTTCCCCCCCCCCCCGGGGAAGCGGCGCGGGATCCTTGTACAGGGGGCTGGGGGGGCCCCATGGGGGGTCTGGCCGGGGGGGGGAAAACTTAACCCCCCCCCCCCCCCCCCCGAGATTCGATCCCTGGACCATCCATCCCGTAGTAGGTCCCTGTACCAACTGCACTATCCCGGTCCACACTAAGAGGCTTAACTATATTATAAGTGCATGAATTTCAAAATGTAATTTTACGTACCCACTTCATGGGTGTGCGAACTGATCCATTATAATCAGGGGTAGGAGTATCTACTGAGACTTTTTTAAAACAGCAAAATGAAGACAAGATTTTAATGTAAGACATAAAAAAAGACACCTCAGAAAACTGATAATCAAGCGCGCCACAATTTCCAATCTTAAGATGATTATGTCAAGGCGGTAAATGTAGACAGGGAACGTATCAGACACATGCGAAAGGTTACATGCAGTGTTTGGTCTCAAAGCAACAATAGACGTATATATGGCGGTATTATTAAGTTTTGACCTGAATCCTGTCTTCAAAGTTTACGTAGGTACATGGAATAACACCGTATATAATGCTGAACTGTGTTTTTGGTAATGGCACCGTAAGGAAATGGACTGCCTTCGCAGCTTTCGGGGCAATATGCTGTCTCCATCTTCAGACTTCAATCATAAATATGACGGCAGCACGTTAAATAACAGAAACGCACTCCACTTACGCATGAAGCCCTTACTTTAAATCAGATGAATAACTCCACATAATTGCCGTGAAATTAAGTCAACGACGATAAGATATGGAAAAAAAAAAGGGTGAGCTGAAATAACACATACATGCTGAAACTGTATTTAAGATTTCCATGAGAATCCTTAAACTACCTCATGGGCAGATATGCTGAACAGATCTTACACGAATTCGCTGAGAAGACACGTGCTAAAACACTTAGTAGACATGCCAAAATGCCTTACAGGACTTCCCTGATCAAACGCATACTTAACCTTTCTTAAGGGATATCGTTGAGCAGACACACACTGAAATAATCTTACAGGGCGGATGTCCTGAAAACATCCCGCAGGATTCCCCCTAAAAGGCATACGCTGTAGTGTCTTGCACAGCGCTGGGCAGATTCAGCAGTTCCGACTTTCTGAACACTGCCAAGTAGCCACAGCTGTACCGACTTACTCAACATCGCTGGGCAGACGCAGCTACACCGACTTACTGCACATCGCTGAGTAGAAGCAGCTGTACCAACTTTCTGAACATCGCTGAGTATCCACAGCTGTACCGACTTACAGGTGTGCGCTGATTAGACACGGCTGTACTGACACGATGAATGGACACTTACAGGACTGCTTTACGCGAATTCACTTAGCATATTAGCTGAAACTACGTTATAGGTAGACTTTAAGCAGACACACAAGCGAACGTAATAAAAAAAAAAATATATATATATATATCCACCGAGCAGATATGCTAAATTGGATTGCCCTTGCTGAGACCATCTTATAGGACTTCGCTGGGCAGACATACACTAAGGCTACACTATAAGATTTGGCTGATCCAACATATGCTAAAACTGATAAACATAACTTCTCAGGCACATGCTCAATATAACGTACGTGACTTCACTTAACACACTGAATATGCTGAGACTACCGAGTAGGATTTCCCAGAGCAGTTACTGACTTGAAATGTGTCCATAATATAGCATACTTTACGTATAACGTGTAAATATGTAATATTCCGACGAAGTACTTCATACATTCATGACACACAAGATTTATTTGATAAATAACCGGAATGTACGCATCCGCAGTATATTTGATAAATAAGCGGACTGCACGCACCGCGCAGCATGATGACCAGGTTACTCGGACTGCGTATGACGTGTGCTTTTCGTCGTCAATAATGACCTTTGTCGGACAGCACAAGACATTACACAATAGATAAACCGACACGACATGTTGTCCGCTCAAAAAACCCTTATATTTAAGGGTTTTTTTTAAATATCGGATTATACAGGGTCGAATGAAAGTAGTTGAAGATAATAACGAATCTGGAATAATGTGGAAGGAAGTAGAACTGAATTTACGTAAATACAGCCGAGGAGAACCACGAAGATCTCTCAGGATTTCTGGTAATGAAGCCGATATACGTACTGGAGACTTCTTCAGTACGAAGTGCCAGCTCGACCGCGACTCTTGGTCAGAAATTCAAGTATCCGGGTAACTTGTGTTGGTTGTGACGTAATACGGTTCCGGTACTGTGTGACTGATGATGTAACGTGGTGTGCTGGCATGATGATGAGAAGCAAGCAATAACCTGCATTGGTCATGAGACTGCTGAAATACAAGACGTTACTTTGAATGTTTTAGTGGAATATTTCTTAATCGAATCCTTGCTTTTACTCCCTGGTATACTTCGTCGTTGCTGCCGCTTGAAGGTAAATATTTTAGCAAATATTTACACGTTATTTTAATTTTTAGGGCGCGGATTTTTAAGATTGTGGTCTTCTTGTAGTCTTGTGCTTTTTGATAAGACAGTAAAATATACAAACTCACAAGACTAACAAAATTCTTATACTTTCCTAAATTTTCCTTGTTACCTTATACTCGTACTTGGGCGCCATGACGTGCTAAAATTTTGAATCAAACCGGAGCACAGATAGCTCCTTCGGTTAACAACTTCGCCATGGAGTAGAAGACCGAGAAGCCAGAACGCGATTCCAAGGACAGCCATGAGATTTCCTCTTCTTCAAAGCGCGCCAAGACCGGTACTGCGGCCCACAGAACCAACTATTAAAGGAGTACCAGGGGTTCTTTCCCTGCTCGTAGAGCGGCCGGGCCGTATAGTAGGCCCAACTATCTACTCACTTCCCGCCACTGTCGAAGTAACAACCGCGAGGTGGGTTACTACATCTTTAGTTTTTACATTCATATGAACTCATCGCTACACAGATAGGCTAATGGTGCATATAATTTCACATACATAGGACCTATCCCTGGGCATCACTGTCTCATACTGTCACTGAGTTCTTCACTTTGTCTACCTTATTCACGACATTCACTGAGTCTATCACACTCTGACTGCCATGACAAACACTCTTACCGAGTTACGTATTATCGGTGTGGTACGCGCTCTTCTACCCTGGTTGTCATGGCAACTACTGTTACAGGGGTGCGTGTTCTCTGTGAGATACACGCTACTGGCAAAGAAACAATTTTTATAATTGAGGCCGAATGACTTCTCTGTGAGGTTAGGGGTGAGGAAGAAGGACCAGTTGAGCATCAAGAGTATGATACAGCATAGCGTGAGCAGATAGCAGCACTCCAATACGTAAAATTAACAAGATGTTTGGTGCAAGATGAAAGAGATGAGCTATGAAAACTTGCGTGGATTAAAGCATGAATATAACATCTGCCGATCATATGCCAGGACAATGGCTGCTATATAGAATATATATACATTTTTGTTTTTAAAATTTGTTTTACCACCTTCACTTATTTAATACCCTGAATATTTCAATCTGTATCATTTTATTTTTCGTCAAAGTCTCACATAGCAACATCACCTACTGTCACACACATATTGAATTTCAAAAGTTAGTTACTTAACGACGCTCTTAATTGCTAAAATTATACAGTGCTGGAGATGACTCCTCAAGTATGGCGCATTGGTGCTATGATGGTGACAGAGGTATACCAAAGTACTCAGAAATAAAACTGCCTCAGGGCTACTTAGCCCACCAAAAATCCTACATAGATTGGTCTGGGATTGAATCCGGGCCTGCAGGGTGACAGACGGACAACTAACAGCCTGAATTATGGTAAAGCGCACAGGAAAGATAATACAGCCCCTTAGGTGAGTATGGATTGGGAAGGAGGCCGTCGCGGCGCTTTGAATTCCGCAGTTACGCTAGGGACACCTGGTAAACCGGAGGGAAGTTTCAGAAAAATGATTTGAAATGGGTGCCTGTAGAATACAGTTTTACACGTAACGCGTTGCTGATTCAGTATCGTTCTTCATCAAAGAAACAAACTGGCAATATTATCAAAGCCGCGTTTCGCAAAATGCATTATAACCATGCGATACGCAAAAAATAGAGCGGGTTTGCTCCAGGATAATGTCCACAGCCGAGGAAAGCTTGTGGTAACATCAAAGATTCTGTAATTTCCACAATACGCAGTAATGAATTAAATTCTGAAGTCTTGTGTTTAGACCTATACAGATTACGAATAATTTTTGTCAATATATTTCTTGTCAATTATTAAAATATTGTTAAGGTTATCGTGTCTGTTTTAGGGAAAACCTGCTGAATAATGCGCGTTTCAAATTACACTGAACTTTAAGTTCTACGTTTACGACTAAATGCTCTTTGTACACAACACACGCATAGATAAGGGCCACTACTTAATTTTTCTAGAGAATTTGAGACTTTGTCGGTACGGTGCATATTTGCCAAACTACAAGTAAAAGAATTAAGTATCCGTACAATGTTATATAGGGTTGTTAACTGTACAAAAAGTTCTGCACCTGAAGGAAGTGTCTTTTATCGTGTGCCAAAGCACAGCAGCTTTTTCGTACAGAAAGCGTCCGTTCGCCGGGAGAGGCCATGAGAGCTACCGTGTTCAGAGACACTATAAAAGGGACACTTTCTACAATAAAATGGTTCATGATATATATAGTGCGACAGTTTTATCTCCAATTTTACAGTCTCAAAAACGGTATATTCACTCTACTTTGAGTGGAGTTATGCATTTTATACGAGTTTTGGAAATGCGCCTGTAGCCTTAGGTGTAATTCTCATGAAATTTAAATGTCTCCCCCAATTAATGCATATTAATTTAATAGTCCTAATAATATTAAGGGAATAATACAGTTTAAGAAACACATGACAAACCATTTTATTCTTCCTCTTGTTATTCACTGCACCTTATATGCTACTATTCTAACACTTCCTTCTTAACCTATGTTCTCTAAAATGAGTAACCAATTTTCTTACACATATAAAACAATATATAAATTCACAGTTTTGTACATGTAGGTGTTATAATTCTCATTTGAATTTTTATATTTTCGTCGTGATGTTGTAAAATCAGACAATACGAAAGATATGCTTCCCACCTCCTGAACTGTGAACAATAAAGATGATTCTGCCTTTCAGCCATTCACGCGTAGTTTTTAAGTGCCTCTAAATCGTTTAGTGATTTTATTAGACGAGATCATTTGTCTGAACTTAACTGCTGGCAAAAAAACTCTTTTTTATTTTATATTAGATTTTTATATCACTTCTTCGCCTACATACGATTTGGTAGCCCAGAAAAATATTTCAATCATCTTATTTCGAAAATATTTTCAAGCACATTTTTCATCTGTCTCCATGATTTCCGCAAATGTCTGTAATTGATGCTGTGGGTTGAATGTCGAAGATTTTCTCACAATTAATTGTCTCCATTCATAACGGGCACTGCACTATATCAAAATAAAACAAAACTATGCTTAGTAAACACTATAATCAGATATTCATAAATCTGAAATCCTGACAAGAGGTATTAGTCTAGCTTTCGGTCAAGATGAGAAAGCAATTCGCACACTTAATACACATTTCCTGAATATTTCGCTTGTTATTTTCAAATAATCCTTTCATTTTTGCGTATGTCTTATTTCCGAAGTACTGCCCCAGCAACAGTATGAATAATATTTACTAATCCGAGGTACGTTACCATTAGATTATAATGTCTTGGAACTAATCATACAGACTACGAGAAGAATAAGCACCGTCAAGTACCTCATTATGGAATTTTATACTTGCACATCGGACATTCTCCTTCAATACGGGGACGTATTCTACAGCCGTAGAAACAAATAGGAAAGTGTCATGTTTGAGGTCTTCATGACAATGAAGAACTTATAAATGTGACGATCTTGTCCGACATTACGCATAGTAGTTTGACAAACATGTTGCTCCAGAAAAGAATAACTATTTACACCGCACCACGTACCTACTAAAAGACTTTAACCTTAATAAAAACTTGATCCATACATTAGACTTGTTTTTATTTAAGAGGTAACGAATTCTAATCTCGGCCCGAAAACTAAGCCTTCTCGCTGTTTTCCTCAGGTTTTACAAACGTTTAGTTTTTACTGGACAACGGACTATAACCGCTCCATGCCTTCTATTTTTCAACGCGGCGATCACAGCTTTTCTGTCATTCATAGTTACAACTCAGACAGTTACCATCTGAACGTGTCGCAAAATGCCGATTATCGGCCGCAGTTAATCCTGATGCAGACCTACCTTCAAATGTTACGTATGAGCTCCTTCAATTGCCTATGCTGTTATCGAGAGCATTGCTAAGCTGTCCGAACATGAAGATGGTTCCACGCTGTGTAACATGCAGATCCGCCTTTGACGGTCACTTTGAGCGGACTGTAGACCTCGTGGTCACTGCAAGGCGCCACCGCAAAGGGGATAGTAAACACCGCTATGCGCCTGCGTCTCGGGCAGCCCGCGCAACACACGTGTACGAGTGCCTGCATTAGAACTTCATGGGCCTGTCTCCTCTACACTGAGCGAGGTGCTCCCGTGCTATTACCGTCTATGAAGTACGGACAACACGTGTATAACTGTCATACTAACTTCATCATGCATTTTATATGTGCCGTATTTAACCCTTTAAAGACGAAGCATATCTGTTTTATATATAAGGACTCAGTGCGTACCGCGCTGTAAACACTCTCCACTTCGGTTATAAAAACCAGTCTGTTAATTTTTTATAAGGCAAAAGTTGCAGTTTGTTCTGAGATCCACACAAAACACATAAACGCAATGTGGGCACCACGCAGAATTTTTTAATGTTAAACCTGGTGGTATATAAAGTTACCGCTAGGCTTTAAGAGGTTAAACACACTTTCAGATCCCAATAACGGCGGGATGGGACAGCGTAGCCGGTACACAGACTAAGTTATGGGCTCCGTTTTTAAGTGTGCTACATAAGGACACTCTCAACTGCTAAGGCCATATAACGTGGATGATAATGATTGATTGATTGATTGATTGATTGATTGAGTATGGAGATCTGGTGGGATTATATTCCGAGCGAAAATCCAAACTACTCGTAGAAATGCCGCTTTGCCCACCATAAAACTAACACAAAATGATCCGGAATCGAACTCAGAACTCCGCTGTGGGAGGTGAGCAACTAGCTGCGTGAGCCGTGGCACTGTCCTGGTTACGGGTTACGAGGAATCGTGGTTCGAATGCCGACAGGGGGCGACAGCTTTGCATTATTGAATGGCGAAGCAATTAGTGAGGACTGGGTTGGGAATATGGTCAAAGGCGGCGGTAATATTTCAGTTTGATGCGCCATGTTGAAATTTGCCTGTCCATCTTCAGTCCAGTTTGATGGGCCATGTTGACGTCTACCTGTCCATATTCACTATAGTTTGATAAACCATGCTGACATCTGCCTGCCCAGTTTGATGCGCCATGCTGACATCTGCCTGTCCAGTTTGATGCGCCATGTTGACATCTGCCTGTCCAGTTTGATGCGCCATGTTGACGTCTACCTGTCCATTTTTCACTACGCTCACGAGGATTCCATCTTGAGCCTGGTTGCTCGGTTTGTTTGTGTTTTAGTTTAAGCGTTCATAGTGTGTCACACTCACACAAGCACACAGTGACACGGCGTCATATCTGATTACGTGCCAAAATCCTCTTCCTCGAAGGTAAAGCGTCCGGAGCACAAAGCTAACCACTCATCTCTAACTAGCGCCGAAGTTCAGAATGCATGGAGCTAAACCTCCAGTCCCCTTAAATGTGTTTATAGCGAGATGCTTAATTAAGCCTAGCGATAATTTAGATTTACCTTATACGTTATGTACAAATTAAAAGAAACAAAAAGTATATAACATGGTTATTATCAAGGATGAAAAACGCATGTGTTGATTTTTACACAAACCATATCCAGTGGTTCCAGCCTTAAGAATATTTGTTGTCTTTTTTACGTGTGTCATTTAACGACAGTGTCATCTGCTGCAGTCTGTGTCAGTGATGGAAGAATAAATGAGTTGATGGATGAGTACATAAATGAATAAATAAATAAATAAATACAGAGCAATGGTGGAATGGTACTGATAGTATAAACCCGAAATACTCTGACAGAAACCTCTCTCGCTACCACTTTGATCCAAACGACTGGCGTGGCATAAACCGGGGCCTCCACTGTGAGAGGCCGCCACTAGCCGCTTGGATATGGCACGGCCTGTTCCTTGTCTACACGCAGAATACAGCGTATCTACAGCCATACGACAGGAATGCAAGAGATGGGCGGAGCAACAGGGACAGGGGACAAGAACGGCCGCCTGCCGCCTGTTTTCACTGCATGGTAGGCCTAACAGAGCTAGCCAGCGCGATATACTGTCACGCACTTTACAGCAAGAGTGCACGTCTCAGCAAATTTCCAATCCTACTACTACCACCACCACCACCACCACCACCACGAATAATAATAATAATAATAATAATAATAATAATAATAATAATAATAATCGACCCTTTCAAGACTGACATTCATGTAAACTATATAAAAAAATTCAGTTTCAACCTTACAGTGAACAGAGTCCGTCTGCATTAGAAAGACCAACATTTCCAATGTTGTTGAGGGAAACAGTGTGTATCTAATGGGAGGGCCATACAAAACAAAATAAAGTGTGGAAAATAAAAAACAAATCTTAGCGTTAGTGCTGGTCGTACGTGTACGTAGAGCGACCACCAGCATGTCAAGTGGGCAATACGGAACATTCTAGACTCTTACCTAATGACATGAAATACCAGAGTAATGTTCCACAAGATCTACCGCAACGCGGCTTTTTATAGCTAGGCATTGTGGTGCTAGCACTTACACCGTCTTACCTTGCCGTAGTTACAAGCCTGTCCATTATCCACTGTCCAAACAGGCACCACAGTTTCTAATAATTCTAGATATTTCCAAGCTACCATATACAGGTTGTCCTCTAACACACAACGTAGCACAATTCGTGTCCTGAGCACTCGCATCATAGCCCAGTTTTATGACTTATCAAACAGTCCATTGAAACGTTTAGTTACCACCGCAAGATGGAGCGTCGGTCGTTAAGAAATGGCGGAAGCACAGGGGCACAAAAAAGTAACATCACGGTTACGAATAACCTCTGAATATTATCTTAATTAGCATAATTATGATGCATATTAAGACGTTATATAATGTGTAGATAATGTTCATAAGTGGTGCGTTTCGTGTAATAGGCCTAACACGAAGGTGACTAAGCATGGGATGGGCGGGGCAAGTAATTTTGTCACATTTGAAGGTTATTAAATTTAAACTCAAAATTTCATCACAGCAACTATCACCTTTGGAAGCCTGCAGGACAAAAGTCACTTTATCGTCCAACGCTGTGAAGAGATCGTCCCTTTGAGACTGAAACCAGAAACAGTCCGAATTCCAATCCAAAACTTTACCTCTACATCAAACTTAAGTCCAACCTTCCGTTAGTAAATTAGTCAATTAGTACGTCAGTTATTTACTTGGTTATTTCGAATGCTAAGTATTTTTCTGTCTGATGAATTGCTTTGAAGCGAAAGAATCATCATGCAAATTCACAATTAGCATGACACCACAAATGATGTAGCAGACAAGTTAATTATTCGCAACAAGAGATGCACTTAGTAGACTATTAACAAAGTTATGCGAACCAACCCGCCGAAAATAAAATTGTCTTTAATTGCAGATTCAGCGCGAGTAATTAGTGAGATCAACTCTGAAGAAGTTTGAAAAAATAAACTGGATTTACCGACATTCAACCTGTCACCACAAGAATTCCTGGTGCAATAATTAATGGATGATGATAGGCAAGACAGTCAATAGAAGTGAAGGCAAAGTTGTCCCTCTCCACACCAAGAAGGCATATGGGTGGAGTAAAGGTACAGCTCCAGTCATTCTTAACCTCGACACTAGGAGGTAAGAAGGCAACTTGATAACCTCACTGCTTGACTCAGAGAAAGAACCCCCTGTACCCACTGAATAGGAGGCTGGGTGGGCTCCGAAGCTTGTCCAAATGTTTTGGAGAAGACAAAAATCTCTTGCAACTACTGGGAACTAAATCCCAGATCGCCCTGCCTGTAGCCTATGCCATCATGTCCTGTACTCACATCAAACATTCAGCATATGCATCTTTGTCCACTTGGTGCTTCAAGCTTTTTGCTGTTCTTCAGTACTTGTGGCACATTCCAGATTTAATAGCACACTAATTCTTAGTAGCTGCTACATTTACATAATCAGATGGATGAAAGAAAAACGACACTGGATATTGGTAGAAACTTGACAATTATTCCCAGTTTTACTAAAATTCTTCCATCTGAAACTTAACCTGACAGCATTTGAATCTGCCAGTTTTGTCAGTATTTGCTCTGTGCCACTGTTTGACGTGTTCAGGAAACTGAGAGATAAAACCGAAATACATGCATAAAAAAGTGTGTGTGTGTGTGTGTGTGTGTGTATGTATGTATGTATGTATGTATGTCTAATCACTTGTAATGTGAGAATGAAAATCCTGGTTCTGGTAACACTTTCACCTTTCATAAAGCAAATCCACGAAGCACAGCCCTCCTTCAGAAGCTCATAATTCCACAGACAGTAAAGAAATTCCCTGCATTGTATGGAACCTGAAGGTTCATTATCAATTCACAAGGGCCTACCAATTGTCCTAATCCTGAACCAGAAAAATCCACATCCTCCCATCGTATTTCTTTAAAATCCATTTTAATTTATCTTTTCGTCTATGTCTAATCAATTAAGTTGTCCCTTTCCTTTAGGTTTCAACATAAAAACCCTGTACTCTCTCTCTCTCCCCCCCCCCCCCCACATGCCAGATATACTGCCCATATTATCTCCCTTGATTTGATCGCCCTCATAATATCTGAGGAGGAGCATAAATCACAAAGCTCTTCATTATGCAAGTTCTACATATCCTCCACAAACACTGACAAAAAGTGCAATGCATACAAAAACCCGACAAAAGTTCAATAGTCTTCAGAGTTTGTCTTGAAGTTCACACGTAATATGCCAAAAAAAAATTAATAAAAAAGACAGCTCTGCTGTGCCAGTTTCCTTCCTTTTGCATCTCTGCATGTTGAACTTGAACCACATCTGGCTGTGCAGTGGATAATTGTGAATGTAAAAGCATCAGTTCAGACAGCAGCAAATATTTATTACTGACTTCAGGTTTTTAATATGCACATTACCATAAGATAATACAAATGCATTGCTTTATATAATCCACTGCCCATATACAGTAGTTGCATGGCTGCCCCTTCTTCAACTGTATGCTTACAATTTAAATGAGTTCGTACAAATAACAGAGTATATTACCACATCCAAGTAAGGATCTCTTTTATATATAACATTAACATATAGAATTATCAATTACTGACTGCCAAAATTTCCGTATGTATTCATTTCTAGACTTTTGTGACATAAATTGTAATGTTTTCAAAAACTTAACAAAAATAACAACTCCTTTATTTTTCCAAATTTACAAAATTAATGCACACTGTTTGAATATTTTAAAACTACTAATCAAGTCACAGACATAACTAACAAACTGGAAGTGATTGCACTCAGTATTCTAAGAGTTCATTAACAATATGGGAAATGCATATATGCAGACCACCAGCAGTCACACTAAAAAACAACATAGAATGGTGTCACACGTAGAAGTTATTCCCCTCAATTATTTCTGCATTTGTGGTGGATCAGTTTTTATTTGTGCCGTTCAATGTATAGACATGAAACTCCTTTATATATGCGCTTGCCAGTCATCTTTACAAGTGAAACCAGCAAACTGAACAACTCACTGTAAGTAATACTTAACTACAGTAATTTCTTCAAGAGGGCTGTCTACATGTATTGGAAGCCTGAAGGATATCAAGTATATAAAGACATGTCATGTTCAGTACTTCTGAGGGGGGAGGGAATGCTAATTCACTGCAAAAACCATACCACAAAGAAGGCAGCAGCTAGGAATTCTTGAATATCTAATGATAAAACAGTGACAAAACAAGTCTCTTTGAAAGCTTTTCAATGCAACCACTACAATATAATTATTAAATTACTTCATAATACTTGATATTTCACGTTTCTTATTCTGTGATTACAGAATTTTCAAGATGTGAACTCTTCTTGAAATTGCTGATCACACTAAAGCAGAGATAGCATCCTCATCTTGCTATCTATTGGTGATGACACTATAGCAAAGACAGCATCCTCATCTTCTGTTCTGTTGGTGAAAACACTTTAGCAGAGATAGCATCCTCATCCTGTGTTCTACTGGTGAAACACTACAGCAGGGACGGCATACTCATCCCATGTTCTGACAGCTTCTTCACACAAACGCAGCAATGGTCATTCTCTGAATGACAGCACCTCTGTTAGTTTCATTTATCTTGCATCCTCCAATAATGTGCATAGTTTATCTGATGTACACAAAAAGTTCTTGGTGCACTGTATGGGAATGCTGCCTGTTGCATTTATTTTGTACCAGCCACTTACAGTCACACAGTAATAACTTGAAGTCTCTCCAAATACTCAGCTAAGAGCAGAGTTTCAGCTGTAGTGAATAACTATATACTTTCTGTTTTCACCAACTTTGTTGCAATGATAGCAGTAATGTGG
Organism: Coptotermes formosanus; assembly: GCA_013340265.1. Classification (NCBI taxonomy): domain Eukaryota; kingdom Metazoa; phylum Arthropoda; class Insecta; order Blattodea; family Rhinotermitidae; genus Coptotermes; species Coptotermes formosanus. The sequence continues at coordinate 852,135 of BLKM01001521.1, forward strand.
GTTACCATGAGTACTAGTTCATATTCTCTCATGATCTGTCAATCTCCACATTCTGTTTCAGAAGAAATACTGTTGCTCCTTAACATTATGTAGTAATGAATTATCAAAATTAATAGCCCTACATTATTACAGGCATTCTGCTATGTGACTTATCTTCATGTTAAATTATGGTCCTGTCAAGTACTTATATTACATTCTACGCTTCACACTCACTGTTTTGAAGCAATACAGAACAATGACTTCGCATATAAATTACATACAAATACACAAGCTGCAGCACTGTAGACAACCCTCTTCGCTCCCACTATTACTGCAGTTTTATCAACCGCCATAATGGATTCAATGTATCAACAAAACACTGCTTCAAATGAGCATTGGATACGTGGTGTCCTCTCATGACTAAATAATCTCTCGAACAGATATCTAAAATCAAAAATAAGGAAACAGACTGAGGAAGACCTAGCTACAATTTAAAGTGATGGACACTTGCTACATAATATTAGTGTACTAATGTAAAACATTCAAATTCCTTATCAAACAACTTGTAGATACGGTTTAATTGGCACTTGGTTGCATTTCAATAATGATATTATGTTATCACAATATGAGCTATTATTTCTTCATTTTAAATTAATTTTATATTACATTAAAAGGGTATATTCCAAACTCATTCACTTGGTAAACTATTATTACTGTTACTTTTAAACCACCAGCACATACACACACACATACAGTCATATTTATAAAAGAAAATGGGCAAGACTGAAACTGAGATAAAAATCTTGCAAATCAAGGGCGAAATTAAAGGAATTATCTAGAAGTCAGACAGAATTTAATTCAAGTATGACACACTTCCTATTAAAAACTGACATTGATTTATTGAGGTAGGATTACATGATTTTGTGTTCTTTATTGCGAGTGAGGAATCAACTGGTACACCATCAGCCAGCGGTTTATGTGATAAATGATATATGTGTTTATATGTTCAGGGTACAAAAATCACAAACTGTAGGAAGATAACGCAGCAGTACCTTATAGCTTTCTTCTTTACTCAATGAATGCAACATTCCGAGATTAATTTTAAAACTGCAGAACACACAACTGATGTGGAGATCTGCTGCTTCAAATTGTTGCAATGCTTATGACCGTTCTCAGCATGTATACAGTTACAGGCAGAGTTGATCTTTTGCCTAAACATCATGCCATGGAGACAAACAGAGGATGGTAAATGGTTCAGGAGAAGTTTGCATCACTGGATGGGCCCCAGAGTCAGTCTTTGACAAAGTGACATGAAAAAAATTGTTGCCTCTCATGGAACTGAACTTTGTCTAGTCTACAGCTAGTCACTTTACTGAGAGAGCTATCATGCCTCACATATTTAACATGTATGGCACAAATTCTAGCTCCTGTAATTAATAACTGCAGATGATAAACACATTTACACCAAGCATCAAACTACATGAGAAAAAAAAGTCCAATTAACACAGTAAACAGGAAACCTGCAAAGACCATCAGACACTTTCTTAGATACTAGATATTATTAACTGACACATTACAAAATAATAATTGTTACACAATTATTAGAATTTTGATTTCAGATTATTTTGCTTCCATATATTATAAAAAGGAAGCTTTTGTTGTCATACATACACAGGGTCATTATTTTATCTGACAAATATTGGCTGCCACTTCTTGTTGGCTTCTTTACCATATAATACACCCTTCCCAGCTATCACCCACATACGTGGCAGAGTCGTGGTGGAAAGTGACAAGTAGCTGATTTTCATGACACATGGTATGAATATCATGTGAACAGAGGCCACTCAGTGTTTATCTTATATCTCTACAATCAACATCATAATCATGACACAGTGAAAATTTCGACACAAACACTACACCAGCACCATTCAACACAGGATCTGACATTTTTGTATGCTGACAGATCTCTGAAAACATACATGCTAAAAAGCAAAAGAAAAGTTGTATTTTATATTTTATGAATACTGAGGAACCACCAGTCAGCCACAAGAAATTTGGCTGTCTCATATATAAATGCACCTACAAATTATTTGGTGCAAAACTTCTGGGATATATCCAATCAATATCCTTCATTTGTTGGAGTATGACATACTTTTATACTTACCATTAACAATTTAACTCGAACACAAATACCATATATTATGACTACAGGAGTGTCACAACATGACTTCCAGACATTGTTGGGTACTGCAAATCTTGTATTTAAAACTCCAGCTATTAAAGATTAATTTTCTTCTACATTAATTTTTCTGCATGATCAAACATTTCCAAACTTTTAATTGGGCATAAACTATATGTATAGTGGCAACTCACAGCCCAGGTAGACGATCTATTGTGCAATTTTCAGGGGAGTGAGCTTCAGACTAAGAAAGTTGTGACACACTATGTGCTTCAGCCTTTCCTCTTGTACGTAAATGTCTTCCAGCCATTCTGGGGGTTTCTGTGTTTTAGGCTGTCCTGTCAAAATGTCAGTTCAAGAGAAAAATATAGCATACAGCTCATACCATTAATGCATCATGACATCAGTGATTCTCAACATGAAAACACACATGTAAAAACGTGTAGTTTGGTTGAAATGTACCAACATTTTGGAGAAACCTACTGCCTCCACTTCAGGGTCAAAGACCATATGATTCTAACCTTTAGCACCAACGTTATACGTATGAAACGTGCAATGTGATCCTCAAAACACCAAACGTTATGTGCTTACATCTTCACTTATGTGGCCCCATTTCAATTTTGATCTTCTGCAGATCACTACACATATTAAATTTTGGCACCAAAGGGTTAATTTCTGAACAAAGACATATTAAAAATGTCATTTGTGTATTTTATTTTAAAATAATCTTTCAACTGCTGGGGTTTACAGTGCTGAGTGGAAGAAGGACAGTGAAAGATAAACTGACAAGAATCAGGAGGCAGGTGTGGCCTGTTTCACTGTACTATACACATAATTGGCTAAGCAAAATCATGATAAGTTTCCCATGATACTGTATTATCTATCAGAAATTCAAAGTGGGTTCGTCCTGCATACAAGCCTGCTCTTTTATTACACCAACTTCGTGAGTATCAAACAGTAAGACTGGGACACTCAAACCCAGGGTAATGAGAGCTTTCTAATGGGCTGTGACATCCTAAAATAATCTCAATGCTGTTTTCTTTAATATTACGCTACTTTATGAATTTGTGGTAATTTAATGGAGTGCTGAGCAGGTAATGGTGCTATTTGAATTGCAAGGCCAGTGTGATTTATAAATTGGAGTCATGGACAGAAAAGTTTGAAAACTACCAGTATAAGATTTGACTGCTGAAGTAAAATGAGTTAACAGTTACAGCACTGTCTTTTGCACAGAGAAGTGCAATTTATATTTAAAAACATAATGCTGGTTTTTGTGCTCATATTGTACTCAACAATTACATTTCCACTCGTATGTCTACAAACCCTATCCTGCTTCAGAATTATATGGGTGCTACTGAAATTTTGCTCTGACAAAGGGTTCCCATAGCAGGAAACTGACAACCATAATGCTACATGACTCTACATTAACTCTTACCATGCTAAAACTTTAAGGCAGAAAAGACATTCTTTCATTTTGCATTTTCATGTACCTTATTGAGTGTGAAGAATACTGCAGATGGTTAGCTTAAAATGTCAACAGATGGCACTTACAAGTTTCTTTTTTCCTTTTCCACTAACAATGCAACACACCAAAGACAGACAGCAAAGTGATACATATTGTTTTGTTTGCAGCATCAAAGTGCTACAGATTATAGCTAAGTTCTCTGGCAGACATAAGAATTGCTTCTGCAAAATGCATCTGAAGAGCATCTGCAACTTGACCAGAGGTCATACTGGAATGTAACAACAAAAACACATGCTTTTTAATATCCAAAGACTACTTGCATTCCACTCTTGGCACCCACATAATGCGTGCTTCTGATAGATTTGGACAGCAATGGTGACAGTGGAGACAGGTTTGGGGCCCCACCTCCCCAACATTCTTTCCATTTACACATAATTCAACAGTGAGCCACTGAGTTCACCTCTCCAGATTTAGAATACCTGACATTTTGGGGTTCAGCAAAGAATGTGTGTATCTGGACAGCTAAACATGGTCTGAAATTGTAACAATCAAGAATTGTCAACTTATGTGACTGTCAACTGTACAATAAGTGAAACTAGACACACACCAGGAGTGGATGAGTGCAAAGTCTGAGGCAACAAACAGGGTGAGCACAGGTGGGACAGGGTGAGTACACGTGAGACATAAGGGACAGACAGTTATATCTGACATCAAACAGCCCTGAAAAAAAAAAACTATACTAGCATTAAAACATGATAGTGACAGAGTGACAGTCTGTCATTTCAAGAAAGGCATGGTTACAAGGTTCGCATCTTGCCACATTTTCCATGCATTAGCATTAGCAGTGTTCTTGCAATTGGCAACACCACATACAGATCCACTATGCTCCAGCTCTCATTTGAACTAACTCAACACCTTAACAGCTATGTCTTCAGCCTGTATACAGTAGTATGCTTACAAATGTCACCTTCTGTTGTTAAAAACACATGGACATATCAGTAAAATTAGCTACCACACAAACGCTTTTTCATAGACATTTTCCTGTCATGTCATAATAGCCACACAAGGAAGTGGTAATATGAGTTCAAGGTCTCACTGATGCCAACTGATTAAACCCATGTGAGAATTCTTGCTATCACACAAATAACAGCTAACCACCATCCTCCATGAATCCTACAATAGTACAGACTGGTCAATCATAAGCAATGCTGAATGGAGGCTATGGATAATTTAACAAATTCCTATACTACATCACAAAATACACTTCCTCATCAATATGTTGTTCACCCTGAATCTCTCAGATGAAATATTACAAATGCAATCTTGAAAACTGGCATGACAAATTACATAAATGCCAGGAAAGCAAAGCTCCATCCAGCAAGCTGCAGATAAATGCTTCTGATCCACCACAGCAGTGCTGGGATCTTATTTTGATAGCAAGTATGGTTACGTTTATATATGTAATCAGCATCCACTTCAATGATTACATTTATCACTGTACTCTGGGAATTTACAGTTCAAACTTCTATAAAGGCAGTTTAAATACAGTGAAACTCTCTTAAGAAAAACCCGTACAAGAAAATTTCCCGCCTAAGAAGTCAGGACAAAAAAGCACCAAAATTCTCCCATTTCATTAAAATTACCCTTTTAAGAAATTTCCCACTTAAGAAGTAGGATTTTCTTGGAATTTTCAAAATTTTCATAATAGGGTTTCACTGTACTTATATTTCATTGCAAGAACATATGTTACATACTTTGCTTGATTTTTATAAAAATAAATACATACAACCAATCAAACACTGTACTACAGTTGAAAACATTAACATTCAAAAGAATCTTTTTATACATAAAAATCTGTAATGATCATGACTATCATGTCCCTGACTACAGCCACAATTTCTGTTACAAGTGCCTTTATAAGGATTGCAAAATGTCATCCTCTTTTTTCAGACATATTGGCTAGATTTCTTAGTAACAGCTGTAGACTGAATTATAACTGTAATATATATTTTCTACCTTTACAGTAAGCTGCAATTCAATTCAGTAACCAGGCCAGGCTGCTTACCATTCAGAGGAGGAAGAAAAATCCATCTCAAGGAGACACGTCTGTGTTGTGTAACAAATTCTGGCTAATGAGTAGCACCACACAAAAAATAAGTACAGCACAGCCACCAAAATGAGCACAAAACTCAAAACAAACATTTATACAGGTAAGTAATCTTGACTTCTCATTTTGTATGCAACTGAATATAAATATGTGGACTACAAAACATGACTATCATATGATTAGTATTTTCATCTAATTAAGTATTTTGGCATTCTTCAGTATCAGCTGACACAAGCACTACCTAATTTACAACATTAACATTAACCCTTTAAAGACGAAGTGTATCTGTTTTATATAAGGACTCAGTGCGTACCGTGCTGTAAACACTCTCCACTTTGGTTATAAAAACCAGTACCTTAATGTTTTGTAAGGCAAAAGTAGCTGTTTGTTCTGAGATCCATATAAAACACATAAATGCAATGTGGGCACCACGTAGGATTTTTTAATGTTAAACCTGGTCGTATGTAAAGTTACCGCTAGGCTTTAAAAGGTTAAATGTGTCACATGAGATGTGAGGATGGAAAAAGTGCTTTCAGCACACCACTAACATACGTCACCATGATGTACATCAACAAACAATACCATGGTAACTTGAGGAAAACAGTGAGGTGAAAAAGTCTGACTGTAATAAACAATAAGATGAATTAACCACACTGAGTAAAGAAATATTAATGACACATGTTCATTCACCAGTGAACAAGTAAAGAACCAAATCATGTGTGAAAGACCCGCTGCAGGCTAGGTAAAGAAACTGAACAGTGATCTCCAGGCTACTTGGCAGACCTATGAACAGTTACACCAATGGAATATCTTCAGTCCTCCTACTCCTCTTGTTTGTCCTCGCACTTTCTAATTTACTAAGAGAGAGATATCTGGTAGCTTGAATAGATAAACATACAACTTGTAAGTATTAAATCAGGCACATTCTATCTAAAAAGTCATTGTGCAAGAATTAAATTTGTCTGGTTGATCACAAATCAGATTTATACTTTGGTGTTTATAGGCTATCAAACATAATACATGTGGCTATAAACAGAGCATGAGCATTAGAGGTTTGATGTGCCCCACAGCCAGTCTGAATACTGAAGAATGGAGAAAAATACTGCTCTTAATAGGAATCAAACTCCAGCTGTCAATTTCATTGGATATGCTATTCTGATTAATGTGGGGCAGAACAGGGAAGAAAATATATCTAGTATCAACTGGGTCTAATAAATTTTCCATGCAGTTTCTTGTGGACACACAATCTCCATGGCCTGGAAAAGTGAATGTGGAAGGCCATATCCAGGCCTACAATGATTAATTCCCCCACATACTGGATATTTCAGAAGATTTACTTAGGTTTCAACCATCAATGTGCACAGAATAGAACTGTGAATAAAACGACACGCAGAAGGGTAATTAGGCCCAGCATTCTTAACCTGGACACTATAGTAAGATAAGCAGTCAAATTTCACATGTCAACAGCTTTACAATCTAAAGAAAAGCAACTTCCAGATAAGTGGGGCCAGAAATACATGCACAATTCAACAACCTGAACGCACGCAAACATGTATCAACCTTCACTTGGGCTTCATGCAACACCGTGACCATGGAGCAAGTCAGTCATCAACAAATACCATTAGTTCAGAAGAACACAGCAAATTTTAACATGTTCAAGTGGGGCAACTCACTGATGCCTCATCTGACTGTCACCACATGCTTCAAATTATCTCTCTCTGTTTAGTGTAAAGTGACAATGCATTGTACTCCCATCCTCTAGAAGGTTGCAGCTAATGTAGGATGGAAATAACTAAATTTATGCTATTCCCGTATTCATCAGAGGTGGTTAACCTATGCAGTGTACAACACAAACAAAATTTCAATAAAATCATACCCTGTACAAAATGTTGAAATGGAAGCTGACATAAAACGTGGGGCACATGGAACAATGAAAGAAAAAAGAAGAAAAATTAAAACAGAAAAGGAGAGAGACAAGGAAAAAACAAAAGGAAGGAAAAATAAAAGAAAAATATGCCAGAAATTCTGAAAACTACTAAAATTACTTTCACTCATTTATGCAGCTTATAAAGCAAGTACTGCACAGCGTAGAAGTATGGGTTTTCATTCAAGGTTTCAGAACCATATTCTGAAACATTTTATGGAGAAGTCCTGCAGCTTACCTTGTATGTGCTCTACCTGAGACTACTGAACAGATTTGCAGCTTACATTAAAATTAAATGATTCAACATGAAGATGCAAAAAGTACATTTTCTTACTGTATACATTTTGGCATTTTGTCATCTTACATTAAGGGGAAAAAGTTCCTCCATACCTGAAAAAAGTCCTCAGTTACACAGCGGTTTCACATTAGCACGTCTCAAACCCACAAGTGTATCTTAGAGTTTAAACTCACTCAAGCAAGCTTGGAAGAGTTCACAGAACTGCCACAAAGTGTTCTTAAAAATTTGTATCTAAAAACCTGTTCCAGGAAATTTTTAAACAGGTTACTAATGTAATGACTGCTTCCTGTAACAATACTACTACCAAAACACTATGCATGAAAATCTATCAAACGTAAAACAAACCTGCAACAGTCACACAAAGTACCATGACAAGGTTATGAAGCACACGTCTGTCTCTTTCTTTGTGACTCAAACTTCATTACATTTCTGCGGACAAACTAATTATTTCTTTGAGTGAAACTTTAGTTCTTAATTTTTTAACTGTACTTTTTGGCACATTTTCAATGAAAAGTTACAAAAATACAGCTATTAGCTTTCCAGTGTCTGCCTGCCTGCCTGCATAGAACAACCTCAGCACAGCACTCCACAGATATTCATAAAATTTAATATTAGGCAGTTTACTAAATCTTGCTGAAAAATTAAAATTTTGACTATAAAAAGACAAACGCGATGAACACTTTGCACGAGACCCACATGCATTTCTCTAGGCATGTTAAGTATATGCTAATATTTATTGGAATGAACACGTTTCAAACCAAAGTTGCAAAGCAAAATAACACAAGTACTTTATGCCCAATGCATATTCCATCCAACATAATTAAACAAAAGGAAGCATATGCACCATAACTGTCATGCTAATTTACTAGTTTGTATTTCTTTCATTCAAATATTGTGAATTATTCTGGAAACAGCTTTCTAAGGTACAGTAAACTCAAGCAGATTTTTCTGATAATAATTACTGTCACAACAATCCCCAGAAATCATTCCAAACATTCAGGACTCCTGTTGGAAAAGACAATTACACAAACTTGTGCTTTAAATTTAATCACAAATACATCATAATTACATAAATTTCTCCTTCATTATTTTCCCAGTGGAAAGTAGATGTACCAGATTTAGCTCTCATGCTGGTGGAAGCAGAATTCCTCTAGTACAAACTGTCAAAACCAAACTCTCAACAGCCCTACCAACAAAACACTCTACCTAGAGGGTAGGGGAAGTTCACATTTTCCTGGCACAACTTGCTTCTCAACCCGTCTTTAATGAATTCAGACTAAACCTGCTATAAAATTGACACATATAATATCAGAAGACTTGACATTATAATAATGGTCTACATCTTGTGTTGTGTCATGGGTTCTAGAACCATAGGCAGAACAGTGTAAATGTAACTGAGGCATACAGTAATGTCCAGTGGTTATCATTTACATTACACCACAATTAATGCTGCTTTAACACTGATGGAGACAAAAAAATTTCTCTGAAATTCTAAGAGTTTTGTAACATTTTAATGCCCCGAAAGACTCTACAGAATATATAAACAAACATAGCTGTTTATACATGACTTTGCACAATTCTATTTGTGGGTTTCAGGAGGCCTCCTTGGGCTTTCATAAAACATGCAAATAGTCTCCACTTCAACTAACAATACATTCTCAACTATTTGCATGCTCATTAATCGCTCCGCAAATTAGATTCACTACTTTCAGAACCCAATGCTTGCTGATTATAGCTTCCTGTAATAATGGTAATAATGTATGTGTTGCCAATTATGTCTGTTTGAGAAACCCGTTGGCACAGAACATCTTTAGTCAACGTGCAGTATGATACTGAGAAAACCAAAGGGTGACTAAACTCACTGCCAAAGAACACATAGGGTAATGGAGAGCCACTTAAATTCCAGGTCTTTTGTAAGAGTACACCAGGCGCATACTTTTAGTGCCAAAGGAGTAATATGTATCAGTGATGCTTTAAAACAAACTGCAGTAGCGTACATTTTGTGAGTGCTGTAAGCTTTCATTTCATTTCCGTATTGCTGTTCACCTCCCAGCCTCCTACCAACAAACAGGTGTTACTTCCTTCTATTGGAAAGATACTTGTCCAGTACACTACACTCTGTAGTTGATTACAGGTTTAAAATTCACATAGCATACATTAGTTTTCAAACTGCTCTTTACTTTGACTTAATTAAATGGCACTATTACAGACTGCATATTTAATTCAAATTTTAGTGGTAGCATGCTCCTTAGTGCCTTTTGCATTTCATTTAGATTTATGCGATGTAGTTTTTTTTGTTAATGTTATTTAACCACTTCTATTTTATTTTATATTAACCACGGAAATGCACAGTCACTTTCTCAGTACTACTTTTTAAACTTTACACCTGCTGGAAGGCAAAATGACCATGCAGTATAACCCCATATTCATGACTGCCATTACAACTTTCAGCAGTCTGGGGTTTAAGGCACATAACTTTTAGTGCAAAGGTTAGGGGTTTGAGCCTCATCATCAATTACCATCTTATTTTTTTTTTTACTTTTCTAAGTTATACATTATTTTTCAGTTTTATTATCATTTCATTTATTTTCTTTCATAATACTTCAATGCTAATATGCCACACAAAATATTTTCACAAAAAATGTGAAAATAATGTGCTAATTTATTTACTCTTACCTACCATAAAGTACTTACTTCAATAAACATAATTTCTGTAAGATGTATTTCTTCACACACAGATGCTACAGAACTGCACTCATTGTCTGTACCATGAGTTAAATGCACCAGTACTTGGAGCCATGTAGCACTATGTATGGTGCACTTCAAAACTAACAAATCACAGACTCTTCTTCCTGAATGTCAGTGCTGAATGTTTTCAATCTTTTATCTACACTCATCATCAGTGTCATAGTGGCACCCTGATATGATGTGCAGGGTGCTTGTTGACATTACATTTCACCTGCTTCTATAACAAGTACCATCCTCATTGCTGTACATCCTCAGAAACAACAGCCAAGGAACCAATGGAAAAAAATTGATGTAAAAAACAGTAATAAGCATTCCTTTGCAACCATCATCCTACTATGCAAGCACGCAGAAAAGAACCACCCCCATCGAACGATGACATTACATTTCTGTAAATATATATTTTATAGTCAGCAACAGTAACTAAATTAGCACACTACACTCAAATTACTTTTAAAAATATATTTGTACATGAAATTACCACTGAAATAACAAAAAAGGAAATAAGTAAAATATTAATAAAAACTAAATATAAAAATGTGTAAGTGAAAAAAGTACAAAAATAGGAATATAACAGATGAGGTTCAACCCATAACCTTCATGCTAGAGGCTGCACGCCTTAACCCCATGGGACTAGCGAGCATTGGAATGGTATGTGTCAAATAAGCAGTGACATTGTAAATACAAGATTTCCATGCCGATTTTATCCATCATTTCTGAATAAGGGGTAGTACTGTTCTGTCACTTTGCCTTACAACAGGAGTTCTCTATCCCCACCATGTTTACAAAGAATTGGTAAGAACACAACTGTGCCCTCCCCTTGTCAGTTACAAAAACTGCATTAAGTCTGTGGATCTTAACAACCTACCAGAAACTAGAAATAATGCAGGAGTCCAAAAAAGGAAGTTTCACAGAATATGTAGCAATGACATACAACAGAGGGGAAAAAACTGTCCATGACACTCAGAAAAATAAAGGTAAATTAATAAATTACACCTGTAGTTGCAAGAGTAGCAGGTTATCAAAATGAAAAGCAATGAGGCCTGACTTATGATAACTTGATAAGGTGTTTTAGAATGGTCTACGCAGCAAACAGCAGAAGGTATCACCATTTCCATAATAATCTGTGCTGAAGATGTCATTTTTTATGCAGGCTTCTCAATGCAATTCATGCAACAACATGGCATTCAAGACACTGCCACACAAGGACAAAAATTAAGAAACATTAAATTGGCCGTGACTGAATTTCTGAGCAATTTTGAACAGATCACTATTAAGTGCTCCCATTAACTTCCACTCATTATTTCTGTATATCATATTTGCATTATGCATGCTGCACAATTACATATGTGCCGTGAAGTTCCAGAACATTGGGAGAAGAGCTAGAAAAGGGTAAGTTCAAAGAGTTATTTCAAAGTAACAAGTAAGTATCAGGGTTAAATGCAGCATGTATAGTAGGTCCTTCCATGTTTTTGGATTATCCACTTTTTAATTATCTGCACTTCCAAGCCCCTCCACTGCAGTAGAAAATCAAGAGTTCACCGTACAAAAATAAGCACAGTCAACAGCTCAGCAGCTACTTACATATACAGTAACTCTGCCTCCACTTTCAGCAACACAAGTAAAAATACAATTTATTCATATGTACCACTTTGATTTCACTATTCAGACTTTGCAGTGAACTCGGTTCTAAATCACAAAAACATGTTACATGTCATTTCCTGGATGTTAGCTATTCACCAGTTATGGAATTATGTTCTACTACACAAACTGTCTACACCTGATGACTGCATTAATAGTAAATAATCACCTTTAACACATGAAACAAAAGCATACAAGGAAACAAAAGTTTTCTAACGTCAATGTACAATGAATACCACTTTATATCATAATTTTCAAGGTTATTATATCATTACATCATCTGTATATGTGTGATTAACTTATATATAAAATTGCATTGTAAAAATTAAGCATCCTGTTACGTACTTACAAAATCCCCCATACAAACATTCATCTGATGTAATAAATCACAACTGATCACAGATACAAAACAATGAAAAGTATGGAGTCAGAGAACATGGATATCACTTTACTGTGAATATCTAAACACAAACAAAAGAACCAGCTGTCAGAGTGTCCAGTATAGCACAAATATGTTCTGTATATATATGTATGAAGAAAACTTTAGTCTTTAATGGTTATTGTATGTCCACAAATATGACACAATATGAAGAAAATGCAACTATGATAAAAATATTTATTTCATTACTCCATCATTTTTCAAGTTACTCAGTATTTACTAACATGTAACCAAAAATATTTAGGCCTTCACATAGTGACAGCTCATGTTGTCCAGCCTGAATAAAAATTCACTTTAACACATGCATGTGACAGTTATAAATACCAAGCATTGTGAAAATCCAGCAGGGGCTGTAACATGCAGTGAGGTGGATAGATGAGGCAGTGTTGGTATATGTTTCAACAGTATTATGAAATGCACCTGAAGGCATATTTTTTCCTCAGAAAGGATAACTGCAAACATCAAATGAAACATCCTATAAATAAAACAAATTATATTTTCTTGCATGATTTCTAGCCGTTTTTCCTCTTATACTAACATATGCCATATTTCACAGACCATGAGATGTATCAACATTTTAGAAGGAAAATGCAGAGTAATAATACTGGAGTCACATTTTCAGCTCCAATGTGCAAAACATCACTTTTTCCTACCAGCAACCACAAATTTCTGAAATTGAAAAATCCATTTCTTGCTTTGCTGGCATCTTTTTTGCTATTCTAGTTCAAACACTCATGCTTATTCCATGCTTTTTTATGGATTTTTAACACCTAAAAGCAGTCCCATCTTCTTGCTTCAGAAATGATCACTTTGTAGACACAGAAATTCCACTGTGTCTGTGGCGTGTTATCCAATTCTTCAGCCCTGCTTCCAGGTTAGGCCATTTTGCAATATGTATATGTTATTCTTCTCCAAATTTTGTAATTCTTCCTCTGTCTTCCCCATTCACATGCCATGTCTTCAATTACAGGTTGACATAATATATTCCAGTTGCCCAGTGACCATGCTCTTTCACACACATTACCACTTTCAATATGACACTAGCAATACCAAATTGTATGCTTACTACACATTCCATTATGGAAACAGTTTTATTTTCAATCAACCCACTATCACTGCTACATGCTACTGAATGTAAGAAACAACGAAGTGGTGTTTTTCTCTCCCTTCAAGGATAAGCTATGTGATAACCACTGTTATGCCTCCAGCAAACACAGGAATCTCATGATCAGTTGCTTTGATGGACATATTGACACACCTCTGGACCATAACACACATGAGAGTTTTATACAGCAGATGCCGTAAAAAAAAGTGTCTTATGGGCCGTGAAATACAGTCAGTTTGCTTCCCCTAGCCATAATTTCACCATACATATGTAACTGCAATCTTCGGTTATCCACATTACCTATACCAAAACATGCACTTGATTGAATGGTATCAACAACAGCACACAAATAAGAAGTAATGAAAATTAATTGTGACAGCAAGGTTAACAGTAAGAAAACAATGCATATAAGACACATCAGTAAGTATAGCCTCTGTTGAACATATATTAGTAAGAAAGAATGTGAAACATAAAAGTCCTTCCTGTGCTCCAGCACTATACAACAAAACCATACTCTGAAGGTACGGATCCATAAATTCTTAATCATGGCAGTAACTAAAGGTAAACAATGATCATATGCATGCACAGTACATTGCATTCGGGTGATTACCAAGGGAATTTTATTTTTCATTCTTTAAAAAGGCCAACATTTACTGAATATTTGGTCACAAAGGACACTATTTTTATTCACCAAACAAACTAAAGAAACTAAAACTTAACTAAACATTTTTGATTAATAACTAAGCTCTACTTAAAAATACAAACTTCAAAAATGACACAACAAAATGCCAAAGTTTAAGACATTACTGTGTGCCTTGGCAAGCACACCCACCACACCCTGTACGCATGCCTATGATAGTGATCTTCATAAGCTGACCTGTTCACCTGCAGACAATATGCCTCTGGTACACATTGGATAGGACAGTGTAAGAGCCCCAGAAGTAGTGTGGATGTGGTGGTAAACAGAAAAATCCCTCCACCAGCAGGAAAATCAAACTACAGCCATCCAGCCCACAAAATCGAAATATGCTGATCGAAATATCGCTCACAAAATTATATTATATCTGACACCATTAGTTTCAATGTGAGACAACTTCATTGCATATTTGTGCACTCTCTATCTTTGTATTAAATTGTAGTGTATAAACACCTCTTCCCATTCTAACTCCATATTTAATCACAATTTGCACTGCGACACAATTTCACTGTGGCATAGTTTATACTGACAACATAAACCCTCAGTATAACAACAAACACATTCTTTACACATTGCATGCTATTAAATGTCTAAATCACTAATACATGATCTTTTTTTCACACATTCAACCATTTTATTTGAATTAAATATCCAGAAATATCAACCATTTTACCAGTATAAAAACATGGTAAAATAACTCTTTGAATGATGTAACAATCTACCAAATTACATGATCTACAGTACACTTCAGCATATGTATGACAGAATTTATTTCACGAAAGAAATAAAACTAATAAATACAGCCCACTCAGTTATGAAACAGACATCAAAACAGTCTCTAAAAGGAAATTGGCCAACCACACTTCATGCAAATTTGTAAAAAATTAAAACAAAAAAAAAAAAAAAAAAAAAAAAAAAAAAAAAAAAAAAAAAAAAAAGGTATATCCACAAACCGGATCAGCCACTCATACCTTAAAAATAGAAATGCCTACTTTCATCATATGGCGCTCAATGTCTTAAGAAGAATTATATATTATGAGGAAACTGGAAGCGTTCTTAAAACTTGTGTTGGTATTTACCCCTTTATCTTTGGTATACAGTATTTTATTGAACACCTGGTAAGGATGACATATATTAAGTCACAGCATTTATTGCGAATACAGAAAGAGTAAAGCAGTATCAGAACCATGACCACGCAGTGACACATCTTACTTAATCACATACACATGCACTAATATTTAAACATCAAACGTCCAATTATCGTTAAGTCACTCGTAATGTGAAATGCATACTGTGGCAACATTTTTGTTAGTTCTGGTATGACTGAACAGAAATGGTTTGAAACGGTTTGTAAGTTCCAAAAATTCTGACCCTTTCACTGCGTGTAGCTATAGTGTGATTTGGTTTCTATTTTAACGTCCACTTCAATGATGGCCAGCCACTAAACAGCAGTGTGACAGTAAGGACTGGGTGTAAGAAGGTGTCAGTTTATGTGCTGACTGAAACTTCACAAAGCAGCAGTAGCGGAGAGGATGGGGGAAGAATATTTCGTTTGTTGACAGTTTTGTGTCAATCATCATCATTTTGCAACTTTGTCTTCCAAACCTGCCTCTTCAGTCTGCTACTACAGTAGAACGAGGTTATTTCAAAAAGTGAAATTATTTCATCAGTAATGAAACACACACCCACTGCATGCTCTGGTTGTTAAGTTAAGGACATACCATAGTTCTCCAAAAATAATGTGCTCCTTCATTTCTCCAAATGTCTCCTTAGAATCAACTGAGCATTATATTCAGTATATTCAATTCTATTAAGTACTCTACTGGAATATAGAAGTAAAAATGTTGTTTACTGAAAGATTCAATTTCTTTCATGTTGCGCCAACAACAAAACATAATTCAACCTGAAAAAGTATAAATTCATCTGTCACCTTAACAATACAGAGTATATTATTATACATAAAGTTTAATAACTCTTATTAATCTAACATAAGAGAAAGGAAACAAAAAAATAAAAGACCCACATAGGATGAACGAGAATACATTTTGTCTACATCACATGCAATTTTCTCTTCAATCTAAACTTTCAAAACTGAGGCACATTTATACTCGGAGATCTCCGAAATTAATTTTGAATAAATGCAATGGTGCATCAATTTTAACAACAAAGGATCTCTGCAGTCTGTGACACCCATTAATAATTTCTCAATCAAGCCCTTTACGTCATGAACAACTCTGTCATAAACTTTCTACAAAGACATTTCAAACACGCAGCTCAATTGCCACAACTATGCATGATTTCCACCCAGAAAATACGAAGTGCCCAGAAAAAATCTCACTGTCATCTGGCTTCAAGACAACAGAAGTGTGATCACTGCTCAGCCAATCAGAGATCGCACATATGGAACAAAACAAAACCTACTTCTGTATTACAATACAGATCTCAAGTGCAGCATCCCCATCATCTGCACGGTCTCATGCATACTTCATGCTCATATATAGTGTGTGCAACCATGGCTATATTTCATACACAGTAAGGAAGTATGGAATGTTTCTGGTAACATTCAGTTTATTGTCACCTAAATGGTTCACCTCAGCAGAATGCTGTCTGGGAAGACATGCCATGTAGGCTGGCATATATTAACCACAGTTTCCAAGGAACCTACTCTCGCCAGCTATAGGGCAGAAGCTAGAGGCAGGAACATGGTAAATTTATACCAGATCGAATGGCATCACAACCCAGAAGATGGAGATCTTCACAGTCACCACCACAAGAACCCGTGATGTCACACTGTAGATATCAATTGGTACATTTCAAGAGCACTGTGCCAACAATGAATGGACAGTGTTGAGGAAAAGAGGACACTAAAAGCTGTGGGACATGAAAAGAGTGGTGGAAGAGAGGCAAGGGCAAATCAAATTTACACTTTTACATACGAAACAAATATGCGATGTAATCAGGGTCATATATAACTTATGTGCATCATTCTTATCAAATTCAAAACAAGTTACAAGCATGCACAACTAAGTAGTGCATTTTAGGGTTCTCAAGATTTGACCCAGTATTCCAATATGAGAGAACAAAATAAGTCTAAATGTCAAAAGAAAAGCAACAGAAAAACGTTTGTAAACATAAAATTAACCAATATGAATACCAAACAGTACTCCACAACAGTAAATCAAACACCTTCTTCCATACTGACATAAAATGGAATATGGAAGTAATAAACTGTAATATTCTATATGTTAAATATATACAATAAATAAACTAGTGGAATATTAATAACTAATTCCATTCACAGGTACTTATTAGTTTATTCACTCTCTTAATGCTCTCAACAGTTACTATATTCTTTACTGCTCTCTCAACGTAACAGTAGTGTCTGAAGCTTACAGTCTGAACACTGTCTGATCTCTTCACGGCAATCTAACACAACTAAACACAGACCTGCAAAAACTTACACTGAATGGCGCTACTGTTGTTCCGACCTCAGAAGTTCACAAGGGACTGTTTATGAGGAGTCCAAAAGGACCAGGGGGCGTTCGCATCTAATGGCATGCCCTTCATTAGGGGTTTCAAGGAAGTTATGAAATAGAATGTGAATGTCTACATTTTAAATAGTGTCAGCTCATGTACAAGGTTATGAAGAACCAAAAATAAAGTTTTCTGGTACCCAAAAAACAATACTTGCCAAATGTAAATATAAAGTGCCACAGTTGTTGAGAAGGTTCTCAAGATTCAACATCTTCCCAGGAAAAAAGGACCTTGTCATTTAAAAGTATTTTAGAAAAGTTCCGAAAAGTTAGAACAGGGGTGTAAGAGCAAAATTCACAAGAGTTTTCCTTTATGTAAGTATCATGGTCAAGCTTAGAAATTTGCAGATATCTTAGAAAAATTACGTCAAGGGCTGAATAGCACAAGTGATTCCTAATTTTAAATGTTACAAGTGCATCACTGTTCAGCAGTTTTTAAACTTTCTGCAGATTACAGTGTTCAGCTGTTAGGGCCAAAACTTTCACTTGGCTCTTAAAAGCTATCACTTGAAACTGAAAATTATGGAAAAGGTTAAAATTATGCCACACGTCAAACAGATTACTCATTTATTCTGACATGTGGAGGGCCTAAGTAAGACACAGAAGACTTCAAGAGACATAGCAAATGTTTCTCAGGAGTGTTAAGAAATAAACAAAGAACTGAAATCAAGATACTGATCAAGATCTGACAGTAAAAACAGAAACCAGAAGTGATGAAATTACGGACAGCATTTATGAACATGTTTCACATACACAATAGGAATCCACTAACAGTATGGAAAAATGGGAAGATTAATAAAGGAGCCACTTGGTAGACCACAGAAAATGTACACAGAGCAAGTGAAGAATGACAAAACAGATTAGTGAGAGACTACATGCACATACAACAAGGGTGTTTATAGGAACACAAAAAAGCAGCGAAGATTTATCCTACAATAACTTACTCTGTGGACACACCAGGCTGCAAAGGTATTGGGCGGGGTTGTAACACTATGCAATCATAAGGACCAACACCACATGATGGAGGAACACTTTCCCTCCACATGTTCAGGATTCAAGAGAATATAGTGACGACACAATTAGATCATGAAGGCAGTTTGCATGGAAGGTGGTTCAATCAGATCCATGAGAGGGAGTGAAGAAACAGAACCCAATCTAGGCCCACGGGAATGATGAAGAGAAAAAGTGAGAGGCCCAGAAAGCCGCAACAACGTGAAAATAATGGCTGAAAACTTACATGAATGGATGATAACAATATGAACTGCAGAAGCAATCCACTTTCATGTGCGACAGTGCACACATGTTGTAAGTGAAAATTTGTGAGTTAAAAATATTCAGAAAATTACAATAATAACAATCTGCACTGTTTTACGTACACTTTACATCATATGGTTATATGTTTTGGTTTGACTGCCACCACCAGTGGCAAATTTTTTAAATGGTTTCACACATTACTCTGCACTTGCACCATTTTACTTTATGTCAGACAGTGCCACAACTAGCACTATTCCATGTTCAAATGATCGGAGGCCCATGTGTCTTGGTTCAACATATTGCAGTTAATACTAAGTTTCTACTCACCACATTTCAACATCCGCGAAATGATTTCATTTGGCTCAGACAAGGGTCATATCTAATCAACACACTCACAATGTCCACTGCGAGCTAAAGTTGTGTTGGTGACACTGCAGACACTATATTCTGAACACTTTCTTGCAGACTGTCTTCAGTGCAAAGATTGTTACTACACACTATATCCTTTAACACACACCACACACAGGAATCTCACATGTTCAGATCTGGTAAATGAGGCCACAATTCCCTGCCCACAAAACTCTCACTAAAAACACTCTTTGAACAGTGCACAGAATTATCTGTGGTATTAGCTGTTGCAACATCTTGATGGAAAAAGGCATATTCACTCATAACTAAACAGCTATTCAAAAAGTGTGTTGCATATCGGTGCGAATTTATGCTCTCAGATAAAAAAAAGGGCCCAATAATCCTAGTTGCACTAACAGCACATCACACCACACAGCAACCGTGATACCATATAATGTCACTTCATGAATTAACATAAAAAAAAACTTGTTATTCTTAGAGTTCACACATTTACTAATGACACCAAACTTCATGGTTATGCACTGTGTGTTGGGACAATCTCTTACAGACACCTGACCTCTCTCCAATAAACAGCATGGGAAAGAGCAAGTCAGTGGGTTTGGTGCATAAAATGAGCAACCCGATGCAAACTGACACGCAATACAGGACACATAAAATAATGACCCTACACATAACAGGGAATTGGAAGCATATTTCCACATAAATGCATATTATTTAATCCATCCAGAGCAATGCAGTCCATAAGAACTTCACGTGTAAATAAAATATAAAACTAATGACACAGTTTGATGTTTCAAGTCGTTACTTTTCAGAAGTTTTTAGACTGAACAACAGATCACTGCTGCTTACTCAGTTTTTTAGCTTTTGGTGGCTGCTCACAAAACAGTGTGCCTGTAACAAAATAACTTTTAATTTCAGCCCCATCACTGTTTGTACATCAACTCTGGAAAACAGGGAAAATAAAAACTGTATGATGTTCATACACCATTTAACCAAGTTGCTGATTTTTACATAACATTCTTGGATAATATTTACATTTATACGTACCTCCAAAGTTAATGCATAAAAACCACGGAGGATATTAAAATTATTCCATTTTTTACAAAGACGTTATTTTGTAACCAACTGCTTCCAACTGAAAGAAGTAAATACGAACAAACCAGAAGAATGATAAAGTAATTACTCTAATCTAAACGCTTCTTAAAACTAAATGCTTTAACCTTAGAACTATATTGATAATTTTTATATTTGATATCAATTTTATATACAAACAACGTTCTTACCCATTATGCATTGTAATGGCTGGATACATCCATTTAAAATTAAACAAGACACATACATATACATGAAAGCACAATTCCAGTTTCCTGTTATGCATTAATGTTTATGATTTGATAATGGCAGCCAAGCTAAAATATGTAACCACGTGATGTACAAGTGCACAAGTTGCCTGATATAAAACAATATAGATGTTGCTGTTGTGTTTTGTTGTTATAGGTATCATACAGAATGGTATACTATAACTGTGATTCATAAAATGAGTATCAAACTTTAATTACCTACTACACAAATGCAAAAAATAGTCTCCTGCTACAACTTTCTCATAATTATAAAGTGATAAAGATTGTAAACAATATTCCAACATATTAACACACAGAAACCCTTCCATGTATGTTCTATACCCACAACACAGGTGAAACTACCTCTCTGCGTAAGCACCATACCATGAAAGTGTACAGGAGCCACGGATAAAGAACTACCCAGCCTTTGCCCTGACAATAAGAAGTTAAATTTTAGAACTAAAAGTCTTTCAAAAAGCAGGTTCAATCAGACTAACACATACCAGCACAAAGAAGATAGCATTGGTAGCCTGAAGTTTAAAATATGAAACAGTGAAACAATGATTAATACATGATATACAGAACTTATAAATTTATATAATGCTTCTGTATCAGCTGATACAGTTCCATTAGGAAGACTGAATATAAAAGACAGAATAAATATAACTAATTCTTAGTCATTTACCTATAAATGAGTTCAGGTAATTTCTGGACTTTAGTCAAAAGACATAATTTTGAATAATGATAAAAAAGTAAGTACTGTTTTAATTCCACGTGCTCCTTATACTAACTGGCTAGCTCATGGATTATTTAATGATAATGTAATAAACTGCACACAATAAAGACTGTTTTGAGTACGTTAATGCATACATGAAATATATGCTGGAAAATAAAATTATTCATGAACTCAAGACATCCCTCTTATACAAGAAACAATAAATAAGGTAACATGATCCAAGGTTTTCACTGCAATATTGATTAAATACTTCCCAGTCACTTCTGTCTTACATTACTGACACACATCAGGCTTTCTGCAGCATATTTAACAACTGTAACACAATGTCTGCAAACACTGAACAGAAAACAGTGATGTCATACAAAATAGTACCACACACAATGATGCCCTAGCTGTTTGCAAGAATGCTGTATAGGTGGAAACAATAACACAGAGCAGTCTTGGGCTGCCCATTATGGCAGAATCTAATTCTCTTACTACATTATAGACATACACTGTAGTATGGGTGTAAGTAATTTCTCAGTCCAGCAAACAGCAACGTGCATCATAATTTGAGCAACAAAAACCCAAAGATTTGTGCCAAGACTGCAAAATGAGTTAACTGTTCAGTAATTTGGATTAAAAGAGAACATTAAGTTCTATTGGCATCGTAACAGTTCTGAGGAACTTAGTGCATCTATTTGCCAGTTCCTTCTTAAGACTGCTTTGTAGTACACCCCCCCCCCCCCCAACAAAAAAACAAGTATGTTCCTACACAAAATGACATTGTAACCTAAATAACTGAACAATTAATAATAACTTAATTTGTTAATTTCTTCCACATTATACCATAATTCTGCATCAATTTATACCAAAAGAACTACTAGCTTAAACCTCTGTCATTATGTAAGTCTGTGAGCATGAATTCTGTATAATTTATAAAGGTCAGTGAATAATGATAAAGGAAAATTAAATTAAATTTAAAATTCCTGCTACACACACACATAAATCAGCAGTCTTGTGATCATCACACACTCACCACATGATATGCTGTACAGAAATTAATTTGCTACACGATTATCCTCATATTTCCACCAAACTTAGATTGACTCTGTGTCCCAGCTCATTCCAAAGTAGCAAACATTACCTGAAGGCAGCACTCTGATACAATATTACACTATGCAAGTTCTGAGGTTTGCACAGTGGCACAGCTGACGTGTCTGTTCTTCTAGGATATCACGCCACATCATTGGGTAACTGGTTCCTGACATTGTGAGAAAATGTAGCGGTCTCAAAATGTTGGCAGCCAATTGCACATCACATGGCATCATGTCCCATAGAACGGATACTTAAAAAATTGTGGTACTTGACTTTGTTACAAAAATCTTATAATCTTTATTTTAAACACTCCCTGTATACATGTTTACAGCTGGCAATGTGTTCTGCTTGGTCTAGAACAGTTAATAGATGTCTATATATCCTGATACCCAAGCAATCACAAAAGCGATCAAAATAAAACCAGTGTAAGTGGGTGAGGAATTGTCAGTCAAGAGAAAATTAGCTGGTAGACAGATGACGGTACACCAATTTGGTAAACCAAATAATGCGGGGTACACTTATCTGCCTGGGTGATGGTTTTTTACCCATTCACAACACAGAGAACTAGTGGCTGGTATTAACTGAACATGACCAACCAAAGCATGTGCTAGCTTATGAAAATTAAATTCTGAACCAAATTCATCAACATGTCCATTTTGTGGAGTGAAACAGGGTCACCCAAAAGAAAATGGTAATATGGCATGCATTTTGTGTCCAGAGCCCATCAAATATAAATAACACCTTCCTCTGTTCCTGCATGTACCACTAGGACGCAAAGGGTCCAGACTAGCTTATGGAGCATGCCTTTGACGTACGTGTGTACAAAATAATGTTGCCATACTTCAACAAGTAGCACCATCTAGTGAGGCTGTCTCCCTCAGAAAGTACCTCAGTAATCAAAATGCAAGTAATTGGGTTTTGGTTTAGGCCACAGTAGAACCTTTTATATTGAATTTTTGAACACTTTTCGGTTGGCTGGTTACTCAACTGAATGAGGGCTTCATTCAATGGTCTCCTCTGTTTTGTCTTCATCATTCATACTGCAGCACGATGATCATGTAATTCCATCAGCTGTATTTGGTGATTCAAGTTAAAAAAATATTTAAAAAAAATTGAAGCTCTGCACAACAAAACTCCACGGTCAAACATAAATGTCTTCTTCAAATTGTTGTTTCTACACTCAAACCTACGCCTGTAGAGAAAATCAACAACACAATCAGTCAGAAAAGTACAATGTTTCATGGTGCAAACCATGATTACTCATATGATATCAAACATATTCACAGTACAGAGCATGAATTCCACATAAGAATACACAGCAACTGCTTCAGAAAGTGCATCCAGGAAGTGAAGTCACATGTTAAGAGTCAGACCAACTTGATGGAATACCTGGCTGTTCCACTTGCAAAACTACTCAATGCATTCATCAAATGAATACAATTTTCACAACATTCACAATGGCAATGTTTTGAAAACAATGTACTTTCAGGCATTACGAGCAGGAATAGCATCACTGGTATAATGATTAGGCTAAGGGTTCAAACACTGTGGAATGTGGGTTCAATTTGTGGTAGATGAAAGAGATTCTTCTCTTCTTTGAAGGGCCCTTATCAACTGTGGCCTACTCAGCCTTCTGTTCAGTGGGTGCTGGAGACACTTTCCTCAGGGATAAAGCCACCAGAGCGTGAAGTGTGCTACACATCCCACCTACTGCCAAGGTTAATAATGAGCAATGCTACACATCCGCTCCCCATATGCCTTCACGGCATTCACAGGGACAACTTTACTAAACCTTTGCTTTTTTACATCAGAGACATCCTTTTAAGAAAATGATCCATATGGAGAATGTGATGCAGGGACAACCTAAACTAGATGAATGAACTAAAGCAGATACACGTTTACAGCCTGCTATCACAACAGACAGCCATAAAGAAACAAAAATTTGAACATGAAAAAGAAAGCAATAAACCACATCCATCCAATGCTAATAACACCAGATATTTTGTTCAAGTGTTTCTTTTGGAGCTGCATCATATACAAAGATTTACTGTAAAAACAAGTATGAAGACATGTTGAATGCTTAGCATCAACCTCCAACTTGATAGACTGGAAGACACTTAAATTATTCCACACCACTGCTTCAACTTACTGTGTTTTAACAATGTAAAACAGTAAGGGAAAACAGTGATGCATGATACATAGGAAAGTACTTGGAACATGGCAACTGAAGGTACTACCCTTGGATTCACTTTGGACCTCCCAGACAATCATCAAAGACATCAACAATGACTGTCTGTAAATGACAACAACTTTCACATGGTAACCACAGCATACAATGCAGCATTAAAGCTGGATATAGAATATGGCAAAGAGACCCTTGTGAACATGTGTATCACAATATAGTTTCTGTGGAATATCAAGGAGCAAAACACAACCATCAATCAATAATCTTGACTCTGCAAGATTTCCAAGAACTATACGGGATTAATATATGTCATGTTATTCAGTCTATGAATACGTATGGTTATTATGATAACATGAAAATACATGGTTAAAAAATCCAACTACACTAAATAAAAGATCTACCCTAACTGTGTATGTTTGAATTTGTGTAGCAGAGAGTTGACTGAACTCACCAGCAAATCTATTGTTGGACTTGCTCAAATTTAAGTGTTACTGTAAAAGAAAATTTATTCTTTACTCAGTTACCTGCAGTCTTATGGGACTGTGAAAATATTTAAAAAATTACTTAGCTTGTGTTGCATGTGACAGAGTAGCCACAATGTGATGATGTAAGAGTGAAGGTAAAAAATTTTCAAAAAATCTAAAAAAAGAAGCACATTTCCTTCTTTTATAGTACAGCACTTTTCACTAATCATGCATCATAAGAGTTACATTGTAATGCAGTCAAGTGTTCACTGATAAAGCATTACGTCTTCTATCATGTGTGGCCACACAAGGGCAGAAAAATGCAACTGTGTAATAAATCGATGGAATTTCAAGTTTTAAAATTAGCCAATATTAGTTCTGTAATGAATAGAATCCAGTTTCCAGTTTGTTTTAAGCTGTGTGGAAGAAGTATGAAGCTTAGGCACAACACTTCGAGGTAGTAACAGTCAAAAGAGAGAGAGGCATACTTGAGGGCTTACAGAAAAAAAGAATTATATTCACAGCACTTTAACTGGAGCTAGGATTGGTGTGGGATGTTCTCCACAATTTGTGTAAACTGAGAACCAATGCGCAAGATTGCAACATGGGTCTGAACAAAGTGGATCATAACATAAACATTCTGGAACTAACTTTTGGAGAAAGACAAATGATCACAGGCCACCATTATAAAAGCGCTGCCACAGCTGCCAAAAGTCACTGTTACCTGGAGTTTCACTTCATAAAAAGATTGCAAAAATTATCTCCCAAGTGATTCAGGCACTTTTTACAGAAGCTTGAAAACATCAAATACAGTAAGCTTGACGGACAGTGAAGATGATTTAACATAATGAGTCACATACTGGATTAAAATCACTGGCATGAACACATTAACATTTGATGAGAGGATAGCTATAAACTTGCCATCAGACTTCCAACAAAGACAGATTCACAGATTCTGCATCTGGCTGAAAATTTTCTGAAAAAACTACTGCAACTCGAATATACTAAGAGTACCACCGCTATTTTAAAAAGTGAAGATGAACAAATATTTCCACACATAAATCTGTCAGCCCAACCAGATCTTACTGATGATAAAAACTGTTTCAGCACTCCTATTCATGAAACTTGTTTACTGTTCTGTCCATGCTGTGATACCACAAAATATGTCACATTACAGTTACTCTGCAGATGATGCTCCGATGCAGACACTAACAGCAAAGAAAAAAGTGAGGCGTGTGTCACAGAACAAGTTTGGAATGCCTATAAACTCTAATTCTGATATTTTCCATTCTTTTAATTCTGTAAAACTTAACGTGTTGACATCTACAAATCTTATATATTTTGATTTTCATAATCAACTTTTTATTACAAACTCATTGTAAATTCAATACAGAGGAAGTGTGGGAATGCAGGAAAAGGGCAGAGATAACACAGGCATTTTAAAACTGATCAAGGTTTGGGCTTTTAATAAAAACACTGCTAACAACCGATCATTACTAACCAGTTAACTCATAAATAACCCACGTAATAAAAACATACTCAGTCACAGAAAACAGTAAATAATTCATCAACAAATCAACAATAAACCAGTCTTTATAATCATGGTGGTTCAATTAGCTTTCCAATTAGACAGCAGAGAGACTGCTGGCCAGAGCAGCGGATGCAAAGACAAGCTTGCCGTAATTGAAATACTGTAAAAACAGCAATGGCAGAGTGCGTACAGTCTGCTGTAGGCTGCAGTTAAAACCAAGAAGTGAATGTTTCAGACTGGCCAGAGTGCCATGTACTGTACTAACTTCATGGTGTCTGGTACTTCTTGAAAAACTGCCATTCATCTAGTCAAGGAATTCTCCATCAAATGAGCTCACAGTTCATTGTGGTGTTCAATGACCTTAAAGTGAGCCTGATAAATGAAGTCCATATTCTTACAACCTATTTCTTTGGCATCCACTTTAATACTATCCTGCCATCTATGCACTGGTCTCCCAAATGATTGTCATAAGCAGTTATTACATGATAATGGAGGCCTTAATGTATATTTTTAACAGTTATATATTACCATTCTGAGAGTGTGATTGGGCAAAATGAATACAGGTAAACCCAGATACATCTTTGGGCTGTATGTATTGTGTATATGTGGTTCACTCCGTGCCCCATCTTACTCACTGTCAATGCACTGACAGTTAGTATTTTATGACCAAAAACATCACAGCCACTAACTACTGAAAACTATTCACTCAGAAATGTGACCTCCATTTTCAATACTACAACCACAGCAAATGTCTTTGGTTCGAACAGTCCAGGAATGCACCTATGTAGTGTGTATATGAAGTTGCACCTGCAGTATCTACTTTAACAGTTATATTTCTTTAAAATGAAAGATGAACAAATGACAGTTTCACTCAATAATCCAGTATACCCACCGTGTAGAAGGCTATAAGATGATCAAATCACATTTTTCCCCAGTCAAACTTTCACTGCTAGATAGCACAACTATTTAAACCTTAGATGCCTGTATAAAAAACTCATTTCTAAAAGAAACTGAAACTCACTATACATGAGGTAGTCCTTGAACTTCCATCATTTCTTCCTGGCAGCTGGCACTATCAAGTGTAGACCCCAAGTTGTGGCCACCAAAACCAAAACTGGAAGCAGGTGATAGGTGATGTCGTGGACTAAATGGATTGCGCAGAGCAGTGACAGGTGTAGGGTAAGCTGATTTTCGTGGAGAGCGAGCTTTCACTATACGTGGAGGTTTGTACATCTCCTCCAACACAGACGGGGCCACATATGTGAAACCCTGAAACAAAACCATGAATACTGGTCTAACTGCAGCAAAACAAACTTAATCTTTATCACATAGGCTTAGTGTCTTTAAATGCCAGTGTGGTGGTTGGATGTAAAGTCAGATCTTTTTTAAACCTCTTACCACATTAGTATGGAGTAACATACATATTTGGTAACCATATTTTCTAAAACCCATTTTCAATCAGCTGAAGACATCCATAAGAAAATGTCAGTTACTTAAAAGCAGGAGATTCAAGTTCTCTGAGATGTTACACTGTGCTGGTGGTGAAATACTTCTTTCCCAACCACCCAGCCCTAATATCCCAGAAGACCTGAATCTTCAGCCAACATAACTGTGAGAACCTTAAGTCACACATTACTGAAAATACTCACATAAAGCAACTTCAGGGAATGTCTTTAGACCTGGAGAGCTTGTATGAAGCAACATGTAGATTCAGATAAAAACTGGTTTCAAATGGATAACATGTAGACACAATAACATCATAAAGTACTTTTTTTGAAACTAGTTTCGTTACCTAATAGCCACGCCCCATTTATTCAAATATGCAGCACATACATCACTTGAAATATTTTCCTTCATCCACTGTGATGGAAATCTGATGCAGAAGTTTACCTTTGTATGGTAAATAACAAACATGAGTCTGCACACAGGTCAACTTTACATCTGAAGCACATACATTTGACATTCTTTCTCCTTGCCTAAACACACATAACACAAGTTTGATGCTGTTGCAGGACAATGAGTGATGTATTAGCCTTCAGGGTGTGACATCTGATTGGTCTGTGTGTGACGTGCACTGAGAAGGAGGCTCCCATTAACTAATTTGCAATAATTTTAAACCAAAGTCAGCTAAAGTTTTTGATGGTCTATTTTTGTACCACAGGATGACAAAATTATGTAGCTATTCAGTACAGCTGAACACCTTCTACTCTGCTAGCACTTTTCACTCTTGCACGGCAGCTGTGACCATCTGTATTTTGTCTGTCCCTCTTCCCCAAGTATGCAGTCATATTACAGTTGGCCAGTTTAGTTGCACAATGTGTCAGTCTTATACCAAAGAATTTGTTATGAATGTCATCGTCACTGCCGTCGTCGTCGTCACCACCACCACCACCACCACCACCACCACCATCATCCTGTAGCCTGTCTTACAACAGGTTCATAGCCTTCTCCAAAGCAAGTTCTCCAGACAGTGCCCTCCAGTACATCCTCCTCCAATCCTCAGTACCTTCTCACTTCCTTAAGGTCATCCCATAGCAGCTTACGACTTCTTCCTTGGCTTCCTGTCCCTTCTATCTTTCCTTCAATAATGTGTTGTTTTGGAAGACACTTCCTACATAAGGTGTGAAAAATCCAGTTACTGTTCCTGCATTTCATTGTATGTAGAATATTCCTTTCTTCCTTGACTGTCTGTAATACTTCTTCGGTTTTCACACAGTTGGTCCAACTGATCGTCCCCATCCTTCTCCAGCACCACATTTTGAAACTTTCAAGGTATTTCTGATTTCCCTTATTAATTGTTCAAGTTTCAGCACCATACGAAGTTGTTAGGAATGTACTGCTTAAAAACAGCTTTCCCTTCAATGACACTAACTTCAGCCACATGGACTGTAAAAATTAGCAAAGGTGCTACTCAGATCTAATTTTCCATTCCATCACAGTGCTTGTCAACTTGTCTGGTTGATTCACAGTGATTTATTGACTTAAGTAAAAATCTCAATATATGAAGAAATCAGTCACCTTTCAATATGTTACCATAAAATGGGTGCGAGACAGAACTGTTGAAGAGATCTGTAATCTTGCACTGCACACCTGACAACATGTCTCACTTGTAAAATTACAGAGAAAAGCAGTGGTCACATCTGCAAGTTATGCATGTCTCTCCATCATCATTCCCAAGTGCAGCTTTCTTGTTTGCATATGGGGAGGACACTGCCAGTACAGGTGCAGTCTGTCTCTAGTCTCCTTAACAGTGACATCATTCAAACATGCTACAATGAAGGCCATATTTAATATGTCTGATGGGTAAGCTTCTTGTACCTGATACGGGGGTTTGGAAAACAATATATAAATGACTGTTTAACTCATTAAATCAACAATAAGACAATAAAAGTTGAGAATTCAGGTCTTCTGGGCTGCTGAAGAGTGGCGTTGCTCATTCCCAACATTTCAAAATACCATACCACCTTCAAGGGTTGAGGAGTTTCTCCTCTAGGACTACTTGACTCTTCAAGACGAAGGTGGTAGGTTCCTTCAAAACAGGGGGCTCAGGACTGCTGCTACTCAGTGTAACAACCTCAAAGACCTTAATCCTTAAGACCTTAATCAATACTGTAAACACAATAAACTTTGCTTATTTAGCAAAATATACATAATTTGTAGCAGAAATGACACAAATATATACAAAAGAAATATGAAAGTTCACTTTTGACAACATTAGTTTCACAAGTTACCATTTCAAATGAGGATTGCATAGTATAAATTTGCAAACATCACCTACTACAGCATTTCGAATTTCCTGCAAACACAAACATTTCCAAAACATGTTACATTACAAAAATAAATCACACAGCAGACTCTGCCACCAAACCTGGGAAGAGAATCTGTAGTCACAGCCGGAAAGAAGAAACGTTGTGTTTAAAACAAGGAAGGCTGTCATAAGTCACCTTGACATTATTCATACCGTGCAAGGAGATATAATTCATTTTACAAAATCAACAATTTGCACATACAGAATATATACAATGATATAATATCCTCTTCTACATGTTTCATATGTGCAAGTTGTTGGTTTTATAAAATGAATTATATTAAATAATTATTAACGAAAAAGACTGTCAAATTCTGGCTATGCTGTACACTGACAAAAAGATACAATGTCTTGTGAACGCACAATATAAGAATAATGCAAGCATACCTACCCTGAAGGGTTACTTTTTGAATTAAACAAGAAGGGTAGTCTACTTTGTTACACGGTCAATGGATGAATAGCAACCTACAGCAACCAGAGATGAAGTTGGGTATCATCATACCACCTAAATGCCAGCAACTGCCTCCCCCGTGTTTGAACAATTTGCTTCTCTTCTACATCTTCATCACTCTACTACATGCCCTTGTTTGCAGTTGCTGCATTTTGTGTCTTCTGTGCCCACTAACAATGACACTGTGACACAGTGTTACTGTTAATGAAGTCTGCAATTGCAACTGCCTGATTTTATGAGACTTTCTTCCAATCTTGTTTATCCACATTCTTGTTAAAAATGCTGATCTCAAATCAAATTTTCCTGAAGCAATGAGCTATATATACAATGTAAGATTTCACTGAACTCCATGTTGCTGCCACAAGAACTGTAGCTTCAGTTCTTGTTTCCTGTTCACTGTGAAAACAGCCTTCAGTGCCAATGCTTTTCTATACTTGGCTCTTACACAGATAACAACCCCTCTGCCTTAATGCTGCTGCATGCTGGAGCAATTCGCAAAGGGAAGACACCTTAACATTCCTTAAAAACAAAGTATGGCAGAATTACTTTAATCCATCACCTGATATTCTGGATATCATGACAACCCGGCACTTCAGGGGAGCAGTTCTAAGACCATATGTTTTGCGAACTACAATTTCTGGTACATATACTGATTCCATGACTTTACTTTGGGTTACCTCGATGTTACATTGCCAGCACAAACTTTCCTCTCCAGACATGATGCTTTTGATGTTTTCATAAACTGGTACTGTTCTACACCCTGGTGGTACAACCAACTAGCAGGTCACACCACTTGTTTGGTGCAATCTGTAGCCTTATTGTGAATGCTACTTCCCATGTGTTATACGTGACAGGCGTTACTCTTTGTTCAAGCTATTATAATGGTGTCAAAAGATTCGAAGGTGAGTAAACAAGGTACTGCTTGCAACAGGAAACCCAGAACTTCTAACAATTTCACAGAAACTTGAAATAATTAAGAGGCCTGAAAGTCACAAAAATTGAAGGGAGGTTATGGCTTCATACAACATTGGATCATCAACCATCTGTGACACAAGGAACAGAAGGACCAATTATGATCGTTTATGACATCAAGTAAAGTGTGAAGAACCTTTCCAAGCAACAGACATTGCAAAAGCCAAAATTAGTGCAACTGGACAAGGTGTTATATAAGCGGTCAACAGTAATACATTCGGAAGGAAAACTCATGACTGGGCCTATGGTAATTGAAAAAGCTCAGTGTTTTTATGATGAAATAAAAATGACTGACAAGTGCACATTTGCTGATAGCTACCTGCAACATTTTAAAAAATGCCATGGCATCAGAAAGCTGGATATTAGTGGCGAACTTCTGTCTGCTCATGTTGAAGGAGCAGTAACAAAAAAATGACCTATAAGAACTTAGGTCAGTATAGGTTCCACCTGCCCATCTTGAATATCCAGTGATCTCGCACCTGTCCAGTCCATTATGTGCAACATTAACAGAATTTTTCAGTATTTGGTGACAAGCTGCATAGTTATCCACAAACACTATGACTTTCCTTCAAGCAGACTTCATTCATGCAGCAAATCCTTTTTAATAAGTTTATAAATATCTTCACCGTAACCCATATCACGCCATTATTTACAAACTTGCACTGCAATGAGGATGTGTTTCTAAAAGGTCCTGGTTTGGTATATTCTCCAGTAACCAAAGGTTCTAACTTCTTGCTGCCAGGAGACCATGTTTCACAACCACATAAAATACGGCATATTATAAGAAAACAGACTTCCAAAATTACCAAGATTAATCTCATTCATCAGGAACACTGCTCCAATGCACAACTTATACTTTACCTGGAACACAAGATTTGCACTCTCACTTAGAGTTGATTCATCAGGAGAGTCGATGGGAGTTTGCTTGGTGAATTTGGTATCAAACTGTGATACATCATCCTCACCTGCCTGTAAAGCAACAAAGTGAAGATGTTTCAATGACAGAAATCATAATATGTAACAGTTTGAGTTAAGTAAAGCAGGTTTTGTACTGCTTCCATATAAATCAAAATTAAATTCACTTGACAAAGGTTCGTGCAGTTATTACAAAAGTCACAAACATCTGCTGAGCAATTCAAAAGAAGAAACATGCACCAAGACAATTCCTCCATCATCCATTCATCTAAGCAAGATTGCACACACTCCACTAAACATACTTTACATAAACAAATACTACAAATAAAAGCTGTACTTAAAATACCTATGTTTTGTACAGTGAACAAATTGTTTGACAACCACAACCATTAGATTACAGCTGTCAGCAAATTATGCACTAAGTGTAAACTTCCCAGCATAAAATTAAATCAAAATCTGTTGAACAACATGGCCTCTCCAACAAATATTCGTTTCACATACTTCATGCAAACACTGCACAATAATTCATAAAAACTCCTTCACTATACAAACCAATGCAGGCTTGAATGGTGGTTCCAACTTTCTACCTAAGACATCAGCCCAATTTATTAGTTTGAAGAAGGGATGAACTTTGATAGCTTCGCCATCACTGGGCCCTGAACCCAGCCTCTGTACCACTTGCCTCTGAAACACAGTATTTCTCACTTAAAATTTTGATAGGTTAAAAAACAACAGTTCTGCCAAGTCAACTGTTGCACACAATAAATGAATTTCTTTCAGTTGCACTTTAACAACATAATCCTTTAATCATAAGGGATAGATGTGGGATTATGGGTATGATGCAGAAACCAAGTATGACATTTTAGAACAGCCCAACATCTCTGCATCCAAAAAAGGCAAGATAAGTTTGTTCACATGCAAACAGTAGGCATATTTTTTTTGGCATCCACCAACTTCTGCATTATCAGTCTGTTCCACAAGGACAAGCTGCATGCAAGCATTAAAACACACAGTGAAAACAATCCAAAAAGTTGACTTTGTGGGGACTGGTTTCTCCACCATGACAACACACTCACTCTTCAGCTAAACACAAATTTCTGGCTAAAACAACTCTGACTTCACACCCTCCCTACTCACCAGTTAGCATCATGTGATTTCTTTCTTTTTGCAAAACTAAAGATGGCAATAAAGGAAGGGAGATTTAATGACACCACCATGATTAAAGCGAAATCACAGGAGGAACCCGCTGCGTTTCAAACAATGCACTACAAAATGCTTCAAACAGTGGCATGACTGTGGGGCTCACTGTATAAAGTCCCAATGAAACTACTTTGAAAAGGATGACATTGATCAACAGATAAGTATCATGGGAAAATAAATTCAGTATGGAACCATCTGATATCACAGTCTAGATTACCTCATATAAGCACCAATTTAAAAATCGCTATGCATTAAATCATTTTATATGATTTTTATCAGTAAGATGAATACCATGAATTGTAAACAGTTTTAACTGTTGACATATAAATAATATAGCAACAATACATATATATATATATATCGTGATGATGGATCATTTAACTAAATGTGTCTCCAAAATTAAGCTTCATCATATGGCCCTTTAAGACAACAATCTTAGGTACGACCAGGTTTGTTTCTATTGAAGCACCCAAATCTGCAGCTCTGCACTGCATAATTGCACACAAAATTAAATGCTGATTCTTTGCTCTAAATTCCAATTAACTATTATTCTTCAATGGGAGATAAAAACACACTCCCTTCTTTCTGTCACAGCTTTGATATAACTGACATTACAGTGCTCTTATGATAGCCTGCACAAGTCTGAACATGCACAAACATGATTTTGGCAGAATCAACTCTTGATGTAATATGACAGTCCACCCGACACAATCATTCCACATAGTTTACAGCCACAGTGTATTACGATGGCTGTAACAAGTATACAAGAACTGTATGAACAGTATTCAGACAGGATAAGTGTCTACAAATGAAACCGAGTTACATAAACCATCTTTCCAACCACATCATTTACTGCTGCTAAGAACACACCTAAAAAATTTCTGTAAAGATTCTGTAACTGCATTGTCACATGCAGCTGACATCTTAATTGCTAGCATGAGATGTTTATACACTGTGTTAAGCTGACCCCTGGAAATTTCTTACGTGTGGTCCTGTACAAGCACAATAACATTACATTTACACTCTACATGTACAGATCACTAATCATTAATGAATATTATGTGATGAAAGAAAATAAAGGACAAGTACACATTATCTTGAGGTTAATCATTCCGTTGGCCGAAATATGCATATATATAATAAAAAGATCCGTCTAACGACCAACAAGTTTTATTATTTAAGGTAAAATAATAAAATATAATGTGACAACCAGTTTCAGCATTCAAAATGCCATCATCAGGTCATACCATATTGAGAATCACGAAAACCAAAGATATTGGATAGTTAAAATTATAATGAGGCGACAGTCTATAATTCTAAAAAGAAAGAAAGAAGGCCTTCTTGTGTACAAGTATTGGGTAGCCCGGGAAATTAAAACTAAATTAATGTTGATAATGTGGCATTGGGAATTGTTGGTGGTCTTACTCATATGTGGTATGTGGAAGTCCTGGAAGAAGCGGCAATTTCCTTGTTTGTTGGGTGTCTGTTCTTGTATGGTGGTTGCTCGACGTGCGATGATGCCCTCGCAGAATGTAGATGGTATTGTAGAATTCGTGGAGGTTATCTGGGGAGGCGTTTCATTGATGCAACGATGCGTGTTTTCAGCTCTTGTTCTTATATGGGCGTTGTAGTCTGTGGTAGTAGCATTGGCCGGATTTTAAGATGTTTATCGTGGTTGATGCGAAAAGTGGTGTTGATCCTTGATGCGTTGTTTGGTTCCGTATATGGTATATCGTGGTATAGACTGTTTCTTCTTAGGATTCGGTGTAAAGAACGTGGCGGTACCAAAGGATCTTTCTTGTATATGGTGCTGCAATATGGCGAGCTTCTTGTGGTATATATGAAGGAAGATGTGTTCATTAGCACGGTGATTGTATGTTATTCTTCGTAGAAGCTGGTTGTGCGGGAGTTCGTTTTTCTTTCTTATTGGAGTACCACGTGTAGGAAAGAATATTCTTACTATTATTGTGATTCAGTTTCAGATTTCTGCACTTGTTGTCAGTAGAAAGATGTTGGAATACTTTGGTACAGACACCCAACAAACAAGGAAATCGCCGCTTCTTCCAGGACTTCCACATACCACATATGAGTAAGACCACCAACAATTCCCAATGCCACATTATCAACATTAATTTAGTTTTAATTTCCCGGGCTACCCAATACTTGTACACAAGAAGGCCTTCTTTCTTTCTTTTTAGAATTATAGACTGTCGCCTCATTAGAATTTTAACTATCCAATATCTTTGGTTTTCGTGATTCTCAATATGGTATGACCTGATGATGGCATTTTGAATGCTGAAACCAGTTGTCACATTATATTTTATTATTTTACCTTAAATAATAAAACTTGTTGGTCGTTAGACGGATCTTTTTATTATATATAGACAAGTACACACCTTTAGCAGCTTGCGTATGAGATCCCGGGCATCTGGTGTGAGATATGGCGGTAAGTTCAACCTTCCTTTCAGTATTTTCTCTATTGTCTTCTTTCGGTTATCTGCAGTGAATGGTGGCTGAAATGAATATAATAAGAAGTGAGCTGTAATGTCTTCCAGAATGATAGTCATTTATAAAATAAAGCAAAATTCCAAATTCATGTTGACAGAAAACATCTTTTCCTGCAACATACACACATATATTCATTTGCTCAAACTGATTTTCAAGCATCCTGACACATTTAATTATTAAAAAAAAAAAAGGCCTACCCATCCACAATAAATATTTCTTTCAAATGCTTATTTATATTTTAAATGGTTGATTTAAAAATAATGAACAATTTTCTGTTATAAATTCAAACTAACATAATTTGCTTCACCATTCCCACTAAACACTCCACTGAGCAGAATTCTTCTTGCGAAGCAAGCTGGCACACGACTGGTCATGAAATAGCCCACTTTTTGTGCCTCTAAAATGTTCATTACCATATTCACAACAGCCCACCACTGGACACTACCCTGACTCATATGAACCCAGTTCACAGCATCATATCATAGTTTTCAAACATACATTTTAATACAGTCATCTCATCTGCTAGCCCTTCCTAATGGTCAATTTCCTACAACCTTTGTATACATGCTTCCGCTTCCCATTTCACCTGTGTATCAACAAATACTGCTTGTTAGCACATACTATGAACGAGTAAAAAAGGCATTGTAAAGATAATTTTTGCACTATGGTGTGAGCAGTCAGTCTAGACACCACACATTTTTCCTGTTCAAGTGGTATGTGACAGCACTGGAAAAATAACAAGGATTATCTGCAGTGATATCATACTGCTTGGTTCTATCCCTTGTCCTAAGCAAAGGTATCAGCTACCAAAATGCCACAATTCCTTTTCAGTATTTTAGTGTGGGGATTAAACTGCTTTAACCATAATATTTCAATCACAATCTAAAATTTGATTTTGCAAAAATTTCCTTCTTTTTTAACTTCAATATATCAAAATTATTTAAAATTCCAAGACTCAAAACTGAAAGCACTAGAAAGTTAATTCCAGTTTTGTTGTTTGTGGCATTAAAATCCACATGAGCTATTCCAAAAAACACATATTATATATGCCAAATGTGCATTTCCTTAGTGTTTGTTTTCAGTGTATGTGTACTGCCCATTACATTTCTGAACACCTCTTTTCAGTTCAAAATTATTTGATCTTACTGAATATACAATCTGACACTCCACATTTTGTTCTCATTTTAATCACACCCAGGTTCATTTCTAGGGATCACTATGACTATAGATCGAAAAGTCACATTATTTTATATCATGTGCCTTTACTGTAAGACTTACAGCTGCAGTGGCAATAAGAAAGAAAGAATGTTTTGAAACAACAGCTCTCTTACCTCCTCATCTGAATTACATGTCCAGTTTACTGTACATTCCTTCACTGCACTACCCTAACAGTAAATAAACTGTATAAATAATATTCCCTGTTATGCAACATTTTCTGTTCCCCACCCCCTTCATCTCTCTTTACACAAAGATTTCCGCCACCACACTGTTTCCAAACACTCAAAATTTATGTCCTCTCCTCTGAGCAAAACACAATGTTCAACATCTATACAAAAAACTGGCACAAGAATTTCTTCATAAAACTTCCTAATCTTTATAGTAATATGTTATGCACTGTAATTCCTGTAAGACAAACATGTTTACTACATTCTACTTAACTGTTCCACACACTGGACGAGGGAGTCATGGAGGTACAAAAACATCAAGCAAACACAAAATCCCTCGTTTAGCATGGAACACATCTGGATACTTACAGCACCTGTTAGCATGTCATACATAAGAGCACCTAGCGACCACCAATCCACTGCTTTTCCATGGCCACTACGAGTAAGGATCTCTGGGGCCCTACAATCAACATTAAGGCACTTTTCAGTGCATACTAAGCATGAAGATGACATACAGACACCACAAATAATGATTTTAATAAGCAGACTGACTGAGCAAGTGGCTCAGACAGTAATGCCTCAGATTTGTATTCAAGTGTCTGGTTCAAATCTTGGATGAGACACAGGCTATCCTGAATCAGAATTTCTGTATTTGTCTTCAGTCTCTCCATGCAGATTCTGGGAGAGTACATAAAAAATTGAACTATGTGCACTATTTTTCCACATCTTTCCCTATTCATTATTCAATAACATCCATATCATTTAATGCCACATCATTAAATAAATTGCAACCACATAATTTACAATCTAGACGACAGAACAGACCAAAACATATACTCAAGGACGCCCACAATGATAATCTTATACATACGAGACACACAGTACAATGCGTCACACCGTTCTGACAATTAATTACAAGGTTCAATATGACATGTAATTAATTCACTCGTTAATGACACACATGTCACAATAATTAAGACCTGAACTGGTACAGACTGGATTTTGATATCCTGTATAACTGAATTACTGTTTGTCAACCTTCAGGATGTTACAGCATATTCAAAGTTAAGCTGTATATCATGCCAAAATAATTTAGTAGTGAAGAACTTCATTGCAAAGGTTCTCAATGAAGGGACTGCGGGAAGTTCAAGATCACTCGGCTGGTCAAGAAATTTGATTCTTTTGCAAAACTCAACAGTTCATTACCATATTCAAAAAAACCCTGCCACTAGATCCCTATTCTGAGCCAGTTTGTGTACTGTACTTGGAATTGGGTTTGCTTAATTCACAGAATAACTGTGACACAGAATAAAAGTCCAAGAAATAGTCTTCATTATGATAACATAACTACTTGCCAAGCCAGCAAGTTTTGAAATACAGTTATTTTGATGCACTTCTGTATAAATCACTATGAATGCAAGTATCACAACACTCTGAACAATCTGCCATCACAACCAACACACACAACTCCTTACATGAATTTCTAGTCCACCAAACATGGCGATTGAGCAGAACTCCCACTAGGTATTGGGAGCACCCTGGTTCAAGTTTCAGCCCACAAACTGACTTTTTGTGGTATCTCATTCCTCCAGGCCAGTACTTGAAACTAGCTATGACCACTTCCTTCCACAACTTTCTCAATGGAACACTCACACAATCATTCCAGTGTTTCATAAGCCATAAATTATGTGAGTGAAAAGTGTCATAACATAATTCAAGAACCAAAGCAATAAATAAATCAGCATGCTGCAAGGAAAAAAATAAATTTGCACCTGCATGTCACCCTGTGAAGCACAGTATACCACTGCCATAACACTATAAAGCACTGTATTAGTTCACAGAGTGTATTTGTGTGTTTTGTGTCATTCATACAATGAATACCAATTATTTCCCTCAATGGCACCGACTGACTGGTCTTTATATTGGAGACACATTGTGTTCTCTGTGAGGAATAAACTGAATTTTTATTTTTTATGCAACAGAGATAAATGTCACTCCTCAAAGGGCTAAGAACCTTGCCACTGAGGAGAATGGTGGGCTTGGACACAAAGCAGCACATACCCTAGATTTT
Source organism: Coptotermes formosanus (assembly GCA_013340265.1). NCBI lineage: Eukaryota > Metazoa > Arthropoda > Insecta > Blattodea > Rhinotermitidae > Coptotermes > Coptotermes formosanus. The sequence goes on from BLKM01001521.1 coordinate 892,513, forward strand.
AGGTTTGTCAGAGTGGTAAAAAGAAAAGTCATTTTTGGAAACTTAACATAATCATTGAGCACTTAGTCAGTCAGTTAGCAGACTACATTACTTAACTTCACGGGGTACGTCCTTCCTGAGTCACTCATCTTGTCAAGCAATTCACCTTCATTCTGGTCATTCATTACCACACTCACAAAATCCTGCTACTGGGTCCTACAGTAAGCGAGAAGACTTCAGTCCAAAACTGCACACCCGCAATTAAAGTCCAAATCAATATTATCTCCCATCTATCTGCAGATCTGTTCTCCCAAGTCATTACTTCTACCTAGTTTCCCTGGATATAATTTTGTATTCATGCCCCAGATCGCAAATCACTGTGCTGAAGAACAAAACTGTACATACATGTATTCAATGGTACCGCAAAAGGTGTGCGTCACTATGCCTTCTTGTATGTGTTCTTTACATAAACCGAAGTCTGTTAGTTTAACATGTCCTTGTGCATCCAGAAGTATATTTTCAGGCTTCAAATCCCTGAAACAGAAACAATGCACAATTATACCACTCCACAATTTTTCAGTTAAATAAGAAAAAACCAGTATTACACTTTTGCCTACAACTTAACATCATTATATCCTGAAGCTAGCACTATCAGACACACCTTCATTTAGTACACCTATTGCTATTAAGTTACAGGCTATGCAAGAGTTCACTGCCATTGGTCTCATCCTTTGTGGTAACACCACAACAGAATTTATAATATGTCACTATGTACATAGACTACACAGAGAGATTCATTCACAAAAACAATCTGCGGGGGGATTAATCTAGGGGTCTCTGTTGTTATCATGGACAGCAATGCCAAGTGATACACAACATATCTGTCATATAACTCAGGCTAGGGAGCAATTACATAACTGTAAACTAAATGCTGCTGGTTTTTAGCTAACCAACTTGTTATTGATAAAGATAACTAATTCCATGGAGCAGAATCCTTCCTGAGAAGCTAACAGGTCCTCAGCTAGTCAAAAAACTCCCAAAATTTTATGAAACCCAAAGGTTCATTACCGCATTCACACGTGCCTGCTATCTGTCCCTGTACTGTGCCACAGCAATCCAGTCCATGCCTCCCCATCCAACTTCTTGAAAATCCATTTTAATATTATCCTCCAATCCACACCTAGGTCTTCCAAATCTTCTCTTTTCCTCAGGCCTCCCCACCAAAACCCTGTATGCACCTAGCCTCTCCCCCATATGTGGTACATGCCCCAGCCATCTCATTCTCCTTCAGTTGATCACCCGAATAATGTTTGGTGAGGAGTACAGATGATGAAGCTCCTCATAATGCAGTATTTTCCAATCCCCTGTTATTTTGCCCCTCTTAGGCCCAAATGTCTTCCTCAGTACCCTATTTTTGAACACCCTAAGACTGTTCCTGCCTAATGCGAGAGACCACACTTCACACCCACAAAAACAGGCAAAATTATAGTTCGGTATAGTAAAGCAGAATGATGAAAATATCTGAATTTCAAACCAAACAGTATTCCAGAAATTAGGGGTAGCACAAATGTATTTTTTGAGACCACTACTGAACTTCACTGGCTTAGACTACCAGAAAAATTCTGACATCCCAGAGGAACTGGAAGTTACAAATAAAGGCAAAGACATGCAAAAAAAATAAATTTGAAAGAATGGAAAGACACATTTGCCACAGGTGGCAAACAATGAAGGACACACAAAATGATGTGAGTTTTGAGGTTTTCACAGTGGTGTGGGTGTGGGAAATGCTGCTGCATCAATGCGTAACTGGATCCTGACATTTTTGACGCAATGAATGAGGAGATACTTGTGAACCTACCGACCCCTGAAGATAAGGACACTACACTGCCTCAAAATGTCACCTACTAACAAGTCATATACCAGAAGAATGCAATCCTTAAAAACAAAATGATGACGGACAGGTCAAGACAATCTTGGGATTCACAAGAACACAACTTAATGACCTAATCATACAAAATGCAAGTGATGGTGGTAGTGGTGAAGACATAGTATTGCCAAAAATGGCTACTGCTGGTTTTGTAGACTCAGAAAGTGAACAAGTAATTTGAAATTATGAACTGTTTTGTGTTTAACCATATCAAAGGTCAAATTCCCGAGAAAAACTCCAGTCACCCATGGGTGAAATGATGAAACCAGATGCATATCCTCAGGTCCATTTCATATACAAGGGGTGCCTGCAGTAAATTACACAGGTAGTCATGTATTTCAGTTTCTTCATCTAAGACTAATGTTACCACTGAGCCTTGAAGATAAGATCAGAGGGGCCTATTTTAAATCATGGTTGCATATCAGCCACATGCTTAACCTGTCATCTGTCATGAACCTGTGCAGACTGCATTATCCTGCTACACATTGTAACATACAAGAGACAGTCTATTCTATGCTTCCGATAAGCCGCACACAATCCATCACATGAAAATGTCATGCAGCAAAACTTGCATGCTTCTATTATCACGTCACAGTAAGTGGAACATTAATAGATAATGTAGATAGCTGGTAAATACACTGTTAACAAGCATCTGTGTAAGATATTGCACATGATATTTCTTTACGTACTTTTTCTATTAGCTGTATCCTGAAATACTGCAGTTACTAATGTGTTTATCTATGTATACCAATAACTTCAGAAACAGATAGATAGTGTGTTTAAATTTTAATCACCTCTTCAGCTGCTTATAGTAACAAATTTGCTAAATAGGATAAGAATATGCCATTTAAAAGTAGACGAGTGATTGAAGTCTTGCTTCTATAATACAGGTATAAATATAAAAGACAATTATAAGTTCACAATATAAAACATATACATACATCTCAAAGTACATCTCTGTGTATATACTTGCTTAGAACACAGATTAGCTGCTACAGTAGTGAAAAAAGTTTCACTGATCATACAATCATGATGTAATTCTTATAAAGTTACACAAAAGGTTACAACTGTCCATTCTGGTCCATCAGTAATTTTTTTCTGATAAATACTGGGTGGTGTGTGTGTGGGGGGGGGGGCATGGAATGGTCACAAAAAACAGCTGTCCTTAGCTTATTAGGAATTGGTGCCATTATGCGGTGTCCCTGTCAAGCAAGTGCCATGTTGAACATCACTGCAAGAGGGGCCACAATGTAATGAGAGAAGAAAGTGCAATAATATGAAATTATCTGCATGCCGTTTAAAAATACTGTATCAATTGCAAGGTTACACACTAAGAATTACACCTGTGGCACATTGCTGGGGCAGTTTTGTGCACATTTACTACCTAAAGTGTAATGTGGTATCATGTTTCTGTTGTTTAAAATTCTTCTGTGATATTCTTAACAGAAAACTTGACGTTTCACACTAAACGTGAACTGGCTATGTGATGACCATTACACAATCTTTATCTAAGATATTAATAGTTTTAAATAAACACTTCTGTGATTGCAAGCCTCAAGGCCAAAGGTCATGCTAACTCTTGTATCAGTTAACTGAATTTCCTTCTGCACATTTCTGTATAACTATATGAAGACCAAAAATGTACACATACAGGTAACTAAAATTACGCAACAAGATGACAAACAATGGCCTACTTACCTATAAATAATTCCTTGTATATGTAAATGTTCAAGTGCTAGTATTATTTCTGATAAGTAGAAACTGTAAGAAAGAAGAGACAGGATTCACATAAACTTAAATGTACCCCCGTTAACCTCATTACAATATCAAACACACAGGCTGGTGGACAGGTGTATGAAGAGGATGTCTAAGTGGGTGGGTAGGGGAATGGTTTAATTTCAAATGTTGAAACGTCCAAGAAGAATTCTTCATTCTTCTTGGACATTTCAACCCTAGAAGATAAGAGCAATACATTGCCTGAAAATGCCCAGAACCAAACACCCAGTGAGAAAATGTCATACCCTAGAAAAAGATACCTCAACTCCAATCATGTGTACTGAATTCATATTGTAGTAAGTACCGACCTTTAAACAACCTACATTCACATATGCAAACGCACATAACAAAACACATCTGGAAACTTATTTTATACATTTAGGCAGCAAGGAAACTTACTGCATTTTTAAGACATGCAGCACAAACTGCTTTATTTTCCACAAAATATAATTTATATCCTAATTTTATCTCTTTGTGTTCAAATAATACATATTTCATAAATCATGCACTAAAATTTCAATACAAATGTGGTTGTTTAAAAGTCAACCTTTATCCTACAGGGGTGGGTATTCAATTTTAGCAGATGGTTTATGAAGAACACACTACTTAAACAGAAAAAGACAAAATTATGAAGTACACAGTATTTTGTGGAAAATAAGACAGAAATTGTGCAACATTAATTAAATTATTTATTTATTTATTTACTTATTTATAATGCAACATGTCTGAAAAATGCAGTAAATTATCTTGTTGCCTAGATATATAAAGGGAATTTCTAGGAGTATTTTCCTACATGCTTTCACATATGCAGAAGTCTGTGAAAGATTAAACAAACAGCTACTTGAAGATGCTTATAAGGAACTCATTTAAAACCACAAAGAGTACTTTCTAACAATGGACAAAGATTCTGTTGTGAAGAAGATTAATGATTTATCAATGCCGTTTTATAATTCCACACATTCTTTGGCATCAGTAGTAGACGAATGAAGTATGATTATGGAACATTGGTAGAATACTGACAGGGAAGAACTGAAGTACTCAGATGAAAACCTGTCCCAGTGCCACTTTGCACACCACAAATCTCACATGAGAAGGCCTAGGACTGAACCCAGGCCTTTACAGTGCAGGCCAGCAATTAACTGCAAGTCATAGCACAGCCTGAAACCAATAAAAGTCTTGTGAAATGATACAATGCATGGTGTAGTCACTTGCATAAATGTGCACATAGCCATTGAGTACAAGAATGTGTGAAAGTTACAAGACCTACTGTATAGCCCAACTCTTTATCTGGAGGCACCTACGGAGGCAGTGTCTCTCCTGTGAGGGAAGTATTTTACTCCTTAGCAGGTATGTTGATTCAACTGGCATTCAAATTGAAATGATACAATTAAATAACGTGTAAACAGGAAATGTTGAAATCAGCTTAACAGTGAAATGGTTCAGTAGAATAACACGGCCCTGTAGCTGCATGTGCAAGGTTATAAAAGTGCAGCTCTAGATTCTAAACTTTCTGAGACTCAGCTTCCTCAGGATTAAATGCCTGTCTGATCATTCGACACACAAGATCTTATGATAACATCACTGTTGCTTCAGCCATTTTTCTGTTAAAAAGAGTCCACAAAATACAATAATCATCCTACGTATTTCTTGTCAGTTATTTCAATCGTAATGAATGTTGTGGCAACTGATGGCTGTTACAGCTGTGAAAAGCAGACAGTGGTAAAATCCTGTTAAGGTGGACAAAGCGATTTATACCTGGGGTGCACAAATCCTGTTAAGCTGGAGACAACCACACCATCTATACCAGAGGTGCACAAATCCTGTTGCTGGAGACAGCCAAACCATCTATACCATAGTTGCACAAATCCTATTAACGTGGACAGAGCTAAACCATCTACACCATAGGTGCACAAATCCCAGGCACCAAGTTGCCAAGCTAACTGAATTTTGTCAGGCAGCACCTAGTATTTGTGGGTCCTTAGCTCAGCTTGTGCTTCTTGTCATCCTTCTGGCACCCACAATTTTGAGTTAGTTCCTAGATTTTTAAAAAATGTGTGGACCCCTGACGTATATCATATTTTTAGATTAGGCTTCATATCATACTACTACCGGCCAGTGTCGCTGGTGTAAATGACAGCCATACCAAAAGTAACCAGCACATTTATATAATGTTACAAACAAGCCATACATGTATAAAAGCAGATATCATCCTCAGTCACTGGAGATATTCTGTCACTCTTTCACAGAATCTCCATTACAGACCATGCAGTTCTGTCAGTTCTCTTAAAGCTAATGCTGTTACTGTGATTGCCATGAAGACATAAGGGAATGTGGAGATACAACTCCATCCATTCTTAACTTCTGGCGCTAGATGACCATGATGGTCACCTTGATACCCCAGTCGCTGTATCCCTCAGAAACGAGTCCCCAGTACCAGGGCTGTGCAGTCGAAGTCAGGGTCGGTAAAAATGTACTGACTCCGATTCCAACCTTTATACAAAATCTGACACTATTTTAACACAACTTAAATACAGCTTACAAGTTTAAAAAGTAGCCTGATGATTCACGTGGTGGTGGTGATGAAATGTCTTATGATACCATTTACCATTTTAGTAGGTTTACCATTATGATTACATATTGAGCTTTTATGAACGAGTCTGAGTCACAGTTGGAGTCAGAGATTTAAAAATTGAGGAGTCAGAGGTCTTGTGTACGAACTCCACAGCCCTGCCCAATACCCACTGAACAGAGAGCTTGATAGGCCAAAATCTCTCATTCCTGCTGAGGATCAACCCACAATGCCTCAGTCATTCAGGCCACAGCTTCATTATTACACTACGTAATTTAAGCAACAGCTTGAACACGTCACCACAACAGGAATGTTTCAGCACTTCAGCACTCACATATACGTGCGGCTTAATAAACTGCCACGTCATTCCTGAAGTGCCCACCCTTGTGATGTCAGTATCCCGAAGAGGCGGCTGTCTAAAGGGCTAAGCTTAGCCTGTAGGAAGTTGGGGGAGAACTTTCCCAGCCATACATCTGAATTAGCTCCAATGGTGGATGTACAGTATAGGGTTATGCATTGCATTGAATGATGATGTGCCTCAACAACCGGCAACTGTTCAGACATGCACTTAACGGTTTCTGGAGTGCCGGTTAGTATCATTACAGAGATTATTTACAGCAATATATGTGTACTTCTAGGTTCCCTAGTTCCACATTTATATAACACTGTGTTTTATTAATTTCTGAAGTACAAAAAAATCTAATTATACTTGTCAGGTGTCATGTCAAATTTCAGAACATTATGGATCTTCATAAGTCCATTTCAGTTCATGTTCTAACTTGCTTTGTTAATTATGATAACAATTGCTGCAAAACTATCAAATGAATGCAGTACACAAAAACTGCTGAATTGGGTAGTATAACAAATGTTTGCTGTATGCAGTGCTGTGGAGTCGGTACATAAAACCTCCGCTTCTGACTCAGACTCCTTTATAAAAGCTCAATACATATTAATAACAGTAAACCTACTAAAATGGTAGATGGTATCATAAGATATTTCATCATCACCACATGCATCATCAGGCTACTTTTTACACTTATAACCTATATTTAAGTATAAGTCTAATGGTTATTGTAGCTGGTATCTATTTAAGATTTTAAGTCGAGGTCAGAGTCAGAGTCGGTACATTTTTACTGACGCCGACTCCAACTCCACCAAAATTCCTTCTGACTCCGACTCCACAGCCCTGGTTGTACAGCTCGCTCTAAGATTTCTGTCCCCTTAAGAAGTGTATATTTAATCTAAGTCTATGTATGCAGGCACTTTCTTCCATATGGTAAAAAAAAAACAGCAACTAATTTCCTGACTTTGAAAACAGATAACAAAGCCAGTCAGTAAGCAACTACAGGTCTACTGCAGTTCTCAATGCCTTTTCCAAAACATTTGAATTTACCACACATTATCATATTTCCTAGTAAAGACCAAGCTAAAATCCTATTTGTATGGCTTTACAGAATCTAAATCATGTACTATATCTTCTGCAAGCACCTACTTTGGCAAAGGTCCGTTACCCATCCCTTGAAGTGAGGCCAACATGTAACAAAGATTTTCGTCAAACGGGTGCTATGCGGAAAAATCACCACACTAATAAAGTATACAAGGATGGGGTACTTACCAAGCTGTGTCTTCTAAAAATATTCCTTCTCGTTCCAGGTGCATAAACAGCTCACCACCACTCAAGTATTCCAGAATTAAGTAGAGTTTCCCACCTGTCTGGAATGCGTAGATCAGGTCTACGATGAAAGGGTGCTAAACAGTATGAATATAAGGGAAGCAAAATCAAATTAGTATCACTTAAATTTCTGACTGCTAGGCCAAATTATTGCTGGCCCACATAAGTCATATTTTTGATTAAAAGCATTTCACTTATTTCTCAAACACAATTCACCTTTACAGCTTCAAGGATGTTCCTCTCAGCTTTTGTGTGCGCAGTGTCCTTCTGGTTGCGTACAATTGACGCTTTACGCAGAACTTTCATAGCAAAGATGGTTCCACTATCCTGACCAGTAACCTTGCGCACCTGAAACACTTTCCCATAACCACCCTTCCCCAAAACTTTACGCAGTTCAAAATCTTGAGGTCCTGTCTTCTCCTTGCCAGTATTCACATTCTGTTCTGATAGCTGTACTGTTTCTAAGTCCTCTGACCTGTGCAGGAACATACATCATTTACTGTTTTAAAAGACTAAAAATTAAGAACTGTAAAGCTGAAACATTTAAAACGTAAGGTAAACATACACAAACAGCCTACATGTACTACGACATATCATTTAAAACTTCATACTTACTCAATTATAGCATTAACGTTTGGGTCTTGATCATAATCTCCCTGGAATTAGAAAAGAATATGGGCCACTAATTTTTTGTATGTACAAGTAAGTCTCATGTCTTACGAAACAACCACATGGGCGTACACACCACTGCCATTTACATTTTTACGAAAGTCTCAACACAATGGAAGTTACAAAACAAATCACTTTGGTTTTATATTTAAATTTGAAAGAAAAACATAACTTACCTCCTCAATTTCAATGGCATCATCATCAGAAACATCCTGGCCAAGTTCTCCATCCTGCAATTCTATATCAAAAACCCCTGCCATTATTCTAATTTAACATATCACATTGACAGTGCTTATAATTATACACAAACCAAACAACTCAACGCAGTTTCTTCTACCAATATTGCTCTACGACAACATCGCTCCACCTGCTTCATGTGTGCAAAACGAGCACCTTCTGAAAACGGTATGACCACTGATAACAGAGCAATCATGAGTCATACTGACCAACCTCTCACTTCGACGCATGCAAAGCAGTAGGTTCATACGAATATGGGAAATATTTTATTGTCATGTTGGAGACCATGAAAAGAGCGCTTTGCACCCGCGATTAATCCAATCGTCCGTAATACGTAAAGAATTCCAACTTGATCCTCGGTTGCGCTAACGTACAAATTATTATGAATATAGCAGTGCGCGTAGTGTTATTCAGTGATATGTATAATGGCGACGTATACGATAACACCACGCAAACATAATATTGCTGAACTGAGTAGGAGAGCTGCAGTGAAATTAAAAAATGGGTCACCGCAGTTCAGGGACGTTTTGCGAGCGGTATAGTGTCATCGCATATTAAATTTGTACTTTGTTTCAGTTTGTTTGGGTGCCTCATTTAAGAGCTATTGTAGTTCTCATTTGACTGCCATGCTAACTACTTGGGAATTGCAGGGTTTCGAAGTAATGACTGGCAACGGAAAAATAGATTTTAACCAAATCTTGATAATCCAAATACAGGGACCTTTTTGTAATAATCCTCCCATTTAAATTTTTCAGTTCATGTAGCTGAAGCTGACCCATAACATTATTGTTGGAAATACTGCTGTGCACCATTTTCATTTTGTTTCAGCGTTGCAAAGCCAGGAAGAAAGAAAATCGTGACAGAACTGTAAATAACCTGAGGTGCCTTAATTCTTGTAAGGCTGGCCTGTTTCCAGTACTCGGATATTCGGAATCATATTGTACAGGGAGTGCAAGATATGAAATTGAAGGATGCCTCCTAACAAAGGAAGGTAATACAGATCATCTTAAATCTGTAACTGATGTCTTTAAATTATGCATCTGTAATTATAACTGCCCACTTGTGAGCTATAGTATATAACGTATAGTATCTACTGTGATGTAAACCAGTATCCAGTACCCAATTTCATAACAATCTGGCAAAGAATGCGAAAGTTCAAAAGGACAGTGGACCCACAAGACCCATGTGAAACATTTTGATTGTGCTTCAAATATATTTGTTAGCAGTTACATAAATAAAATTGGAAATTGCCTTTTCTAGAGGAAGAGATTATTGCAGAATATGAAGCACTGCTAACAAGTGAAGAAGAGATGTTTTCAGAAATGTTGCAGAAGAGTTTAGAAGAGGAAGTTGTATGTCCTGTTTGTCAGAAGACAACAGTGGAAATTGACAGTGCTTTTCGTGATGGACCTTGCATTGTATGTCCCCGATGTTGTCTCAGAATTTCTGGCCACACAAGTCTGAAAAACTTTGGGCTTCACATACAGTCCTGCGTTAGTGATCACAGCAACGTATGCTCAGCAATACCGCAGTTCCACGTTGTCGCAGAAGATGACAGCACACATATATACATGGCGTGTGCCCAGTGTTCATATTTAAATGTTATTTCGTGATATAAAAAATAGGGAAGATTCTAATCATACTGGTAAATAAATATATATTCTTTACAACTCCTGCTTCACAACTGGGGGCTAAATGGATTAAAAGCATGTTCCAACTAGAAGTAGTTTGGAGAGAATTCAGTTCTTGTGAGGTGCTGATTTTTGAAAATGTGGGTTAATTAAAACTGGATTTATTACATAGTACCTGATGTGAACTTCCTGGCTGCAAATGATGTATTGACATATATTCTCACATTTATCAGTGCATGTAATTACCATCAGTACAGGCACCACACTATGTAATTCACACACTGTACATTGTACGGAGGTACATTCACCTTGAAGATTCACTTTCTTGCATGAAAATACTCTATATGTCATGGTTATTAACTCACAGCCTTAGCACATGTGCTGTCATTCAAATGTTTTGTTTGGTTTTGGTGGAAGACTAATACTAATGTCACTCGCTGATCTCTTCCATTGTGGGTTTGATTAAACTTGATAAAATGAGTGGCAATAAAATTTATAAAAAAGAACCTGTTTTATGTTGTTCATATGTAGAACCTTTTTACATCCTGTTATCTGCAGTGTGTTTACAACTCCAAACACAACCATCTTATGGAGTGTGATGTCATGAAATCTGGTATAAACTTGTTGCTGTTTTAGAGGAGGCAGGTTCCTCTGAAATGTTGCAAAATTCTACCAGACAGCACTGTATCACTTCCCCGAAGACAGCCATTTTCACAATTGCCACTATGAAAGAACCATAAATCTGGCATTCAAGATTATCTGTTCATGAAATCTTGTATCCAGAATCATACTAAAACTGATGAATTAAGTATGAATTTACGTGTTAACAGAGCCTAATTACAAATGGGTAATTTACATGAACACTTCAAATAAATGCCTAACATCTGTGTTTGTCTGTGTCATTAATTATTAAATGAATACTACATATGTAGATTTGATTTTCCACCAAAATACCTCTAATATGGACTATGCATTACTTGGCATTTTACTCCACGTCAAACAGCCAGTGTGGCGGGATGGAGTGGGAAGAGCTGACACATTTGAACAGTTATAGCGAAAATCGGGGAAGAGACTCAGCTGTTTCTCAGAACTGACTTGCACCACTCTGCAGGCTGTCCTCCCTTTACACTTTTTGAAACTATGCTCCAGAAGTGGTCAACCATTTGAACCCTGTAAAATACCTAAAAAAAAAACTACACTAACATTAAACAGAAACTTAAATTATCTGCCGAGTTTTAAAAGGGAAACTTGGTGACAATACTAGCCCAAGAGTAACACAAACAATTACAAAGTGTGACATAATACGAGAAATTTAAGAAGACAACCATCTTCTGGGATATGACACGACATACTTATGTATCTATGGAGTTGTCCTGAGATGGCCAAATCAAACATTTGGCACAGCCCTATTCTTTTTAAAGTACAAGAATGAAATTCATATAATGTTTACATTTAATACCTACATTTTTTATCTTTCGTGACATCAGAATGATGTTATCTCACTTACATACATTTTTAAGTATGAATCACCCATCATAATCACACTGCCTACACAAAATCCATCTTTCTTGATCTCCTTGCTGCAGTCACTGTGACTTCACTGCAGTTGTAGGCGTAACTTGGCTAATAACACTGGGGGGCGGTGGGCCAAACTGACCACGGGTATTGGGAACTTTAATTTACGAAGCAGTGTAGTTAGAAAGTGGGGGAAGACAGGTTTCAGCCAGTCCTAAAGAAACCTACCCCCTTCACCCACACTCTCACCCCAATATTTTCTTATCTGCCCCCCTTCAACTTGGTAGCCAAACCCGAACTTTTCTTACGTACAAAAAATATTGGGCGGGGGGGGGGGGTTGCGAGTTCTGCCTATGACTGCAGTCAATGTTGAACGCTACTTCTTTCTTGATTGGCAGAAGAGCCAGTCCACCCCAGCCTCTCTTGATGCCACCATACCTGCAGCTGTTAACATTACCCTATGAGCTATTTGTGTGTAACAAGTTCAGTTAGTACACACTGTCTGCCACTGTGTCTCCCAGTACTGGTCTAATGTTCACTGCATCAGGGTCTGATCAGTTTTAAGACTGCACCACACCAAAGGTAACAATACAATACTGAAGCAGAAGAGATGCTTCATTTCTCCCCGTATTCTTTTAAATCACACTATAGAACAATTTGAATGGAGTATAAAAATAATGAGCTCTGCTTGGGTATAGGAGTTGGTAGGTACATGGAGCATATCACCTTGGTTATAGGAGTGAGAAGGTATATGGAGAACAAAAGAGTGAGCAGGTACATAGTGAAGGAAGTAAGCCATCTTGGTTTAAAGGGGTGAGTAGGCATGTCATCATATGGTGTGTGGCTTCAAGCAAATCTGACACACAGCAATGAGAGAAATTTACATAATATCAAAGAGACAGTTTCATTTGAACAGTATAAAAATGGATTCACAATCATTCAGTCACATCATACAGTACACTTTTATACATCATTAACAGCACTGTTCAAAACTTCTACAATAAAACAACATATTCCAGATTACACAACATTTAAAAAATCTATGTAGAATATACAATGTTAACAAATAAATTCAGTTCTAACTGAAGCTAAAGTGCGTTTTAGTGAAGTTTATGGATGTAGCATAATTTATTTCAGTTTTTAAAAATGCTTGCCATTTTATGTACACAATGCAATCACAATCTAATGTTAGAAACAGCAGTAATTCTCAGTCCCATCCACAAGGTCTTTTGACGTCCTTGCCATCATCTGACACGACAAATGCAAACAGCCGCTTCAAAAATTAGAATACCTAAATTATGCACATTCTTTTAACAGCTTAAAAATCACCCTGACTGCATCTGCAGAAAGCATACAACTTACCTTAAAAGTGACATTCACCTACATCGGGGGATTTGAACCAACCGTATCCACTGCACAAAAGATAGATCAACCAACCCAGTTTCTGGCTAGCAATTCAGCTCACGTTATTTCTCCAAAAAGCCACTACTATTACTATTACAGTATTACAGTAAACATGCACGTGAATCTCCACACATTTGAAACTTTGGTAGTGTAATGAATGGTGCAGTCAGCTTCACACACTAGCCATACTCTGTTCAGTCAGAAATTTATTTCAGTTCAAGACCCTGTTTGTATTATCAAATTACTCTGTTTATGGATGAAAAAATCTGTACCTGCAAGACAAGCATCATATGTAATGTACAATTTGTGCAATACCAAAACATTTTACAGAAAGAAGTTTAAGGGGAAATTTCTTTTATAAAAATTTAAAATATCAACAAATCATGAACTTTTTTAAACCTCCACATATAAATAATATGCTGATGTCTGTAACTTTTGAGGAAAAGTATCACATAGTATGTTATAAAACTGTATACATATCTCACATTAGCTGAAGTTACTCCATGTAAATTTCACTATGGTACCATGGTACTATGGAAAAATCATGCACTGTTGCTGGAGTAATTACTTACACATTGACAGTACATACATTTAAACTGGGTCAAATTCCAAAAGGAGAAATTGAAAATAGTACAGTTCAACCCATTATAAAGGAGTAAAGATGTACTAAAATAAAATGTACAAAGCATTTATACATGAAGATAGTTATGGGCTACTGTCACATTTACCAGTGATTAAAGATCCAAGTGCAAGTGTAGAGCTGCAATACAAATCCCTGCAAACAGGATATCAATTATGGGACTGGGAACAGGTTTATAAATTCTGTGTTCCTAGGTAAAATTATACAGTTTATTCTACTGGTGAGAGATCTTGTTATGGCATTACACTTGTACTTTATGAACCAGAGGTCCCTTTGGTTTGAAGTGGATCTCTCCTGAAAACAAAGACCATACTTAATGCATACAGGACTACTTACAGCATACTGATGCGCTTCAATGACAAGGCCTATGTGGAGCTGTCAGTGCTGCTAGCTCACAGCTGTAATCTCATCTGTATCAGTGTGCGATGCACTTCAGTCAACTCACTGAATGGCAATCTTAACTACAGGCTTATCAACATTAGTCTCACTGCCACATACATACCAACTTGAAACTGGCAGTGAACAAATCCAATTTATCATACGAGATTACAGAAGGTGGTTTGGCTACCCTGTCTGGGAGGTCACCTGGCTTCTCTCAGTCTCTCCAGGCAAACGGAGACTAGGTACAATCCTCTCCTTCTAAATTACTATCAACCACTGCCACCATTAAACTTGTAGCAAAAAAATATTGTCTTAAACTACAAAGTTAATGGTAAATTTGGTTTCACTGCCCAGTATACTGCTGTGCACCAGACAACAGGGCAATGTGACCCTGCCTAAGGTACCTGTAGCATCTGCTTGGCAAATACATGTCATGACACGCTGATGCTGCTGTTACCACGAAAGTCATATCTTAGGTCAACGAGTCCCGTCAGACTGTTGGTCTTGTTGTTGCTTGCTCACCGCCTGCCTTGCCTCATCAGGTAGTCGTGAAGGATCAGTCAAGATATCTGTAGCTGTGCACAGGTACCGCAGTGAGTTCAACACAGCTAGAACATGAAACAGCACAGATGGAAAATGCAGTGAAACCACTATTTATGGTTGAATTACACCATACAGGTGTAAACTGATTAGATTGGGCAAATGAAGTTGTGTCATAGCCACTGAATGGTTAATGTGATGGAAGAAACTGTTACCTGGTCGAAGATCTGCAAGGGAACAATGCTGCTCCACCCAAAGCAATGTTGAACGATAGAGATCCTCCAGGCTAGCTGTTGAGACAGCTGCATTGTATGATGCGAGAAGAGGCTCCAGTAAGATGCTTAACTGTGCTCATGTTAAGGTTATACAAACCTACAGCAGTAAAGTTCACAATATGTGCTGGCTTGGATGATTCTTCCCCCTCCCCTCAAATTTATAATTTATATTTATGCTTAATTTTTGTTTTTGTCCATGTTCACTTCTTCAACATTATCACTTGTGTTGATGCTGTTACAGCATATGAGAACAAATTCGTTCAATATCCTGTTAAAAATGGTTAAATAATTTTCAAACCACTATTCCATTCAAATTCAAGATTCAAGTCAGTGTTTGATGTTTGTTTCTGCAAAGAAGTGAATTATGTACACAACTGAGGCAAATGTAAATACAGTGAAACTCTGTTAAGAAAATTTTGAAAATTCCAAGAAAATCCTACTTTTTAAGCAGGAAATTTCTTAAAAGGGTAGGACCAAAAAGTTATATTTTTTGAAATTTTTTTGTGACCTTATTACACACGTATGCTGAATTTGTACAATTTGCAGCTGTCTTAACACTTTCTCACTTGTATCTGACCATTTAACCATTTTGTCTGTAACCTTTCATTCACAGTTTAACTTTCATTCACCTTTAACTGTACTTCCACTGACTCTTCATTCACAAGTTCACATTGCGTTCCAGATGTTTACTTTTGCTTGAAATATTTGTCAAGTGTGGTTTGTCTTGCTCTTTTTTCAAACACATTTGCAGTATACATCTTCAGATTCCATAGGCTTTGAAGTACGTGCTCTGGGACATCTGTGTTGCTTCACAGAAAATGTTCATACTTTTCCAAGTGCTCCATGGCCTCAGAACATGTGGGAACAGATGGACAGTCATAAGCCACTGGATCATCCATTTCAAGTTCATCTGGGTTGGAACTAACATTATCACATAGCTGGTCTATACCGAACTCCCGATGTGATGGAAGGGCATAATCTGCTTCCACAAACTTTTCAAAAGTGGACCTGATATTTAGTTTCTCCTGGAGTTTAGGCCATTCATCACGGCTTACTTCCTCATCACCATCTTCATTTTGTATTGCAGGTTCTGCATTTGTGATAAATCCTGCCTTCCTAAAGCAGTTGGCAATAATATCTTTTCCAACCAAATTCCAGGCCATAGCAAGCATGGACACTGCATCAAGCAAAGACATTTTGTAGCTATCTTAATTGGAGTTAAGTCTTTGCAGCAATCTCAGAACAAAGCTTCTACAGAACTTCTGTTTTAGCGCCTTGATGATACCCTGGTCCATAGGTTGCAACACTGATGTCGTGTCTGCAGGAAAGAACTCCACTTGCACATTTTTAAAGTTCCTTACATCTTGTGGGTGAGCAGGACAGTGGTCTACAAGTTGGAGTATTTTTATACTCTTTGATGCCATTCTCCTGTCAAGAGACACCAGAAATTCTTGGAAGATCTCACATGTCATCCAGGCAGTCTTGTTGTGATGGTAGGTGCATGGCAAAAGCCTTGTGCTCCTGAAACATCGTGGCTGTTTTGATTTTCCTATTACAAGGAGTGGCAATTTCTCTGTGCCATCCAAGTTCGCACATACAAGAACGGTGATCCTTTCTTTATTAACCTTTATGCCTCTGCAGCTTGCTCCTTTGAATGTGTATGTTTTGTCAGGCAGCATACTGTAGAACAGGCCAAATTCATCAGCATTGAAGATGTCCTTGGGAGAATACTTAGCCATGAGATGCAGAAGAGTTGTGTCTTTCCAGGCTACCACTTCTTCTGGATTTACACTGTTTGCCTTACCACAAACTTTTCTGTGCACAAGACCAGAACGTTTTTTAAACCTGTCTATCCAACCACTGGATGGTCTGAAGTCAATATTCAATTTCATTGCAATTTCTTCTGCCTTTATTTTAAGAATGGGCCCATCAACTGTTAAGTGCCCGCTTTTGTTGGAACCACTCCATAAGAATTGCTTCCACATTTTCATATTTTGCTGTTTTTATTTTCCTTCTGTTCAGTTGTTCTGTTAGTGACTGTTTAAGAATTTTGTCTGTTGTACATGACTATGTGAAGTGTTGCCACAGGAATGCCTAGTTCTTCAGCAATTTTGGTATGAGGTGCATTTGGAATGCCGTCCACTTTGCTTATGATGTTCAGCTTTCCAGATATCGATAGTGGCTTGCACTTTATACCCATTGTTGATGCTGCCATGATCAAGGGAGGCCTAAGGAAAATGACAGGCAGGGTTCACTATTAGGAGGACCATGAGGGGTGGTCAGTAGTTCTAGTCACTTTCACTAACTCTGCAGTGTCTTGAATTTATTTTCTGGAATTGCTGATGTAACTTATCTGCACACAGTCACATGTTTCACAATCACACAACACAACAACATGTTTATATTACCGCCGATACATTATGTTTAAACAAGCTGTTGCAATTGATCACCCACATACCTCGTGTCAAACCGCTGTCCCCCAGCAAAGTGTGACTCCCACCAGCGCACACCTGAACTTCTTCAAATGTTATTGGCTGCCTTAGTTTCCACCACATCCCAGGCTGTTGCCAAATGCAAGCTCATGCAAGTCACGAAACAGCTAGGATTGGCTTCCGGCCACCCAATACAGTTTTTCCGTTGTCGTGACAAAAGACCGTGTAGTGGGGAGTGACTCGCTGCAGTCTCTGCATCGTGGAAGAAATACGACACCTCCGCAACAGCCATGAGGTTGCGTCATTCTGCCGTGTGAAACGTGGCGGAAGTGACCTTGACCGTGCGCCCTTTGAACGCTGTGTTTTGGAAACAGAACAAATGGAAACTTGGGGAAATTCCTTAAGATTTTGAAACCGAAAATGTATTAAACGGGTAACAAAATTGTTTTGTCGTGAAACTTGTTACTTCTTAGGTGGGAAGTTTTCTTATGTGGGGATGTATTAAAAGGGTAACCTGTAATGTTAATCAAATGGGAGAATTTTGGTGCTTTTTTATCCTGACTTCTTAGGCGGGAAATTTTCTTAACTGGGTTCTTCTTAAGTGAGTTTCACTGTAATTAGAATTATTTTCTCAGTACAGTAGTTCCTTTCTTCACTTACCTTTACCTTTCCCTGAGTTTTGAACTTGCCACTTTGGGGGTAATTATGTGTAGTACAGAGCTTTCCTTGACCAAGAAGAATCTGTACCAAAGACTTAGCTACCTCGTTATCATTTAATATATTACAAATTAGAGGCAACCAATCTTCTCCATCCACCTGTGCCAAAAAGAGACAAAGCTAAGTATGAAAAGACAGAAATTATGAAGCTAAAGATGCTTAAAAGATGCCAATGAATTAAAAGATGCTGAGGAAGAGAACTGGGGCTACAGAGACGAGCAAAGCAACAAAGAAAATTACAAAATAAGGAGCTTCATAATTTCTAGTACTGCACTTCCTGTTCATGTGATTCAACCATGTACGATGAAATAGGTGTGACATGAAGCATGGATGGAGTAAATGAAAAATGTGTACAGTCTTGGTTGGGAAAACTCAAAGGAACAGAATGCTTGGAAAGCATAGGAATATGTGGGAGGATATTAAATTGTATCTTGGAGAAACATGCTGTTAAAGTGTGGACTGCCTGGAAATGACTCAAGACAATATCTCACACTTGGGATTCATAAACATGGTGCTGGACTGATAGTGTACCCAACAAAGTCCACAAAGTATTTTGTCATTTATGTTCATGGTGCACAGTAAACACTGAAATATAAGATGGTAATGGACCTATGACTTCATACAGGCAGGACAATTCTTGACCAAATAAAGAAGATCTTAAGAAGAGCCTTCAAAGTGACCAAGGTGATAAACACAAGGTTGGATATACTGTTGCCCACAAAATCTTATCTCTAAAGACATAAAGGATACAATCCAGAACTTCCAGTTCTCAAGTGTTCGTATCCGCACATATTCATCAAACATCTCCCTCATCTTGCTGGCCCGTTGACGTGATACTGGTGCACCTGTAGCTGGCAGCATTGCCTGGCAGTTGCTGTAACATAACACAGATGAAAGCATCATATTTACTTTTGTGTGATCCACATAAAACTGATGTCAGGATACAAAATTAACACTGTTCACATCCTTCTTGATAAATCACTTACATGTAAGATGTGAAGCCTTCATGACATATGCATTCATTAAAATGTTCTCATGCTATGACGGGTGTCCTAGCTGGGTTCAAAACGAAGATGTGAGAGACTTAATCTGTCTCCATCATCAGGACTGATGTGGTGAGGAAGAGACGGTTGCTGACCAGTCAACTGGCAGTTCCTCACCACACTGATCCTGATGATGGGAGACAGATCAGGTCTCCAAAACAATGGATTCTGACCCACCTATGATGCAGCTGACAGCCAGAAAACATTATAGTGACTCCTGCCACACCTGGTTGTTCCATGCAGCACATTTCACCCTGAGAAACTGACAACTGCAGAGCTAGTCAGAAAACTCTCAGCCTTTCATGGAACTCAAAGATTCATTACTGTGTTCACAATAGTCTGCCACAAGATCCTGTCCTGAGCCAGATGAATCCAGCACACATCTCCAAACTTTATTTCTGTAACATTTGTATTAATACTGTTGTCCCATTTACACCAGATTCTTCTCCACATATCTTCTAAACTCTTCGATACAGCTGTTACCTCTTCCATGCATGCTGCCTGCCCCACACACTCTATCCTTCGTGATGTGATACACATAATAATGATTTCTGGTGAATGTGGCTTATGAACTTTCTCCAGCCACCTGTTACTTCGTGTCCCTGGTGTCCACATATTCATGTCATACCGTTTTCAAACGCCTACAAATTCATTTAACCAGTGGTAAGAGAATAGTCAACAATCCTTCCCATAAACCATAAAATTATTAATGTTTCCTAACACAAACACATACGTCACTTAAGCTCCCACCTTCAGGGTGCCCAGTCTATAATACAGATCGCACACCACTGCGTCCCACAAACAGTATCCTTCAGAATCACTGCTGCAAGAAGCTCAAATTTCATAAAAGTTTCCACTTACCGTGCACCTCAGTTTATCAACAAACAAGAATATCCAAAGAAATCTTGAAAAGGTACTTTACTGTACAAACCAAAATTCACAGATTCTGATTATAAAAATCCATTTTTATTTGGGATAGTTGGTAAAAAAATTTCTTAAAAATGGATGTGTTACAAACACTGGGAGGGCAATGCTCGACAGTTACAGTGTCATCATCATATAAATTTCAATCACACGTATACAAGTAATGCATAATCCCTTCCATTTCATGTGGATAGCTACTAAACAATTTCACACAAAATAAATATAAGCCAATAAAAAAGAAAATAGACCATATGTGACATGCTTGCAACTGATGGCAGTCACCCAATTCAAGACTATTATTAAAATTCTTCGATACCAGGTGGGTCATATGTTTGCTAGGATTTTCCGTGTAACAAATGTCTAACTAAACAAACTTACAGATGAACAATCATGTACCACTCTAGATGTTTTAAGCAGGTTTTTATTTTTATAATCAAAGTTTAATTTCTGATTCCATTCATCTCTGATAAACAGTACAAAAGTAATATAGAACTACAAAATATTGGCCACTTCTGAGATGAAAGCAGCAAGTTCCTCCAAAACATCAACAACCCGCTACCAGATTACGTGGTTATCACATCGCAGAAGAAAGCAATCTTCAGAGTTCCCACCATGATAAAAACAAATCTGACAAATTACTTTTGAAGTCACTACTGAAATTTTCCATAGGGGCAGTATGTGACTGAGACAGTTACATGCTGGGTAAACACAACACTACAGCATGCACTTAAAAAACTTATCAGCTATCGATAAATTTCAAAAAGACACAGTTAACCACAACAGAAAAGTTTGACAGCCAAAACACAACATTTCTGGCACACATATTACTACAAAAGACATCAAGTCTCTCTTCTGGAAGTATGGCACTTACAACTCATTCCATTGCTTTCTAGGTCATGAATCCATGTATCCAACACAATTTTTCTTTGACTTTTAACAAATGAACACGACAAAACTCTCCCACTGAATGCATATTCTTTTCATCCAGACAGGAAAACACTGTTCGACAGTGGGCATTTAAACTGAATAGTTCTTCAGCCACAACAGAAAACTGGAATTTAAAAGGCCATATGGTGAAGCCTAATTGCAGATTCTTGGGTAAGCAGAATATGTCACAGGCATTCCGACACAGTGTCACATTCCACAAAAACAGAATCCTCTCCCTGATCTGTCACAGAACCTGTACTGAGGATCACTCAACCTTCTCTGTCCTATGTCTCATCCTTCAGCCACTTTGTATTCTCCAATAAAGACACGGACTATCTCCACGACTACAAATATTTCCATGCCTGGTTTTACGTCATGGTGACTTCCTTCAGCCATTCTGGCATACTGAAGATCTATCCTCATTGTTCTCTCTCCAAACAGATAAAGCTGCATTGTACAGAACATAACAAGAATATGAATGATGGATGTGCTGGCACAACCACCTCACAGAGATGGTGTTATTCAATATTTGTAACATGCCTTTAATGAGCCAATCTTGCCACTGACTTCATTTGTCACAGGACACAATTCTAAATCACATGCTTGAATTACCCAGCCGTCTCTGACATGGAAGTACAGACATCTTATTCATCAGAATTTAGTGGCTACAGCTAGTTAAACTGTTTCACACACCACCAAGAAACTGAATGTAATGCAGTCTTCAGACTTCAAGCTTTCATACAAGCTTCAAGGACTCCATCTTGAGAAAGGCCAACATTTCATATGGAAAATAGTGTTTACAATAAAAAGGCAGAAAAATGGTAATCTACAACAACACTTAAAGAGCTACAGTAGTACATGGATGGTTTAACAATGACTCTGCTTCTACTGCTGAGGTTATATGTCAAATTGGACAGGAAGATAAACATGAATAATGAGCACATAAGGATCCAAAAGAAGACGGGCACAGGGACCCACCGGCAAACTCAGCAAACTGGTAGTACTGTCACAACCTGAACCAGACACCACCTGAATACAGCTACAACACTACTGCTACATCAGCCTGCTAGGTGATATATAGGCTACTTTTATACACATAGCTCTAATAACATCTAGACATATAAGCATGTCCCTGAGGCATTACAAGCCACATAAAGAGAACAGATCTACTCTAATTCCAATTGATGAGTACCTTATAGCAGTGTTGAGGCACTCAATTTGCTGTCGCAAGCTGTCCATCTCATCACGGAGCTGAGACCTCTCGGCCTGAAGCTGTCGAATGTAATCTGCACCTTTCTGAAGCATTGCTGCTTTACTCAGCTGTAAAATCATACCACTACTACACATATACATACACAGACAGATAAAGACTGGTCTTACTAAATATGCTGTGAAGCAGGTCTGAGTACAATATATCACATTCAGAAATATATACAATACAGAAACAAAATGCACTATTGGAACATAATTAATCACATACATAATTACCCTACTACTAATAATTCCTTCAAAATTATGGTGTGTTTAGAAATACTTGAACTTTCATTTAAAATCAAAATGTTTATTACTACAGTAACAGCTGCTCTAATACTTGGGCTGCACAATTAATCATAGGCCTATTCCATTTGGAAATCCCCTTCATCTGCTGGTTGACGGTTATCATGGTCCTCTTACGTGATTTCTGGAGTCTTCATAGCTGCAAAGTTGATACAGTAGCAGACAAGGAGTCAGAATATACTAAAATGGTTATGTACGGACACTCTTGGAGGCCTTTTTGAACATGTCCATGAGATCTGCCTGTTTCATTGATGAAGATTTTTTTTTCTGGTACAATACAAAACTTCTAGTCTTCAGACTAATCTCTTCCAGCGTCGGATTATCAGAATTTCCAGATTATGAGCTAACAGATTAAATGGCTTTGCTGTACCTTGAGTGAAATGTTTTCTGTTCAATCAACCAGGTCCATGTGGAACCAGATGGTGAAGGTGGGTGATGCATTTCCAACTCATAGCTTTGTGTAATCCAGCAAACCTGTTTCTTACAGAAACGGATCACACTCATCCACTTCTAGTAAGACAAAACTATCTCCAATTTCAATTCCCGAATTTAAGTGGCAATATAAGAATGGCACTTCACTCTGCAGATAGATTCAAGGCAACATTCCAGAGTAGCCACAGTCACCATATACTATTAATCTCTGTATTACATGACCAAGCTTAAAATTGGTACAGAATTGTGCCCACTACAGACAGCAACTGCCTCATAGCATGGGAACTCTCTCTCTCTCTCTCTCTCTGTCTCTCTCTCACACACACACACACACACACACATGTGAGGGCAATACCGTATACGAAGGTGGTACAAAGGGAATTGACTGATGAACTAAGACAAGTCATGAAAACAGCAAGTACAGAACTCAGTTCATTCAGGTCTTCATATCTGGTGAGGAAACTATGTGAAGTTACATCACTGTACTTATTTGTGGAACACCGTACCATACAGATAAACAAGCATTTCCGCCTTTAAGTCGCCTGTGTTTCCACAGCAAATAATTCCTATCCCTTACCAGCCATACCTGTAATTATGAATAAGGGTGTTTACCTTAGCATTAGGATTCTGATTAAGCTGTGGTATTAAGGAATGGAGCATGTCAAATCCATTTTTGATATTGCACCTTCGCTTCTGTTCTGCATTGATGTGGCATGTGCGACGATCCTGTAAGAGACAGGCAACTTCAATCCCTTTCCAGTAAGATCTTATATTTGAAGTATTGAATTTTTTAAAATAACTTCTGCAAACATTTGAAAACTCATATGAAACTGTTAGGTTGCACATATATTAAAATAATTTGGACATCAAAGCATATTTCACAGTCATATTAAATAGTTACTAAAAATAACTCTGTTGATTACACTATGTTGTACTACATTTCAGTGTGGTAGAAGAATGGATGAATAAGATACGCCGTTCCTCAAAACCGAGAGGTGTGGCTTGCTTTGCACTCTGCAGATTTCACTCTAACCCAAAGGAAAAAAAATTTGGTACCTATGCAACAGAGGGCTGCGTGAGCTCCAGAGTGAATCTGGACATGGTGATCAAAAGAAGAGCCATCACTGTCAGCAATGACACCCCCTGCTGTCACTTTACTCACTTGACTATCTCAGCTCCTCTGAGTGGTTGGTACATATGCATATTTTTAGCTTGCTTTTCCCTTTAAGAATTAATTCTGTCCTTAAGAAATAACTGTGCTCTCTCCTCTCCCCAGACAACTTCCACTTCAACTTCTGAACAGTATGACTCCTTTCCACAAAATCTGGTATGAAAATTGTGATACTGGAGGCCACCTCAATCCCATAGCTTCTAATTTCCCGTAATTCTTAATAAGAAACTGCAGTCATGCTAACTTGTTAAGTGCAAGTGACATCAGCACAACTTAATCTAGGATCCAGAAATTATGTACAAAAATACATCTGAAAAATACACAACTTTTCTTAAGGTGACATTTTGCAAAATTTAAAACAGCAAAATAACACCTGTGTGATACCTGCATTTTGTTTCTGGTTTGACAACACTGATCAATAATATGACTGAAAATTTGATATGGAGGTGAACCATGAACATGCCTGCAAGTTCCATACCAAATACTGTTTTTAGTGAACTGAAAATATATCAAGGTGCAAAACATTAATACAAATGTAATACACATCAAAAGTGGAAGTGATAGTGGTGGTTTGGGTACTACTACTACTACTACTACTACTACTACTACTACTACTACTACTACGACCACCACCACCACCACCACCACCACCACTACAGTAGTACTAGCAGCAGTAGTAGCAGCAACAGACTATACCATATTGATACCTACAAACAATAAAAAGTTCTAACTAGACCAGGATCCAATCACAGACATCTGTGCTACCCCAACATGTTAGACATGGCCCACACTGTATGTCACTGTCAGACAATAAATTTATATTACGCAAAACTGATATTAATACCACAAGATGTGTAAGATTGGAAGCCTATGTCAGAAGAAACACACTGCGTTTGCAGTGGCAACACTACAAGCCCAGAAAAAACAACAGATACCCTATAACTGCAGCAGTGAGAAAACTGACACCAAGCTACCTTAGGTGGAGTGTTGATTTTTCGGCGTGACCGTGCGCGCTGATCTGCCTCTGCTGTTGATTGCAGGGGCCCTGATCTGGAAGGTGAAAGAGGGCCTGGACTGCTCACTGATGCCAGGTTGAGGGGTGATGAAAGGGGCGAAAGGCTCATTCCTGCAGGGGATGTCACAGCTGAACTGTCATTAGGTGAATCTGGTCCCTTCCCTCCACTCCCCCCACCTCCACCATCCAATGGACCAAGCAACAACTACAACAATGCAGAGTTCAAACACATACACTGTTATGATTTTCAAAGAGTGACAAAGATTCAATCCTTATACTGCAACTGCATTCAGCAAGTTCTCCAACTTCAAAGCTCAAAATGTACTTTCAAACCCAGGTAGCTTGGAGCCTGTCTGCCTGCACCAGTTTGTCACTTTTCAGCAATACATAGTACAGTGTGCAGTTCCTGAACTGCCACAAAGACAATCTATCTGACGAGTTTTGTTAAAAAATTTTTTGTGTTCCTGTACGTAGACAAATCTCTTCTATCCACAGCAAGTCTCAAGAAGCTGAAGTAACTAACTTTTGAATGTTCTTTACCTTTACTCCTGCACAACTTACTATGGTCAATTTTGTTTGTAATGAGCCTCCTGCCTGATATATCAGCTTTAAAAGCAGTCATAATCCACAGACATCTATTACGAAACAAATTAACAACAAGAATGAAACTCAGGCAAAGTATAAAAGGCAATTCTCTTCCTTCCCACTGGCTATTAATTGAGCCAAAGAAGCAGAAGCTTTCTTGCCATAAACACAATGATGCAGTGAATGAACTGATGAATTGATTAATATAATCTCTAACTGTGCATTAGTTGGTGCATATCAATTCATAACGAAAATGCACAGTTTGAATAACATAAAGTTCACAGTGACACAGATAGCCAGTCAGGACCCCCCTTGACCCCATAACTGCGGGTCCTCCAATAATAATTAGTGACATTACTCCCAGATACCTCAGAATACTGCCTTCTGTAAGGAGAAGAGAATTCAGTCTGAAAAAATCCACAATAAACCCCAGTATTTTGTATGTTTGGGGGGGGGGGGGGGCCTGTCTCACGGGGTCTGCAGGGTTCTTATCTATGCCAATGCATACATTATAAAGCGTTCAATCCTGGTATACATGCAGTATGACACATTGCAAACAAGCCTTCTCCTACTTTAACCCTTTAAAGATGAAGCGTATCTGTTTTATACAAGGACAGTGCGTACTGCGCTGTAAACACTCTCCACTTCGGTTATAAAAACCAATCTCTTAATGTTTTATAAGGCAAAAGTTGCTGTTTGCTCTGAGATCCATACAAAACACATAAACGCAATGTGGGCACCACGTAGAATTTTTTAATGCTAATCCTGGTCGTATGTAAAGTTACCGCTAGGCTTTAAAAGGTTAATATACACTAACTTTCAAGTGACACCATCCTACTCCACTGAACCTTCAGCAAATCTTACAATCTTCAATCAACATAGAGAAAATTCCATAACCCACTTCTATTAACAAATTCACAGAATGATGTAAATGCACAGGCAGCAGTTGAGGACTATAAGCATCAGCTTCCTAACCACTGCCACCCAAACAGAGCAGTATTCAGTTACAACGTCAGCG
Organism: Coptotermes formosanus; assembly: GCA_013340265.1. Classification (NCBI taxonomy): domain Eukaryota; kingdom Metazoa; phylum Arthropoda; class Insecta; order Blattodea; family Rhinotermitidae; genus Coptotermes; species Coptotermes formosanus. The sequence goes on from BLKM01001521.1 coordinate 919,549, forward strand.
GTTGCCAGGCACCAGATCATTTACAAGCACCATCACATAGCATATGACAACACATTCATGACCAAAAACTGATATGGCACAGGGTCCAGAAGTTCCCACGTGGGTGTTCACCTAATTTTACATGAAATTCACACACCCTGGGGTGGATGGAATAAAGATCTGCAACTACACCATTTCCAATATATTAAGGACTCCAACCCAAGGACTAATAAACTGGACTGCATTGCTGTTGTTGGATCTTGGAACACAGCAGCTTGTGATACACATTTTGTTTTATAATCAGTTCAGTTTACGCAAGATGGGATAATAAATATACAGAATTCTGCCTGTTGTTTTATATGGTGTGAATATCTGTCTCTGACATGAAGGGATGCATACAGGCTGAGGGCGTTCAGAGCACAATGCTGAGGAAGATATCTTCGGATAAGTGGAAGGAAATAACAGGAGGCTCAAGAAAACTGCATAATAAGTAGCCTGTGATTTATATTCATTGCAATATATTGTTATAGTGGCCAAACTAAGGATGATGAGATGGACAGGGCACGGGCAAGCATGGGAGAAAAGAAATCCACACAGGATTTTGTTGGGGAAGTCTGAATGAAAGCCACTACTTGCAAGATCTAGACACATTCTCCTCCCCCTTGTTCTTCTTCCTCCTATGGCTCTTCAGCCCATTTCCTGGCCATAGCCTTCACCACCTAGACATTTATGTTGGAGGATAACATTATCTTAAAAGAAACTGGATGAGATGGTGCAGACTGGATTCATCAAACCCTGGCCAAGGACACATTGCAAGCTCCTGTAAACATAGTAATGAACCTTCTGGTCTCCAAAAATGTGGAGAATTTCCAAACTAGCCATCAGCTTCAAAAGACTGATCCTGCTCCATGGAGATACATGGGATAACCACCTGCCACCCATAGGGATAACCACCTGCCACAACACCCATGTATGGCCCCTAGCAAACCTCACCATTCCATCATAAACAAATTAAGACATCACTCACCAGTGAATGTGTGGTGTGGTCTTACTGGCAACCAACTAATGGGGCCATTCACTCTTACAGGACATTTAACACCAGACTATCACATGTATTTCCTACAGGATGAGCTACCACATATTTTGGAAGATGCTTCTCTCCAGGTCAGACTAAGCATGTGGTTGCACTATGACAGAATTCAACCTCATTTCAGTCAGCAAGTAACAAGAGTGCTCAAACGACTGATATGGAAATTACTGGAATGGTACAGAATGTCTGTATGCCTGGCCACCACTAAATTTCCACTTGTTGGGAAATAAAGGGCTTGGTGTATCAGCAAAAACTCCAGATATGCAATGAACTTTCGTGGTGCATCAAGAATAGTACTGATCTCATACTGAACGATCATGAAGACACACAGAAAGCCATTTTAAAATAAACTTGCTTGTGCTAAGCCAATGCAAAAAAGTTCTTCTGAACAAGCAGCTGCTTATGTACACACATTATGTCACAAATAACATTTATCTAACCACAAAACAAGTGAGACTGCAATCCACGTTCATGTAATGATTCACACCAAATAAGCCACCTGCAGTTTGGCAGATGTTGGTAGGGACACACTATATTCTAAGCCTCATGTTAACATTTTACTATGGAGGCAAAACCTCTCCATTTCTTTTTTGTGTACATTCTAATGTTTGTTGTGTGGTCTGCTTCATGGCAATCTAATGTCACTAACTGTTAGGCAAATCAGAATTCACACCACACTGTCAGTGGTCTACACTACTGGTTAGTATACAAACATCACATCTAAACAGCCACACCACAGCTCAGGTCATTGGTCTCTCACTTCAGAGGCCTAGGTTCAATCACAGGCCAATCCATGTGAGACCTGTGGTGGACAAGCGGCACTGGGGCAGGTGTGACTTAAAGTTTACTGTCAGCATCATTTCACAAATACTCCATACCTGTTCACCAACAATGCCACATAATCTTAGCAAATGACAGCACCATTAAACAACATACTCAACAGTTCACCCCTAGAGGGTTCCACGACTGATCTCGACCACTGAGATATCAACTACATATACGTACCTGTCAGACAGCCAGTCAGCTGAAGACTAGAGCACAGCCTACTCCTGAAATGTCATGTACATTAAATACACCTCAGACAATCAAAAACATCTGACATAAAGTGCAACAAAACCAAATGAAGATAATCCAACACTGCAGGGTTAAATATGATCAGCCGTATACAGACCTGGCTGGGAGGATGTGCCACTGACTGTCCCATCGTGACTGGAGTCGAGGTAGTAATGAGAAGAGCTGTCGCAGGCTGAGATGACACAGGACTCGGCGCTGGTAGTATGGGAACTACTGACTGGGTCCTGCCAATTCCTTTGTCTAAGGGACCAGTAAAATTGTAAATACCCACCGAATCTGAAAGATTCCAAAGAGTGAATAAATATTACGGACACAAAAATCAGATCCCATCATAAAAAAATAGACCAAAAAGGAAATTGTGTTGATGTGTAAACACAACAGTAGTAAAGTGTACTGGCACATTGCAGGTAAAGTCCAAAGTTCTCTTGACCTTGGCACTGTGTAAAGGTGAGTGATCACCTTCACACCTCACAAAAAGAGCCCCCATAACCCCTTGAATAAACACTGTCAGGACTCCAGAAGTAGTCTCAGTATGGTGGTGAAGACAAAGTTTCAACACTGCTGGGAACTAACTCCCATCACCCAGCTGTGTCCAGTCGACACACAGACTAAGCTAACCTGGCTCCTCATGGAATAACAAAATTAAAAAGAGAGAAAAAGAATATGTTTCATGTGTAACTAACCTCACCCCTGTAATAAGGGCTGGTCATCATATTTCAAATTCAGGGGCTTGAACTAATAGATTTGTATTAGTACTCAAAAAAGGTTAGGAAATGTATGCACAGTGTAACAATTCTGGTGTGCTGGTTCCTGTCTGATCCATTATCTAAAAACCCTAACACTGATGGTAACGCTACTGGGAAATAAAGGATTTAATTTTTTCCAAAATGTTTGCCTGATAAATACTGAATGAGTCATGCATAAGTTAAGCTTGAAATGTGCATGTAAACGCATGGCTTTTGTCCAGTGCTGCCATTGTTATCCAGCACAAACAAGCATATTTTCAGAGAGTTGACAGATTCCTGGAATAAAGTAACACGCATACGTCATGGGCAATGTATAAAATCTGGTCCATGGGTCTCAGTTATCCAGGTCTCTGGTAACAATTTTCCTGAATATACAGAGCCAAATTTTTAAGGAACAATACATTGCACTTCGAAGGATCACACCTATGGACCACACATTTTCCAGGAGAAAAGAGTTCCATGCTTGCAAGCATCTGACATTTTCCCCCACTCTCCAGTTCATGCTACAAGTCTGCATACACATGATTTGTAAAAAGTACTATACACACCAACCCAGTCCTCATTAACCCATATTTAATTACCTGTTATGGGCAGAAATTCTCCTCTTAAAGGCAATTAATTTTAGGTGACATACTTCTGGTCCCAATTGACCATGGCTAATGAACACTCCCTGCAATGTATTTCAGGTGGAGGCTTTCAACAGGTATTTAACAACTGGGTGAGTGCTGGATGATATGTGTACAGTCCTCAAGGAGAGTACATGAGGAATCTGAAAGTCACTGGCCAGCAGCAATAACAAACAGCAGTGACATGTATGATGCGCAAATAAGAATGAACAGCCTGAGCATTTATCAGTAATATCAACTCTTGAAAACAAAATGCAGAATACTGTACAGAAGGGCCACAAGGTCACACGAAGTACCCGAGCCAACGACTAATGTCTACTCAATTTAATCACTGCCTCATCTTCCTACACCACTTCCAGTTACATTCGTTTGACATTTTAGGCCTCTGTCCATCTGGCAAAAGTTAAGTAACACTATTCTCTTCACTCCTAATGAAAGGGATGAAGCTTTACGGGCATTTTTTATTAATGCATTCCCACAGTCTGGAAGCTTAATGTCAGAGAACTGGGGCCACTAGCAGAACCCATTCTCACCCCTCCACAATGAGGAATACTTTCATCCCACATGAGGAAGCAATGCCCTTAGCATCCCAAATAAAGTGTTCTCTTGAACAGCAAACTATGATGAAATGATTAACATGAACTCTTCATTTTACAGAACAGGCGTGGTAACTGAAAATTGTTATGTTCAGAAAAAATTCAATTCCTTGCCAATACAAATTTTAATACTTACTTGTAAGAAGTTGTGCAAGCAAAGGTTGAAGGGTGCTGGTGCTAGCTGATGGTGAGGAAGAATTTGTACTTATCAACGGTAAGGAAGTAGCTAGGGCGGGATCACTGGCATGAGATACAAGAGGGGGTGGATGCTGACGCTGTTGTCCACCAACTGACACCAGTGACGAGCCGCTCCTTGAGCGATTACGCTGCTTCAGTTGGTTGTACTGTAACAGTGTCAGTTCAACACATTTATTACAGTCTACAAGAAAGCTATACTCTAGTGACACATTACCTGCATGCTGCTGACTTTTCCCAGGCTGTAAGTCTGTCCGATTGTCAGTACAGTCATCAAATCGGAAGCAGGGACGACTTGTTACTCTCATGCCAGGTACAGTGAAACCAACAGATGAATAGTCTCCAAACATTTCGACCTAAGAAGATGATGTTTCTATTGATGTCACTAAATAGAAGAATCACCATGGCTACTCAAGGAAGATGTGCCCTAAAATTTAAGCTTTTCTTATGATATATTACATGATTTTAACATGTTGATATAACAGATACAGGGCTCAAATTCCTTTTAGGGACAGCCTTTGTGTGTAAATATGTGTGTGTGTGTGCGTGCGCGTGCACACGCACGCAGCTTTTACCTATCATATCAATACTGTGACTCCAAAAAGGTAAGTACCACACTGAGGAATGTGTGCCTTTCATCTCTGCAACACATATTACATAATGAACGTTTGGTTGTTACTAAACCAAGAGCTTCATCATTCTCAGCACACAGGCCCACCATTGGGTAATATGCCCAGTAAGTTCAATCCAATTCACACTGCCAAGCCATTCCTTCAGATCCATTTCACCTCAGCTTCTGTCTCTTACATAGGATACTAAAGTCGCTCAAAACTTCTTTTTTTCGATCGTTGATTTCCATATCCAACACATTTCTCCCACCTCAGGGTTACTGGCAGAAAGCATGAGTATCTCTACTTTCCTTGCACTTAACCATTTCTCTTCCAGCCAAAAGTGTAGAAGTCTTACAAAGACACCTTAATGATCTCTTATCTCTGGTTCCAATTTTGGCCTCAGTTTTCCTATCCCTCTTGCTCTCAATATGTTCTTTTATATTGAGTAACTTGTTGTTTGTTTTGCCTACCACTTTTTTTTGAACATATCCAAAGCATGTGGGTTGTCAAACTTGTAAAAGTTTCCTTTAATGGTTTATCACCTGGAACTTTTTTATTCTTTGCTTTTAATTCAACTGTTTCTAGTCTTCTTCTCTGTCTAATTCCCATTCAGTGTAGTAACTGACTTGAATGTTCACTTACGAATTTCATCATCCACAACAGTAGTTTAACTAATAAACTAACATTTGTCCAATTACATTAATTTTATAGGCAACTCATAATTAACAAATTGCAACATTTTTTTGGAAATACTGGCACTTTCCACTGAAATGTTCCCTCCTGGTTTGTGGTGGTCCTACATATTTAACCCTTTAAATGCTGAGTTAAATCCTGTCTGTAAGTCCCAACTCACCAAATTATTCCACAGTGGTAGTTAAATTTTGTGCAAGCTTTTCAAAAAAGCTGAATATTTTGAGAACTAAGCGGGATAAATTTGTGAAATAAAAAGCACTTTGTTGGGAAGGAAACAGACATTGCTCAGTATGCCTTAATAATCCTGAAATGTCCTTATTGTATAATGCAGAAGATAAGTTTCTAAAAACTTGTAAACATTCATGTTCTTTTACTTACATTATGGTCTCGACTTCAACTGTTTGTATGGAGGACAGACGAAAAGATGTCTCATAAGTTGTAGAAAGCATAGTATGTGACAATACCTAGCACATACCATCGTTTGTCCGTAGAATGGACAGCAATGCTGCTCCATTTTCATCCAGTAGTCTTCCAGTTGGCCTTGAACTGTATGTCCCATCTGTAACGTCACAGCCAAAAACGCAAACATTTCTGCTTCTGTCACATCACGCTGGGGAGAAGGTCCGTCGTCAGAATTGTCTAAGAACTGGTGGTAGTAGCAATTTGTCTCCACAACCAGCAAAGTAATCATTTCTGCGAAGAACACCAGCAGAATGCTGAGTGGAGCGGACTCTCTTGTCATGTGTGCAGCTGCAATGCTTTTGCCGTTGGGGCCCCAGCAAAGGTGTGCACTACACGCCTTCGGTGGTTACAGGACAGTCCCCACTGACAGGGTTGTGGCTTTTGACCTGCCACATTACCAACATCATCCTCATCTTCAGAGCTGCTGGCGGAAAAATCTGGGCTTGAAGGGAGCTTTGAACAGGAAGACCATCGTGAAGGTGGGCATGGCTCCTCTTCCTCCTCCATACCAGATGCGCAATATTCCCCCTTGTCGCTGTCCAAATCCATTATGATTTCCTGTATTTCATTCTGAGATAGCGGATGAGCCCGTTTCGCACGTGAAACCTCACCACGTTGCATTTTAGAGAAAAATTTGACGCATTTACCACGTCCAACAGCAAAATGTCAAGTGACAGAAGACAAAAATTTGCAAGGTAGTTAGTGGAAATGTTTCCTTCCCACACCTTAGAACCCCTACTTGGCTGCCAGTTAGACATACCATACGGGTCTTATGAACAAAACATTCTGTCCCATGTGCTAAATGCAAGACTTATCAAACTGCCCAGGACGTTCTCAAGACTTATGACACTTCTGCATTCATGGATAATTAAGGGCCTAGTTGGTAGCTGAGTAAGTGTGTATGCACAGATATGACATAAGATGTCTTTCACGATTGATTCAGCGTTGAGACACTGTGCAGAGAGAGACAAAGAGGCTCCTTTCAACGTTGCCATATGCAGGTCACCAAATATTACACATTAGCAGTGCTGGCATAATTAGCAGCTCACCATATATTCCATATTAGCAGGATAAAGGTTAAACATTCCAACCTGTTCCAGGTTTGTCTCCTTGAAATATGATATCATACTTTCTCCCCAAGCTGCACACATTATTCTTCAGTATTTTAAAAAGTAAATGGCACAACAAAGGTTTCTGAAAAGAGGAGCAAGAAGAATTTTTCTGGATTTATTCCCCTACTAATCTCATCATGAAATCTGTTCTTGTCAGTGTTCTTATCAGACACACATCTTCCTTAATTCAGCCTTCATGTAGTACCAACATGAACATCCACTGACCATACAGAACACATGTATACGACACAATGTTTATCAGTCTCAATTACAGAGGGTCCTTTGGGTTCCCCCCTGTACATATGCTTCACATATGACATGTTTACATCTCATCACGATGCATATATTAGCAACAAACTTTGCAGAACACAATGCACAACATCTGTCTGTTAATGAACACACAAGCCTATGTCAATATAGACTCACCATAACAACACACGAACAGCAAAATGCAGGGGAAGCAACACAACGATATATGCATGGTTTACCAGCAATCTCTCTTAAGAAATATTTTAATATTATCTTCTTTGTCTTCCAAACTGCAACTGCTAAGAAGTGGCCTTACAAAAATGTGGTCGAGTTATATTTTCTTGCGTCCATGCTGTGTGTCCAGCCCCTTATAATTTCCGTCAAACACCCTAAAAATTCTAGCGCAAGAGCATATACTGACAGACCCATGTTACATAATTTTTTATTTTTATAATCGGTTTCACTTATTTATGCCTAAATCTTTTCCAGAGCTGTTTCAAATAAATTAATTGCAACCTACATAACAAACTCTTGTATCATGATTAGCTTACATGTTTTCTATTATACTTCCCCCCAAACACATCTGAGTTCCAATTAGAAATAGGCAACAGAACAAATCCCTTTACTTAAGATTAAAATCCAATACCGTGCAAGGAGAGGTAGCATGAAGATTGGCAACTTCCCCGAACCTAATGACAATACTGACAATCAGAAAATTTATACAACCCTGAAAATCAGCTTATAAAATCACTAACAAACATAATTAACAAACAACTTATGGTAAGTAAAACATCCCAACTGTCCATAAAAGCACCTGCATACTTTACAAACACACAGCCATGGCTCACAGCACATGACACAATGCAGATGTCACATAAACATGCATCCCACACTCAAACATCATGGTACTTACTTTGGGCACAACAAATGTATCATCCTGCAGTCCAGGAAGACTGTTGGATCGAAGTGATGGGGTCTTGACGGTGGGTGCTGCTGCAACACATTGACGAAGATTGGGTGGCTCTGGACCTTGGGTGGGACTATGTGAAACAGTGACTGGAGAGGTTGGGAGACAAAAACTTGGGAAACCTGCTTGCTGTTGGGGACTAGTCCGGTGGTACACTTGCTTATAATTCTGAACTCCCAGGGAGTGAGAATAACTGGGCATTTGGGGTGGTGGTGGTGGTGGTTGTGGAGATGAATGACTAGGAGAAGAGGATGACCCTAAATCACTGATATTGAAGGCCTGGTATTGTGGTGATGAACAAAGAACAACTTGCTGCTGTTGCTGCTGCTGTGACGCAGGAGATGGCTGCTGAAATAACACACTAGACTGCTGAGGCATGGGTGGTGGCATTGACTGAGTCTGTTGTTTCTGCTGCTGAGGTGGGTGGTGCTGGGGGTGACTTCGCCGTGATGAGCGAAGAGTGCGGACCTTTGCAACTGGGGCAATGTCTTCATACGTGGTCTGGCCAGCAGCTGTCAAAACGCAAGTCAATACAAAAGAGACTTTCTACTACAAAGATTTCCACTGTGGATATTTAAATGTTGCACTTTTCAGCATTTTCTGAGCACACTCTTTGAAACATGAAAATAATGACAGATTCCCATTCAGAAAATAAATTAATAAAACTGATGTATGAATATTGCTATAAGAAATACTAACTGGTTACTGTGCAAACCACAGCCACAGTGTTACGGGGACAGCATACAGTCCTTACACTGCTTAAAATGTTTCACTGTACAGCATACCATAAAAACACAATACTTTTTGAAACACAATTTGACAACTGGAAACACTCTGGTGGCAAAAAGGGGGGGGGGGAGTGTTATGACTATCATTTGAACAGAACACAGAACAAAGGCATATTCACCTTCATCTGTGACAGCAATGTGGTAACAACACATAGAAATCTGCATCCATTCCACGTATTTAGTGTGTTCACCATACTGAAATCTGTCATGACATATTGCAATCCTCAGATTTCCACAGGCTGAGTGAATGTCAGTTAATTACTGATGCTTTTCAGCTGTGGAAGTTACACAGGATGAGATAAACACATTATCATTATGGTTGGTATTTATATAACTTGGAGGATGCAGATGTACCTACCTACGGTACCACTCTCACATCCACCTGGGTAACCTGAGGAAAACCACTTGAAGTCCTATGACAGTCAGTAATATAGCTCAGATTCAAACTGGGTACCCCTCCCATATAAAGTGTGACAATTTTCACTACACCAACCCACTCGGTGCATTTTCCAACAGCTTTGGCATGATTATGTTGATTAAAAAATTAAGTTAGTAAATATTATTTTCCTGTAATGTAAATAACAAATGTACCCTGCTGGAAATCACTGGGGCCAGAAGTTTGGAAGTTAGTGTCCGCTTCTGGTTGAGCAAAGATGGTGGCAGTGTACTGCAGTGGACTGTCTGGGGGCAGCTGCTGCAGGTCCTGCTGCACCATGGGTTGAGGATGCAACACCTGTGCCTGCGGCAGTGTGGCTTCTTGCTGGACAGCCAGAAGGTCCAATCCCACACCCCTTCCACGAAATATATCATCTGGGATATATTCCTCGGGAACAGATGGTAATTTTGTATTTAGTAAATCTGTGCAAAAAAAAATGTGCAGACCAATCCAATTAACGTCACAAGTCAACCTGTGTTCAAAGTCAGAATCATTATCTACCTGAGGAAATGATCAGCTCCACTGCAAAATGTAGTTCTTGAAAGCTGCCACTTACTCAGACATCAAAACATCTCTTACTACTACAAAACCCCAAAGGTCACCATCACGTTCATAAAATCCTGTGATTTGACTGTACCCTGAGTCAATTAAATTCACTTCATATTCACACGTCATTTCTACAAAATTCCATTTAATGTTATCAATAGATAAACACCTAGGTCTGATCCAATCATCTGAACAAGATTAGGTGAAATTTAATATTCTGATGACAGTGTTTATTTATCATGGTCTCCAAGTTATGCCACCCCTGTTATATCAGGGGATATGAACATCCCACAGAATCAAGCCATCTCATTCTTTACAGATCGAAGTAGAGCATTATTTACTTTTCCCCTCTCCTGGGTCTAGCGACCATCTTCTAGACAAACTTCACATATTGCTTGACCATGTTCGCACCTTACTCATTTCAACCCCTGCCAATGAAGACAGCAGGTTTCTCTTAAACACTTGTTGGTCTGAACATTAGGGAAAGATAACAAATTACAAGTCTCCTCATTCCGTAACTGTCTCCAGGTTCTGTAACTTTATCTCTCCTCATATCACAAACACTCTGCAGGACTTTTTGCATTGTCAACACAATTAAAAGATCACAACGTTTTGAAGGAAACTTCTTCCATCCTCAGGTGATAGCCACTAAACCCAAGAAACACAAGCCAGCTAAAACATATGTAAACTACCTGCTAGCTAAAACATATGTAATCTCATCATAATGAGGTTACGTATGTTATAGCTAGCTTGTTTTTCTTGGGTTTAGTGGTTATCATGTAAGGACGGAAGACGTTTCTTCCAAAATGTTGTGACTTTTAATTGTGTTGATGATGGATAAAGTCCTGCAAAGTATTTGTGATCTGAGTGATGTTAAGCCATTGTCAAGAACTAATATGTTGCTGTTCATCTTCGTACTTATGAATACAGCTCTTGGTTCTCAGAGACATGCAACTTATGTTCTCCACTTGTAAGGAAGTACAGATAAATGTAACACTGTACGAATGTGTTAACCTTCCATCTTTGGCCAAGATGCAGGTGACACAGACTTAATGTGTGTCTCTCTCCTACTGCAATTTCAGACAGTTATTCAGTTCTTGGGTTTATGTGGATGTTTTGAGAATATACGAATCACCAAATCAGTTTGTGAGATTTCCCCTTAAAACTAATTTTTGGTGTTTCATAGATAAGAATAATCAGTTAATAAGTGGTATGAAGAAGAAAACAGACACTGTGTTTCCACTCAGATTTACTTCTGTATATTACTGTACTTTTAGCTATTCAGGGTGGCAGAATAAACCAACAGCAAAATTCATCTTACATCGAAGTTCGGTTTGGCACGCTACTGAATCATTAAGTGGCTTCAGATGTTAATATACACAAAAACATGCATCACTGGTACCAGCCAAAATCATGGTAAGCCCTAAACTTGAAATTAGCACTAGAGCCAATTGCTCATCATCCCTCATCCTGACACAGAAATTTTAATAACATGTTCTGCTGAAAAACCTGTAACTGATAAAGAAACCAACAGAGTGCACTGCTTGAACACTGCTTAAGCCATGACCCTACATATAATTAAAAGCTGAACAACATAACTTAGGCCTGTATAAGCAGAAAACTATGACTTAATTGTGAGAAGAGTAAAGGAACTATTTGATTACAACCTCAAAATATATAACTGAAGTGTTCCTTGATTTTCAATCTGAGATAGGCCCACTGAACACACAGCTCGTGGGCAACACGACACTTGAAATAAAAAAATGTCTTTAAACCCTTTCCTCAGCAAAGCTGAGACAGAATGCCCAAGCAAGTTTGAGAACTTCCCAGTTGTTTGTTTATGCACACATACATTACATACATCAATTGTTAATTTTGTAAAAATATGCTAAAAATAATTAACACCCTAGCCTACATCGCAATTTGAATTTTTAATGAATTTTTTCTATCATCATCAGTATATTCTTACTGCACAACAAGTATACAAAATACATCAAGGAAATTATACATATAATTGTACATATAATTATTCACTCTTCATTTTGCATTGAATTTCATGTTGTCCAAATGCTGATCAAACTTTGCCAAAGGTGCCTGTACCACATAAAGGTCAAGTATGCCTGTTCTGCAGTAAGAAAAAGAATGCAGTGTGCACGAATGAAGCAGTGAGGAATGTAACTGCAAAGATGGAGGAAATAACAAGTGAGCTGGAGAGAAATGAATAATGCAGAGCTTCAAAACTTGTGTTCTTTCACCAAGTATTATTAACATAATCAAATCAAAGAATATAAGACTGCAAGCATACAAAGATTGAGTCTGAAAAACCGGAGAGAAATAAATAATGCAGAGCTTCAAAACTAGTGTTCTTTCACCAAATATTATTAACATAATCAAATCAAAGAGTATAAGACTGCAAGCATACAAAGATTCAGTCTGAAAAACCAGAAGGAAAGAAAACACTTGGGATTTGCAAGCATAGATGTAAGGATAATTTTAAAAGAGGTCTAATGGTAATAGGGTGGAAAGGATTCATATGGTTCAAAAGAGGACCCAATGACCAGTGCCTGTGAACAGCATAATGTGAACCTTTCAGTTCCATAAAATGTGAAAAATTTAATGGTTAGCTAAATGACCATTACATGAATTCTGCTCTAAAGAATGAATTACTATTCACCGGTGAGATACACCAAACACAGCGAGAACTTACAATGTGTTATTATGCTCTACAAAACCCTGCATTGACCAGACAGTATCACAATCTTGTTCCCTCACCCGTGCCAGCTTTCTACATATTTGAATTTTCTATCAGCAATAGTTACTGCTTGTTTTATGGATTGACCTCTTACAGAAGCCATGGACTCTGAACAACTCCAATATCTCCAGTGTATGTGGCATGGATGAGCAAACATACAGAAACTGAATTAGAGCCAAAAGAAAAAGTTGTGTTGATAAAGAAAGTTAATGAGAAATCAGTTGATGGCAATGATCGAGATAAGGCTCCAAATAATTCTGATAACAATGGTAATGAGTATGTAAGTGGTAATGACAACACAAATGTTTCTAATCCACACACAAGACAAAAAACACTGACAAAAAACACGTCATGTTTCAGAAACAGTGATGACACACTGATGAGGATGTAAATAAAACTGGATGTTCTTGGACATTCCTCTACACTCCAAGCCTGTTACATAATTGAGGTATGAGTGCACACCACAGATCAGTATAAGACCCCCCCACAAAATTTGATGGGGGAAGAGTGGATAGGTGTGTCTGGCACAGTACAGTGGACTGATGGCTACAGGAAGGGCTTTGGACTCCTGCTGGTAGGAGTGACACACTGTTATACTTGCAAACACAGACTAAAAACATGAGCAGGATTTTGAGTGGCATGTACTGAGCAAGTGCACAGTGTGAATACCCCCAGGATGTGCAGCAGAAACTCATCATCCACCATGAAATCTTGGGCATGTGCATCTATTGCATTCCCAGCAGGGATCTTCTCCTGGTGTGTGGACAATATCAGCGGAATTACAACTTTCTTTGCATAGAAGAAGTGTTGCTAGCAACAAGTGAGACGGCCAACCATTTAGCCAGTGCTTGGTGCACTGAAACAACCCTGTGCAATGTGGCCACATGTCACCTCACTACACACAAATAGTCTGTAACAACAGTTATCCTTGCCTTGAAGAGGTTCCAAGGTGTCCATAAAGTCTTCAAGATTTGGCTGCAGCTGAACAAGAGTGGGCTGAATGAAGTCTGCAATACCACCGGCATTACGAGCTGCAACAAGATGACAAGATTTCATTATCCTCTTACACTCCGTTCCTTATTGTAACTGCGAGTATCTATATTGTTTTGCACTGGTGACCACATACACTGCCCTCAACACTACAACTATGCACTTGAAACAGTGTCCCCAGTCACCTCAAAATAAGGAAATAAATATGTGGGTTCAAATCTGGTTCATTTAAGTATATGCATTATCAACTACACTACAAATGGGATATGATACCAGGTGAGTGACAGCTGTAGAACAGTATCCTCAAATAATGACAGCCAGACCAGTGGGGATCAGTTAGGCTTTGGCAGTAGTAGTACTAATGACTTGGAATCCTGACGTAAGGATTTTAACTGGAAGCATACACTTCCCAAAATTTAGACTACATCTACATCACCTCTGTGTCTGCCTCCTTACCTGCCTCCCTGCCTGCCTGCCTGCCTGTCTGTTTGCATGTTTGTTTCACTCCCAGAACTACCCACACATATGGACAGACAACACTAAAACAAAGATGAACCACTGGCAATACTATTGCCATATTGCTGTAATCGATTATCTGCCTATTTTGACATATGCTAACCAACTTAAAATAAATCCACGTTGGAATAAATGATTATATCACTCATTTAACATCAAAGACAAATTCTCGATTTTATATATAACTCATCATGTGCCTGGTCTTTGCCTGAGTTGGCACTGATTTACTTTTTGCATATAACTACATAACAAACCTGCAACTAAGAAAACACATACTGCTACACATATTACACTGAAAGACAAGAGGCAGGCTTGCCACATGCCCATACACAGACTACCAACCACTGCAGTGACAACAGACCATTGACACTGTTGGGTCAGTAACAAGTGGTGAACTGTCTCACACACTTGTACAGCAAAAACATGAACCAAGCGATGGATAAAAAGAAACATATATTTTAGTTCATGACACAAACTGAAGGGTTGTACCCAAAACACAGGCACATAGCAAGCTTAAAATGTAACAATGAATGTCACGAAATAAAAACAGAATATTATACAGTGTTATTTACTTAGCCACTTGAGATTTGTAAAGTAATATCTGGTGTGAACTTCTGGTACCTTGCATGGCCTGAAGAACCCCCTGAAGATAACACAACTCAGTTAAAAAATGACAGGTTAAATAGCACATAAATGGGTGTACTCATATGTCATAAGTGAGAGTATAAATAAAATGTCAGTTTTACAAATACAATGCTATAAACTGAAAAGGAAATTTTGGTTCAATGATTGAATTCTGCAATACATATCTCAACCGACAAGGCCAAAATGCTCTTCAAGAAGACAGAATAAGCCATACCTTAGCCTAAAGCATTATTATTATTATTATTATTATTATTATTATTATTATTGTTGTTGCACAACATAATATATTCTGATGTCTAAAAGGGCCCCCGTAATGGACCTTCATCAAATGCACATTCACCCAGCCTTACGTACATCAGAAATATTTCGAAGATGTCTCCACATACTCTGTAATGGCCAAGACACATGCAGGCTGTCACACATACTGACAAAATGGTTTCAAAAGAAGAGCAGTGTACAGAACTCACTTATTTCACGCTGATCTGGAAAGGCAAATGGTTGATTGGCTGAAATAGTAGAAAATAGTGTGTCTGACATGAACTCCATGTAGTCTTCGTCCACCATCATTGAGCCCATCGAATGAACACTGTCATTGCTGTGTGGCTGCCAGTCGAACATGTCAGTTATCTGCAACAAAATACCAGGATCACATGCATAACACATGCCTCTTTTACTACCATCACAGTACTAATGTTCCGAGTCTTCCCAAGCAGATTCTTCATTTAAACCGATGTTTAATTCTTTTACCTTTTATGGCAAGGATCAAACCCCATTCTTGCCTTTTCAACATACTAACACTCAGTTTAGCATATGATGGTATCATCAACAGATATAGCTGCTACCACATGTCATACTACACAGAAAATTATTGCCTAGTGGGATGTAAAACACGTAAGCTGTGGGCTAGTTACCGACCTTGTGGAAAATCCTACTTCCTCCATCACCCCCACCTTAAAGGTGAAGTCAGTTAAGTTCCTTCACAATACTGGTAACAAGCTACCAGACTACATGGTGCCACATCCTGTTACAGCCTCAAATATTGCCTCACAGTGCAGTGTTCAACATTCATGCTTTGCAGTTATGAGGGCCTGGGTTTGAATATCAATCCACAGACCAACTATTCAGATGTTTGGTTATAATTTCCCTGGAAGTGACGATTCTGGGATAATGCCTAGGGACAGCTACCCTCACAATGCATCAGTCACAACCACTGTCAGTCACCAACACATACGGTGCACAAACCATGTGACAAAATAAATAAAGGAATAAAAAGCCACTTATACATGATGCCCAAAATTATTTCAAGTATACCTACACACAATATGTGCAAAAGTTATGTGATGTGGCAACAGTCTTTCAGCTAGGTAACTGCATACATACTTTGTGGGTGTATTTTAGAGGCATAAACCCATATCATCACTTACCATAGCACGACCCTACATCCACAAAATAGGGCTGTGAAGCCACATCTCCTCAAACAGCAGTGCTGAATAACATTGACTATTAACACTCTGCCGTCGGGCCACATATAAAGACCTGATTGCTAAGCCATGCGTTGTTGACGGGTCATGTATTTCGACGTTTTCATGCGCGACGTCGTATACCTGCGTCTGTGGGCTGTTCTGTGTCTCATATCGCGTCACGATTATTGGCGGTTTGAAGCAGGATGTGTGGGTCTCAATTTACAAACACACTGACTTCTTCCAACCCCGCATTCCTGGAATCATACGGCTGCAACAAAGCGATCACAAACGAGATACGCTCTGTATTTTCTTTCGTAAGCTCCTTGGCTTACAATCATGGCTTTGAGTAGGAGGGTACTGAAAGACCACGATATTTTTTGAGTTATATACGGCCACATGTTTCTGATGATACGGAATCTGAAACTTTGGAAAGTGACACTGACGTCCCCACAATTAGTTCACGTAAACAGTCGCAACCTTGTCCCTTGAGCAGTTGATTTTATTTGGCAAGCCTGGCATTTGTAGTAACAGCCAGAAAACACAAGATGCAGGGAGGCTATTCCAAATGCGGCCTGTGTATGAATATTTTCTGCATAAATATAGGTCGGTTTACAGCCCGAAGCCAGAAATGTCACTTGAAGAAGCCATGAACCCATAGTGGGGTCGCCTGAAATTTCTGACGTACAATCCAAGGAAAATAACAAAATATGGCGTGCTGGTGAGAATGGTGTGGGAGGCACTATCGGGTTATGTCTGCAACATGGATATGTATGCAGCCGAGGGGAAGAAGTTGGAGGACACAGTATTATCACTTTTAAACAGAAACTTAGGCCAGAATAATCACATCTTTCTACACAATTTCTATGATAGTGTGAAAGTAGCTGAAACATTGCTAGACAGAAAGTGAGAGTTGGTGGCACTATGAGGGCTAATAGAGGCATTCCACGAGACCTGGAACGGGAAGCCAGCTAGTTGAAAAAAAGGCAGTCAGCGTTCTGGAGGAAGGGTGACGTTATGGTCCAAGCGTGGAAGGAGAAATGACTTGTGCCATCATAAGCACGATACAGGAAGGAAAGACAGAAAAACAAACCCGTAAATAAAGAAACCTTACGCTGTTGTCCAGTGGAATAAATTCACGAGGTGCGTAGGAAGGGCAGACCAGTACCTCAGTTATTACTCAATTTTGAGGAAAACTGTCAAGTGGTCGAAAAAGTTGGTATTGTATCTGCTAAACCGTGCACTGCTCAATGCATTTTTTGTGTACAGAACACTAAACACAAACAAAAATTAAAGTTCACGAGCTTCCTGCACCGGGTAGAAAGGTCGTGGATATCAAAGTCCAGAATACATCCCAGCCCAGTTCCGATGAACTGCAATGGCCAGAGACGCAACCAGCGCTAAGGGGGCCTAAACAGGACCCCCCATGCAGACTGTTCGGGAATTGCAGCAAACACAAACTGGACAAAATTGTTGCTGGTGGGGAGGGCAAGAAGAAGTATCCTGCAAGACAGGGTAAAGGATGTGCGGAACATAAGAAGCGAAGTGAAACTACGTACATTTGTAAAATTCTGCGTTTTTCCGCTTCACAACGGGTCTTGATTTGAGAAATACCACTCACTGAGGAATTACTGGAACCTCTATGCGCAGTTTCTTCAGTACTGGGTTCAGGAGTTTCATCTATACCGTCAAATCGTAACTAAGAATCCATTCGGGGGTTTCACATTTAAAGCGTGTAAAATGTCCGGGAACTGGGGGGATTTAATTATAGGGCCATCCTGAGGGCAATGTGTTAAACAGCTGTATCTCCATTTCCCACAAAGCTCTATAAACACAAGGTCCTATATGCATAGTAAATCCAGTCATGTGATCACAACAAACAGTCTGCCTATAATACTCAGAGCAACCATAGAAGATTCTTCCATTCACATTACTGAAGCATGGTTAAGTCCAACATTTTCTTAATGCAGCTACAGTAAGCATATCACTTAAAACTCCCCACTGCTGTGTTAGCACTCTGTAGCTCAATAAAGTGCATGAACATATGCAGGCCTACTCTCAGTTTCCCTACATTTGCCACTAACTGGCAGCTGGTCCCAGTATTTGTTATATGATGCTATATGAAGACAATTTCTGCTCGTAAAAAGACGTTACAGTAAACCCTTGCTTTATGTTAGGTTACATTCCTGTAAACTGCAACCTTAGTGAAACAATGTACAATGAAACAAGTTTTCCCACAAAAATTAACTGAAACACCTGACAGTCTGGCTGCTGAAGACCCTGCCCACTGCCAGTAAAAAAAATGTTAATCTGCGCCTAGGCAATAGTCACTGAATCTTTGGTCACAAAATCTGCCAACAAAAAAATGGAATGCTGTTCACGGCAACATTAGAAAATGACTGCCTGTACTTCAGTTTTTCCCTCATGTTTAGAATGCTAAGCTACCCAGCACATTCCCCAGTGCCATGGCATTCCAAGGAAGGCCAACAGACATACAGCAGAGCAGAGTAAAGTAAAGCAGACACCACCAGTGACCCTTGCACCTTCAGCATTTCTGATCTTTTGTGCAACCCTTTGCCTAAGCATTCAGCAGGCACACACCTTGCACAAAATGCAGTACCTTGCTGATGGAGATGTCACCAATGTCACCTGATTTCAAGAAACAACAACCCAGATGCATGAATCTTAATGCCGCTACTGTCTCACAGTCACAAAGAACATGCAAGGCTGTTTCAGATGCCTGTTTGCATCTATCACACACGGGACTGTTTACCAGCCCGAGTGTAAATAGATGTCCTTTTAAATGAGTGTCCTGTTAGCAGGCCTGTCATTATTCTCAGTTGATTTCTGCTCAACTCGAGTAATTCCCCAATTCTTTTAGCAGAGTGTCTTTTAAGAAAGCCCTTAACCTGCGTCTGTCCATGACTAGACTGTCAATACTCATGATTCCTGCTCGTCCAGCCCCTGATCACTCCCTGGCAATCTTTGTAGATATGCTAAGGGCAGGTTTAGGTCCCATAAGTGGGAGTGAGGAGCCTGAGATACATACATTCAGTATTTGGTCAAACATACAGAATTTTTCATAAAGCAATAATGTACACAAAGATGAACTTGCACAGAAACCTGGGGAAAACACAGGAAATACACCGACATGAAAACATACTGCTGTAAAGATCATGAACCTGTTGGTTGGGTTGACATAAGTATGCACAACACACCATGGACAATAATGGGGAAGAAACTCCGATTTCATTAAAGATATGGGATGGCAGAACCTCTTAAATGCCACTGTGAAACTGTCAAACCATAAACATTGCAAGTGCTTGGAGAATGGATGAGAAAATGGCACATCCTTAATGTTATAACTTCCAGTACATGTTGATATGCCACTACTATACAGCACCTTGGTTTTTCCTTTTAAAAAAAGGGCCTAAAACATGAAATGAGCCTGGGCTATAAGATAACTAAGAAACTCTACCTTGAAACATAAAAGGGGCTCATTCATACCATCAGTTCAAATACTATACAATGTTTTGTTTATTTTGCTGTTTGATGGACTTAAAACTTGTTCTTTCAGGTGATTCATCCCACTGTGTACACAGTAACAATAAAAGACCAACATACTTCCATCAAACACAACTATATACTATTCAAATAATCAGTTAATTATTTGAATAATACACAGTTGTGTTTGACGGAAGAATACTGGTCTTTTGTTGTTAAGAACTTGTTCATTCTAGAACCTCTGGCTGATTACAGGTAAATAATCTACAGTGGGACTTAACTATAATAGCTTATACTAACTGGGGTCTCTTTTTTAAGTGCCTGGGTGGCTGATGGCAGACTTTTCCAAACAATAACTTATCAGGTTCCAACTTACAGGAACTATTCTTTCATTGTGGCAGAAGAAAGAGGCAATTATAAAACAATATTCAGTATTTTAAACATATTATGCACATACATTGTACTGTACTGTATTCTGTTTAAAAAAATTACCTTTTAAGGTATTATCACATGCTATAAATAAATCCAAAAATAATTACAAAAAGGTTGGTTTCTGTTATTTTTTATTTCAGTACTCTGAGGCAGCCTCAGACATTTGAGGTTCCACTGAACCATAAGAAATCCTGCTGTCTGCACTTGTTTCTTTTTCCCTGCTCGTTAATTTCTGAAATTGTCACATAACAGTAATGAAATACATACCATGTCATTGCCATCTTTGGGTGACCAGCCCATGATCCTGTTGCGGTAAAACATTCGCCATTTCTTGTACTCGGCAGTAACTGCTGCTAGTTTACGCTTCCAGTATTTTCCCTCCAATACCACTGCCTGCACATATCACATATACACACACATATCATTACTGCAATTAATATTATTTGTTTCAAATATAATGGAAGCCGAGTTCTCTTTCTGCCATTACTTTAATTAAATTGAACTCCTGAAACACAGCCTACAATGTCTGACACTTCATACTATTTCCTTGTCTATGTACGGAAGTGAACATGACAATGATCGTGATCATGCAATGATTTTTGTAAATATTTCTTGTTTACAAGATTTGATACCCCTGCATAACACCTATTACAATCACTGATCACTGTCCGTAGGTCTGTGCATGCGTAACAACGCAAGAAACACTGAAATCTGATAATGGAGAATTTACAAAAAACTGTGAAGCCATTTCAGCTAAATTGAAATCAGACAATTCTAATGACTTTTTCATAAGGAAGCCATATATGAACAAGTCTATCTGGACAAACTCAGATTGGCTGTAGCACAAGTGTAGGAACCGTGCCATTAATTATCTGCCAGCAAGTTGGTGCCCGCCACACTGGAGTTCAGCTGTACAGGGATTTCTAAACAAAACCATTCCAGGACACTGGACAGGAGAGGATGGCACCAGTTCTATGGCCTCTACAATCACCTAACACCACCCCTTCTGGACTTCTTCCTTTGGCATTATATGAAGGGCAAAGTTTCTCAACCATACATACCATAAACTTATGCCCTATTTACTGACTTGATGTATTGTGTGCTACCCAAGCAGCACGCAGTGAAGTGAACAGAAACTTTATACCTGAAACTACAAAACGCACAGAACAGCACAAGTTGACCTTCGCCTCTTTGCTTAACATTCAGTTTTGTAATCATAATTGCGGTTTGACTCCCAGCACAGAAAAGTGAGTTTCATCTTCTCCAAAGACTCCAGGGTTTGAACAGGTGCCCACAAAGCCCCCTGCTCAACAGGCACCTGGGGGCTCCTTCCCAGGAGTAAAGTGGCCAGCGTGTCCGTCTACTGCTGAGGTTAAAAAGGTATAAAGCTGCACCTGCACTACCCCATAGTATGTCTTCATAGTGCCATGCTTAATTAAGCATAACGTTAATTTTATTTTGTACCTTAAAGATAAATTAGGCATAACATGCATTACCCTGCTATATGGCACACAGCAGAAATGATAAAGATCCCTGTTACATAATTTGATCCACCATCAAGAAATGATCATCCAGCTATGGAGTTGGGAGAGGAATTAATAACCCTTTACTATAAACATAAAGTTCTGAATAGAACTTAGTAGTGCCTATGGTCCTATTGTGAAGACGTCTAGTTCTAGAAATTGTGTAGGCTATATTGGCATGATTATTGGTGTTTCGTTTTATATTTATGACGAACTTACGAAAGAACCCAGTGTTCTTCAACCTACATATAAATATCTATGGAACCCTTGTGACTAAATCTGAATGTTCGTAGAACCCCTCTAAAGTAGACAGACACCCTTTAGTATTTACGCACACTTCCGAAAAAACAGCTTTATTATTGGTGATTTACACCGAAAACGCAGCGCCGATTATGCACAAGGACGGGGAGAAAAATAAAAAATGCGAATACACATTGTCGAAATTATATTTACGGATTTCAGTACGCATGGAATGTGCTTGCAGACGCCTCAAAATCGTCCACGAAACCCTCATTCAGCTAATGTTCTTACCGCCTCACGAATTCGGGCGTCGATGAAAATTATGAAGAAGGGTACTGGTGGTGGTTAGCAATAGCGTAACGTACGAAAATCGGTTTCAAGTGACAATGGAGGGCACACGAACAAAACACACACACACACACACACACACACACACACACAGTATGGCGAACTCGTAAGCCTACCTTCTCCCGCTTAAGGATTTAAAGTAGGCTCAAGCTGCGTGTTACAAAAAGCCACCACAGCCTCTCAGACTTGGGCAGATTCTTCGGTGGAATAGAACCCTGTCATCACCCATAAATGAGTCTATCTCTTTAAGCTTGAACAAAGTCCTGCCGAGGCTGTGTATCTGGCTAAGGCTGATACTAATGAACTATCCGCAAAGGACACACGACGAGCAAGAACATAAGTGGCTTCTTAATCAGAGAGAGACTTCTCAAGTGCAAGGACTCACCTCCGGTTTGTCGTGCATGTTCACATCCAGCGGAGACGCGAACTGGCACACCAGAGTATTCTGCTTCCTGATGACTGTAAAACACAGACACACACCCAAAGAAATTAGTGGTACCGCGTCAAACATCACATCTGTATGTAGTTAAATCACCGCTGCAGTCATCATAATTATTCAGCACGGCAAACGCTCTGTAATTAAGGACACACTCCGCCACATATGCAATAGTGTAACACATTTTGCTTAGAACTATTCGCACAAAAATGAATACAGGAATGTAAGAAATTATTTTTCTAAATTAAAACACATGCACTTCTGAGCACAACTCAAAGTCTAACCATGTAATTGTTACATGTGATGGGTGTCTGCCAACCCCACGCGAACACTTCCAGCGCCTTTTGAGGCGCGTTCGCAAAATGGTCAAAAGGCAGCTATTGGCTTCGCCATATCTGTCTGCCCGCTCGTCCGTCCGACCGACAGTCTGTCCGCACGCTACAACTCAGCTCCCACTTGACCGACTTTCATAAAATGTTATATTTTAGTGTTTTTCGAAAATCTGTCGAGAAAATTAAAGTGGCATTAAAACGTGACAAGAATGACGGGTACTTTACACGAAGACCAATACACATTTATGACATCTCGCTAAATTCTTCTTAGGATGGGAAATGTTTCATACAAAAGTTGTAGAGAAAATCAAAAAACACATTTTATGTTCAAAAACGTTTCTCCGAAAATCGTGTCGTTTATGAGATAATGTGGAGAAACATGGTACAGCCAGACAGGCCACAGATGGCAATATAATACGGCGCATGCACTTTGCATGCTGGATAACTAAGGCCACAGTCAAACACTCACAATATGTAATACTTCTTGATTTTGCACGGTAACAATGGTTACGCGAACGCGCCTCCATGTTACGTTACCCGTACTCTGCCTGTCTTTTCTGTTTCTTGTATGTCTATTCTTGTCCCATACATTTGTTCTGGTTGCCTACATCCAATTTTCCCGGATTCTGCAACCACTGCAAATTTACCTGTGACCACATTAACGTCAAAGTTTTCGAAAACTGGAAACCAAACTGAGATTTTAACCCGATAATGTTCTTGAACTTCCATCACATTTAATTTCTTAATACCGAATCCCGCAACATCACAGTCCTGCGCTGCTCATTTTCTCCTGAGTCTCTCCAGCAGCTTGTAAACCACACACAGTTGCCAGTATTCACCTCACCTACGGTACTCTGAAAGATCGTAAATCAAGTATACCGAACGGCCGTCCTCAATCTGATTGCGGGTCTTAACATCTCGAGGAATCCAAGTGTATTTACGAATATTCAGATATGGAAGCATTTTACTCTGCCAATTAAATATCTGCAAGTGGCAAAGTTCACGCTTCAACCCATTAAAAATGGTCACATGCAAACTATCCTTCTGAATTTTATGTTTGAAAGTATCTTCTCTCCCTACTTGTGCACTGCAATATAATTTCATTCGGTAACCACAAAACTGACTGAATAGACGTTCTAGTTCCTCACAAAAGCAGTTCCTAGCACCAGAACGTTTTTACCGTCAGTCGCGGGGCATGAAAACCCAGAATAATATCACGCCAAAGAACTGCTAGCACCATACACGGGCATGCCGACGGTAATAAAACCCACTGTCTTAACTAACAATTCCCTTATATAGGGAAAAATCTGGCCTCGAAGTGGCGGCTTGCGTAGACATTTACAGATGTCTAATGAGCTGCTGGCTTAGAGCCACCCTTCGTCTAATGTCCTCACAATGCACCCAACTTACGCTTTCCTGCTGCTCTTACTATTATTTTTAATAGAACTAACCCAACTCCTGACGTTCCAAGTTCCAAATTTCGTGTCAATTTTTGGTTCCTGTAACAAATTAATCCAAGCCCCATTCAAAACTTCGTGACATACTGCTCTTCCCCCCCCCCCCTCCCCCCAGTTAGGAGCTGTTTCCCCAAAACCAAAGCGGAATACCACCACTCGTTGGCTGTCTACGACCGATTGTTCAACAAATCTTCTACTCCTTCATATCTGGGAGGCTGGCTTCTTCATATGTAAGGTCAGGATGTGGCATGCCGTGGTGGCAAGGGATCCACTTCATCTGGTTGCGTCGTATAGACCAGGGGTGGCCACAGCGTAGCTCGCGCACGTCATCTGTGCGTCTCGCACAAGAGGTCTCTATAAAACAACGGAAAACGCAGGCTGTGTTCACTCAGGCAGTGATCAGTGTTGCTGCCGTACTTCTGACTTGATGCAAGTCACGCTCTTGCTTAAATTGCCTCCTGAAATGCGGCTTGTCTAGCTGGCCACCCCTGATACCGACACAACACTGTTGGCTGACAATCTGATGCCAATCCTCTTAACTTCTCTGGTTATTATACCGAAACTTCATTTTCCTCGGGCAGCTTCGTGTCAGACGCCTTATCATCTTCACTTTTGCTTCGGTCAGTAAAATAAAATTTTACTTTTCTGCCATATCTTCGTCTTGGATGTCCCACCATTCAAATTAATCTGGTCTACAATTTTACTTTACTGTAAAATGGTACTTCTACCTTGGAAGCCTCGTTGTCTAGATTTACTGCTTTGGTTAGTACACTGAAACCTTAGTGTTACGCGATAATTTTGTTTCGGATGCCTTGCCGTCTAAATGTATTGTTCTGTTGAGTGCTGCCTTGTATGTCCTCAGTATATACTGTGAATTTAATGAGTAAATTTACCCACTAGTATTCTACCTGTTTGGTCTTGTAATTTCTTTTCAGCCCTAGAACTTGCTTCCACATACGCATGTACACAGAAACATAACACCAAAGCAACAGGAAACAATGTAGTTGCCCATACAGTTCAGTACCTGTTTTCACAGATGCCAGGCTAGTGCACCGTAGCTGTAAACACAGCTCAGTATGTCCCTGCTATTTGTACAGGTGCCAGGAACGTGCATCTTGCTACTCAACAAGCAGTGTGAAAGATGAAACATAACGCCTATTCCTACATGACTATGGAGCCATTTTCCATCAAACTAAATACGAATGACATGTCACTGCAGGGCAATACTGCAACGAAAGTAAAACAGTCCGCCTAGCGCTATAATTTCTTTGGAAAGCTGTTTGCTGAACCAAAAGATACAAGCACAGCTTCATTAAAAGACCTGTCTCTGTTGTTAAGTGACAATGAACTTGTGCTGAATGGTGTACTCAGGGCTGTACAGTAAGCCTAAAGCTGCAGTGCAACCGGAGCATTAGCCGACGGGCCCTATGGAGCAAGAGGAGGGGGAGGGGGAGGAAGGGGAGGGGAGGAAGAGGAGGGGAAGAGAAGGAGGAGGAGAAAGAAAACGGTCCGTCTGCTTTAGAGTCACACGCAACCAATGCTCCTCAGACGTCCCAACAAACACGGATGGCAGGAGCACGGACATGAAACTCCGTGCAACACAGCACTGGCTTTAGATGCGGTATGGCTGCTTGACTACCGGGCACAAGTCCCAAGCAGCCATTTCAGGGGCCAAAGAACCATTCTGTATAAGATGTAGACTATATGTTTGATGTGTACTGCGAAGGTGTAAGTTCTGTAAAATATTACATTCTGTACGCAACGTATTTTAAAACCAACAGACCTGAAATACTTACACCTGAAAGAAAATAGTACTAAAAACTGATCATATGAAACATACGGGCCTATAACATATTCAGCCATCTTCATACAAAGTTTTTGCTAGTAAAGTCATGGAATACCTGAACATTTTTCTAGTCCGTCACATACAATTCGTATAATCAATCATCAAGTCAGCAACTTTCATATTCAAAAAAATAACCATACAAAACTTGAGTATGTTTCAAAGGTCGACCTAAATACATAAGTATAATAATGGTATGATCTCTTTATATCATTTAACGATGATTTATTGTTTGTATAGGTTATAAACCTGAGAATGGAAGAGTGATCATGAATGGTTAAGTGGTGGGAATGTGTGGCGTGAGAAATTGGCCACGAATTTGCCTAAAGCATCTGAGGAAGACCACAATAACCCACGGTCAGAACGGTCACCTTCTTGGCTAAGATATGAACAAGAAATCTCGCGAACGTGCCGAACCGGAACCACTACACTGGGACACCAACAACAGGGACTTCTAATGAGCCCCATGAAAACTGGTTAGCCTCGTTCTTCTTATGAAACAAGTCAAGTTCACCCCACTAAATGCAACATATGTAACGTTAATGTAACATCTGTTAATGCTGTTTGACGTAATATTAACATGTACACGTGTCAAAAGTCTATTTCTCACATAATCATGCACAGGCTACGTGAAATTTTGAACTGGGAAACACCGATTTAACAGTCCCTCATGACACATTTCACCACTATCTACATTAATAAGCAGACCCATTGACTTATCTCTGTTCAGAGTTATCACATAAAGAAATATTTATCATCCGACCATCCGTCTTAATGACACTCTGCGAGTGTCAACGTGACAGGATACTATGTAGGCACCTACACACGACTGCAGAAGAAATTCTAGGATTTTCTAACCAATGTGACAACAGGCCAAACGATCGCGCGATTATGACGATGTTCCAAACCTGCAATATTCAAGCAGCATTCAACGACACGATATTTTGGATGATATCAGTGGGTAATTTTTGTTCATCCTGGTTCTCTTCCAAAAACGAGATGTGTGCTATATCAACGTCTGTGAAATCCTACGACTACTGGAATGAAGCCATTAAAGAAATACTCTTCTGAAACAATTCTCGTTACTTAACAGTCAAATCTCGTATAAAGAAGTAGCACTGTCATATGTTTTCGTAAAACAACTTTTAATTCTAAGGGCTGAGTGGCGGTGCTGACATCCTCCATTTTAATATCATACAAAGGCGTTACTTTTACACCGAGTGATATAGTAAATATACACGTTTAGACAAGCTAGTAACAATTACCTTCACATACTTATTTTGTACCATATAATGCAAGGCATACAAGGGACCGTCAGTTTAAAAACCTCTGCTATTTTAAAAGTTCGCGATTCGAAACTACCGAACACGGAGGTCACTTTAGCACAACTGCTCCTCATCGGGCTGATAACCGGACTCGAATTCCGGCCTGGAAGACGGCTATCTTAATCGTCTTCACGTGCTTTTCTCTGTCCCTCCAGGGAAAGGATGGGATACCAATAGAACGGGCTCAACCCACTAGCCGAACTTGGCGGTCGCTTAAGGTGGCAATTTTTTTTTGGGGGGGGGGGGGAGTCAGGAAGCATGCACACAGTACTTTGATGATTGCACTTCAAAAAACTGACAAGAAAGTCCATTATTAAGAATATTTTACTGTAAGTGTGAAGTCGTAGGAGAGGTTCTGCAACGTGTTTGATGTACGAGCATGGTCTGAAACAGAAGCGTATAAAGTACGGTGCAACTTGTCTGATGTACGAGCATGGTCTGAAACAGAAGCGTATAACGTACGCTGCAACTTGTCTGATGTAGAGCATGGTCTGAAACAGAAGCGTATAAAGTACGGTGCAACTTGTCTGATGTACGAGCATGGTCTGAAACAGAAGCGTACAGAGTACGGTGCAACTTGTCTGATGTACGAGTATGGTCTGAAACAGAAGCGTATAAAGTACGCTGCAACTTGTCTGATGTAAAGCATGGTCTGAAACCAAAGCGCATAAAGTACGCTGCTTCTTGTTTGATGTAGAGCATGGTCTGAAACCAAAGCGCATAAAGTACGCTGCAACTTGTATGATGTAGAGCATGGTCTGAAACCAAAGCGCATAAAGTACGCTTCAACTCGTGTGATGTATAAGCATGCTCCGAAACACAGTGTATAGCATATTCCGCAACGTGTCCGATGTATATGGTCTGAAACAGACCAATGTGTCTAGATTACGCTGCAAGTGTTCGATTGTTTCCAACAGATCAAAGTGTGGTAAGTTTATCCATAATAAAACCAATAAAAACCAACTTATCATGGGGGCACACATAAACAGGCAGCCTCCTGATGGCCAGGCAGAAGCGTGGCACGAGTCGCGGCCAACGCTTAATCAGCCCGTTTGCAAACTATCGGCGACGTCACACACATCTTCACTCCGACAGCTGATTATTATATGACGTAAACATCGCATGTTGGCTTCTATGTCAGGAACGACGTACAACTGACACACAATCACTGCGAATAAAGTGTGGTTCAAATAATGATACCGCAACGCCCTATCCGCCGAGAAGTCAGCGTGTAGAACATACCCAACATGGGTCATACAGAAATATTCATGAAACGTTTGATATATTTCTACATTTTTCTGGGAAAACTTGCGTTGTTGTAGGGTCTGGACTCCGTAAATGTCACACGATCGGTCTGTGACTACCGGCTCCTATAACACTGTTCTGCGTATCTCGATAACAGGGGTGAAGCCAGGGGAGAGGAATTGCTGGTATCCATCCCCACCCCAAAAAGACTCGATCAAAACAAAAAGCCTTCTTAACGCTACTATATTTTATTTCTTACTTTTGTTGATTTTATAATAATATTTAAAATATACACCTTTAAAACTTACTGGTTAGTATCGCATACGTACCGCCAGGTATAACAAAAAAGAACTCTGCATTTTGCCTAGTGTGTACTTGCGCATTGCGCACAATTCTCGCTACGAACAGCGACTGTTTCCCTACACAGTATACACTGACTGGTCTTCGTAGTGGAAGGACGTTTCACTCATTCTGTTGTCTGTCTTAGGACAGGTGCATACCCTCTTCCACAGCGATTTCTCCACAGAGTGCGATCTAGTGCTTCCTCCTTCAATTTCCAGTATCCTCTCTTTTTCTTAAGGTCATCCAGTAGCTGCTGACGTATTCTTCCTCGGGAAGGAAAATGCCCTGTCTACTTGGTACGAACTTACAATTTAGAATCATTTCAGTCTTCAAATGGATCAAAATGTTATTGTTCATTAACAATAAAATTACAGACAATGTTTTGCAGGGCTTCAAGCTTCCGCCGCGGTGTGGTTAAGGCCTCCGCTTTTCTGGGATCTTACACGGCGTAGATGTGCAGTCGGTCACCGACATTTCGAAAACAAATACATAAATCCCATTCTTCTTTGATTGCCTGACCCCTGAAGATGGGATGAGTAGGTTCTCTCGAAACGTTGGTAACCAAACAACCACCCTATCTACCTATGCCGCGTAACATCCCACAAGAGCGACACCCTCAAATACTGCTTTTTTCACGGGAAATTTTTTCCAGCAAACCTGATCCTACTTCTCCTAACCCCCCCCCCCCCCCCCCCCCCCCGGGTCTGTTGGGTGGGCGTTCCTGGCAGCACTGTTTCGAAACATTTCTCAACATGCCAACTATGTATATGCTGGTCGAGGACGAAAATGGTGGTGACGTTACGCTGGGTCGTCTATGATTCAATTATCGCCACCTGCGTCGCTGCAGAGTTATCTGGCTGGCGTTCAGTATCTTCATACCACATCTGTTTGACTGATCAGCTGCAACATCCTTACGTTCTGATGCCCTCCGGCAAACACAAACCGAACGTTCAACACAGCTGGTATCCCAGTCCACTGTCAACATGATGACAGCCGGTCCAATCCAGTTCGTATCACCACAGCCCATCTCCATAAGATCCCTTCTCCCTATTTTAGGACATTATTACTTTTTTTCTGCGCAGTCCACCTTCCCGATGGATTCAGCCACTCAGGTGGTGACAGCCAAACAATCCGGTTGCCTTGTCATGTTCCATGTTCAACCGTGCACCCTTACACTGAGTATTTCACAAAGAACCAACACCGTGCACAAGAGTCGTTCAAGCAACAAACATTTATTATTATTATTATTATTATTATTATTATTATTACTCCAACATGTTTCGATCCATCTTACGTTGTCACCCTCACGGACTGTTGCTTCGAAAACGTAATCAAATACTAAGCTTTATGCCAATTGAGTTTACTGCTACTAGCTACCACTGACCAACGCAAACCTTAGTCTAAACGTAATGTTATGCATCCCGTTGTGTTTACATTTCAAGAACAGACCTATTTAAAGTAATTCCGTCTACATAACTTTTATGAACCTTGGACAGTAAGGCGTTAATTCTTACAAGGTTACGTGTTTCAACCGTTAAACGGTCATTTTCAGACCACTATAGTTTACAAAATAGTTCATGTAGGGTACGGTTACCTTCGACGGACCAGTTCAGCATTATCAATAAAAATAAAGGAATGTGTTGCGCACAGATAGATAACAACAATTACTTTAAATACGTTACTCTGCCCTCTATTAGTCAACCAAATTTCGCGAACCTAACTTATCGATATCTGTTCGAAAAAAAAAATTATTCAGCCTTGTAATTGGCCTAATCATAGCACTAGCGACTCACGAAGGGACCACACTGTTTGCATTAATGGACTGTAAACATAATATAGAAAAACATACGTTTATACGTGCAGTAATGTTTCTTGTAAAATTATATTCTTTGCTGACCCCCATCTAGAGCTGAGGTTAAAGAAAGTGTAGATCTATACCTCTACTCCCCTTCTGTGCCTTCATGGCAGGTTATAGGGTGAACTTTACCTCACTTATCAATCATACATCTTGCATCATTTGTTATCATGCAACCCAAACAGTTTACATAATCCACATTCTCCGGCTGTTTGTGATCTATCATAATCTGTATTTGGGACAGCTGCCTTGAGATTCTCATCACCCTAGTTTTTCCCACTTCCATTTCCATTTCATAGCATCTTCCAATTTCAATTAGTCTACCAGTCAGTACCCACTAGCACAAGGTCATGTGCGTATTTCACAGTACGAATTAACCCTTTAAAGACGAAGCGTGTCTGTTTTATATAAGGACTCAGTGCGTACCGCGCTGTAAACACTCTCCACTTCGGTTATAAAAACCAGTCTCTTAATGTTTTATAAGGCAAAAGTTGCTGTTTGTTCTGAGATCCGTACAAAACACATAAACGCAATGTGGGCACCACGTAGAATTTTTTAATGTTAAACCTGGTAGTACGTAAAGTTACCGCTAGGCTTTAAAAGGTTAAACAACGTTCAGATAATTCGGCATAGGCCCTATTTATAATGACGTCTTTCACCAACATGTACTTACACTGCATGTGCCAGCAACGCCAAATCACGTTGTTTAGTCGGATCTTGTCTTTCCATCTCAGTCTGATTCCTTTGAACCGGTTCCATTTCGGTGAAGTCAATTTCTGTCTGTAACAAAGATATTGGAAAAGCATCACAGGTCATGTTGCAAAGAATGACAGGATGATTACAAGAAGTGATAAGATGACTGCTAGCTTAACCATTTACAGCGCAGTAATTACTTTATGTACCACCTGTTTGAACACTGTAAAATTACATGATCTGCCCACAGAACATATTTATGTGTTTTGTATGGCTCTCAGAATAAACCGCGATTATTTCCCTATACAACACTCACTGAACGGATTTTATAAACCAGACGGTGTGTTCACTGCGCGGTACGAAATGAATCCTTAAATGTATTTCAGATTCCTTTCAGTATTTAAAAAGTTAAAGTCTCTTTCTGGATTGTACAGTTCACATGGCGAAGAATGGAAAATTTAACTGTGGTGAAATTAGCAAGGATGTAGAAGGAAAGTCACACTGAAGAGGATGAGAAAAACCGGGCACGAAGAACGTCAAGTAGGAGTAGCGACTTCGAAACCAGGCCTCCCCTAACGGATAACACAACTGCGACGTCCGACAGAAAGAAATACAAGGAAACGGTCCTGGTACACAGCAGGGTTTGCCTAAAAATACTGACGAAAACCACGAGTCAAAACATCCAGTTTCTCGACCAAGATATGAACAGGAGACAGACACGATTCCTGATCAATGGATCTTACCTTCAGTGCGGGTATGACTTTGAAACAAAATCCAACTATATTATGACAACTGGATTGTACAAATTTTGTTTTCCTTCAGGGCAAATACGACTTTAAAACGAAACTAAACTGTAGACCAATAAACCACCAACTAAATGCACAGCATGTATTTAATGCTCACTGTATATTCACTCACTCTCCTACACGTTTCGAAACATGTGGAAGAGTGAGTGAATATACAGTGAGCATTAAATACATGCTGCGCATTTAGTTGGTGTTTATTGGTTTATGTCATCCAATGCACGGAAATGGAACACATGAAGAAATTAAATTGTGTTATAGTAACTCAACTTCATACCTTCGATCTCATAAAGGAAGAATACCCACAGCTTACCTCTTATGCCAGGCCAGATAAGTCTGGCAGTACTCAAGCGTACGAACAAGTCTTATAAAACCTGAGTAATTACTAAAAGATTATCCCCAGATTTCTACGAGTGACAATCATGTGCCTAATATTCGTGATGTGACGACATAATGCGTGGAAATACACAATAAGTAGTACACACAAAACAAATAAAACCACTCCACTGAAATAATAATAATAATAATAATAATAATAATAACAATAATAATGAAGTCTAATGCAGAAATCAGTAATACTGAATACAGCATAGTTAAAAAGCATTTGGCAGAACAACGAATGAGAAATGCTTGGTCAATGGGACCCGCAGTCTTTTGAGAACCAGCTAAACTGCTGTGAAGTTAGGAAAGTTGACGACGACGACGACGATGATGATATCTGGCAACAAGACTGAAAATTCCTAACCATGTCATTTTACCATGTTCCCGGTGTTATACACTCATTTCAAAATTACGCGACACAACCTCCCCAATAGATACTTGGCCAAATGACCCGTAATGTGCATGCACAACACCGGGCATAGCCCGAGACCACCCCAAATAATAATAATAATAATAATAATAATAATAATAATAATTCCATGGAGCAGAGGCCTTCTTGAGAAGATAACAGTTTCTCAGCTAGTCAAGAAATTCCCCACATTTTATGGAACCTGGAGATTCATTGCCGCATTCACAAGAGCCCGCCACCTGTCCCTATTCTGAGCCAGCTCAATCCAGTCCATGTCCCCATCCCACTTCTTGAAGATCCATTTTAATATTATCCTCCCATCTACGCCTGGATCTCCCAAGTGGTCCGCCTTCCCTCAGGTCTCCCCACCAAAATCCTGTATGCACCTCTCTTTTCCCCCATACGTGCTACATGTCCCGCCCATCTCATTCTTCTCGATTTGATTACCCGAATAATATTTGGTGATGAGTACAGGTCATTAAGTTACTAATAATAATCGCTTTTCACGTTCCTGTATTGCCGTTCGCGCGTTTTGTGACTACTGATCCTACACACAATCACGTACCGACGTCAACGAACACCGTACGTTATTAATTATCTCGTTATGCAGTAATTTCTTGATAATCTAAGCGATAAGAGTTCTAATTGTGTAACAGTGAACACGCCGCAACGCATGCAGTTACCGCTACGCGTACGTTACATAACTCCCTTCTACGGGGCATGGTGGGAAGTACTTTTGACAAAATGGCCGATAGCGGCGCAAGAAGTACAAGGTTAGGGCTCACTGTCAGCACAAGTGCTATGCGCACGCACCGTAATTTCCCAAGCACAAAGTCAGAGATAATAAGATGTGCTGCTAATCGGAGTTTATTAGTCTAGTGATTTGACATACTCCGAGTTTGTTCACGCTTTTAAGCAATAAAACCCCACTAATAACGCGTTCCAGGCAGCAGTGGCGTAGCCAAGCTGTTTGACGCCCCGGACGAGTAATAACAATGGAGGCCCCTAACATAAATCATAAACTTCCAAAATCACAACCACTTATTGAATTTCCTTTATTTGGTTCAATAATTTAAAAACCGCTGAATACAGAAAGTAATTTTTTATTTAAAATCTTCATTTTGCCGCCAGTTTAGGTGTCCCTTGGCCTCTGCCGACCGAGGCAGCGGCACCACTCGATCTACCCCTTTCCCTTACCCATCCAGCTACCCCTTGCAAGGGAATCGTCAGAACAGTGGTGAAAATAGTCGTAAAAGAGCGCGAAACGACGAACGAGTACAACATCTACGGCCTTCTAGACTCTTAAATAAAATGTTAACCAACATATAAAAAAGTTCATTTTACGACAAATAATTAATATGAAATATCCAACATTAACACAAAAACTACCAACAAGAATGTTTCTATATTCGGTGATTAATGTCCAATTAAAACTCATCTGCGTGTTCAAAATCTTGGCAGTACAAATTTATGAATGTAGATCACATTCGCATACTTTTAAGTTTTGACTATTTTTTTTTGCCAAAATTTCAATATGTATGACACAATGTACGCAACTTCACACACATGAAGGCCATGGCAAAATAAAAAAAAAGACAACTT
Source organism: Coptotermes formosanus (assembly GCA_013340265.1). NCBI lineage: Eukaryota > Metazoa > Arthropoda > Insecta > Blattodea > Rhinotermitidae > Coptotermes > Coptotermes formosanus. Next base: position 954,852 of record BLKM01001521.1, read on the forward strand.
AGACACGGTGTGTCCGAACGACTTTTTCTTCTAAGTACCATGAGGAATATCACATCGAAATTAAAAAAATCTTACCGGCGACGACACCCTTAGATTTCCCAAAAATTAAAGTCAGCAACTGAAAAATGTATATAAACTACATACATTACAGACGTCCCGCAACACGAAGCGGACACGGACGTGCATTCGACACGTTTCAGTAGCTATTAGGAAACAGCACAACTGATTCACACCAAAAAAAACCTGTTAAACAAACACTACATTAAACAGGCTATTTTGGATTCGCAGTACGCTTCCTAAAGTAGCCTGCAGTATTCTCTAATGCGTCTTGATCTCTGAAGTAATTAATTTTACACGCGGTTTTCTGACTACAGCCCACTGGTAATATGATTACTGTTTCTACCCTGAAAAAAGTCTGTAACGAAATTTAAATGCTTACATACGTTTCACATGGCCTTGTCACAACACACTGTAAACTGTATGAGCCCCCCAGCCGGTTCGTGAAAGGTTCTTCAGTGGATTTACCTGATATTTTAAATCTTAGCGTCTAGGTACCTATGAAATACAAACATTACACAGCTTGGGACTGTACATTTCGGGCAACATACAAAGGCAATTCTGCTGACACATACCCGAAACATCTTAGTACATTCCACTCGTTCACAGGAAGTACTCTCCCAATTTATACGTAGGACACATGTCCTAAATCAATGATAGGGACCCAAGAACTTTTATTTTCTTAATTGTGCAAATGATATTAAAGTCTGTAATACATAACATACGCCCACCACAGAAAATCAACGGAAACGGGGACGCGGTACGCCTATTAAATAAATGAATGGAACGGCATAACGGTCTGCCAAACTTTGCCATTTTCCTTTACACCACTCTTACCGTTTGTATGAGTACCATTTAAAATGAAGTCAAAGGTCACACGCTTCTTGATGAGACGTGACACACGATTCGTGCGAAGTCTAGTGCCGTGTGAATACACTTTATGGCCGACGATCTTCTGTTTACCGTGTTTATTCCAGACGCCCTTTTCCTCGCTCTGAGCTTGAATTAAAATGTTTACTCAGCGAAAGAGCCTCCATAGCTAATATATTACAGACATAAGCAGGCAACTACTGTTGAATCTGTTCCAGCGAATGTCATAATGAAATGCGATGGCTAACTGCCAAAAGGTAAAAACTGCTTTGAGTCTAGACATCTCTTTTGGGAAGATCTTTGCTCAAATGCTGTTGGCTTCCCTAGGAAAGGGCATTCCGAAACTAACAACAAAGAATGCGACAGACGTACATGAGGAGGAAACAACCTATGCAACAGAGAGTAACAGCATCCTGACGACGGAGACAAAGTCAGTCTCTGACACGTTGGTGTATCTTCGATAGCAAAGCGGATGTCAGCCCGAGAGAATTTTAAAGAATGAGTACAGAACTGGGTATGGAGACACTTCCGTGATATACATGTTGCTGAACATCCTGGGATGAAAGGAGGATGCCTCCACCCATACTCTACGTCTACCTTTACTTATACTGAACCGCAAATTCAGTAAACAACATATAAAATTTGAACTGAGTTAGGTCAATCAATGAAGCCGAACTTATATCGAGAACCCTATAACAACAGCGCTCTGAACCTGCCTACTGCCAGACTGACTACACTGAACTAAATGGAACACAGTAAGCACACTGTAGTGCGGGTCTACTCGTCTTCCATCCAACAGGTTTGTCGCTCAGATCATGGGCAGGAACAAGGGACAACTGTGCTGATTTTCCTGGACAATGACAACCACTGTTCCAGTATCAGGAGTTACACGTTATTTAGTGCACACACACAAACGAAACGAACAGGCAAAAGCATTTCTTAATCTCGTTTACTGTTTGGTAATAAACAGCTCGATTCAGCTCGCAGACGTACAGATACAACAAGTTCGTTATGACAAAATCAGCGCCCTAAAAACTAATTTAAAACCTGAAGGACAGCGCTCGAATATTTAAATAAACGTGTTATTTCATGAAGACCCAGCACACAGCAGCCCGTACCGGCCGGAATTCTAGCATGATAATATATTTCGGTGCGCTTCACCCAGCGTTATGCCTGCATCGCATTCGCACGACATTTCATACACCGGGCTTGTGAACAGGCAAATATGGCAGCCTTCAGTGCCAGCCGGACACATTTTCTAACATAAGCACGGGCGATGAACAGTCGTTTGTAAAAATAAACAATTATCCCATCTGTTACTATTGTTCAGTTTTATTGTTTGTACTTATATTGTACCTTCCACTTATTTTTAATATGTATGATCCTGCAATCTCCCTCCAGCACGCCTATGATCCCTACGGATAGCTGCTCAGTTGACACATGTCGGATCATAAATAAACATCATAACACATGTGTGCCTTCAACGTGTTCAATCTACTGTATTAACTAACTTCACATCATTTGTTACATGTAGCTCCGACATGCTTCGACACAAGCGCACCATCCTCAGACAGCACAATATGCCAGGTTTAAAACCAAATGCCAGTGACAAGCCACAGTTTACATGGTTCTACAGTCCGTAGCAGGCTCCGTTGTTGATAGCGTTCATGTATAAAAGGTACAACTTGTACTGTTACTAGACACTTATATGTAATTAATAAGGTGCATCTAGTTGGTACAATGAATGGAATACACTGATCTAAAAATGCATGGAATGGACATCTTGAACAACTTTAGCACAAGTGCGTCTTGTTGGTTTTGCTGCCTCATTACACTGGTCTACGCGGTAGCAAATGTGTTATCCTACCATACGCATATCATTCAACGCCGCGTAACCAATCAGATAATGGAGCGTCTTTAAACACGAGACGAATATCGGAAACTGAAATTTCGTCAAAGAATGTGATCAAGTACGACGCCACTTTAAATTAGCGATAACACAAAGCAGTAATATTCTGGCATAGGACAAAGTTCAGCGGGTTCCATTACCTGTCATACTCTTCTGTTCCGACACGGGCGAGGTCCACATCAAGCAACCATCGTGCCACCACCTCCACTTCCTTCTTGACGAGAATGTTCTTCAGCGATAAATCAAGCTCCTTCACACTCCCCGGACTCCTATCGCGTCTCTTCCGAAACATGGACAAGTACGAAATAAACAACTGCTACATATACTTTGCGCTATCAGCTGTGGCACATCAGACCAACGCTTAGTATAGGGTGCGGATCTAACGTCCCTTTCCGCATCCGCACATTCTTACAAGCTTTCCATTTCGATGCCATTCTACACGTATTCTTCCACTACACTACCAGACCGCAAACTGTTATCTACTATTAATATTCTCAACAGAATCTCCTACGAACCCCGAACTTCTACACAAACTAGTACAAATATGCGCAATACAATCTCCTAAAACACCAAAAACTTCTATCCAAACTGGTAGAAAATATTCCAATCACAATCTCCTTACGGACGCACTGACACAGGCTTGATCCCCTGGCGCAATGGCGTTAAGCAATGCACCTGCTAAACGCGTGTTACGAAGACTAGATAGCAGCTGACTACGACACAGCATCAGAGAACAATACAACTTAGCGATGATATCTGTGCACATAGCGATACGCGACGAGATGCCACGTCACTGTAGGTGGTGATGGATACGTAAGCTGCACGTCCCACTCCGAAAAACAAGTGCCAAAAAATGGTTACTTTCCTCTTTTTGACATCACTAGCTGTACCTGTCTTGTGCCCATGCAGAAAGCCATTAAAGTGTACAGGAAAGGAGGGGTACAGTTCCAAGTATTTAAATATCGCCACTAGACAGAAGTAAATCGCCTCACAGTACGGTTACTATACATATGAGGAAGGGCCTACCGACATGAACTGGATACACTCCAGAACCAGTGTGATGGACAAGGTGACCCTGCCGGAAATCGGACACCAGTGCCTAGCCTCCAGCCAGCAACTTCACTGATTCATACGGGTTTGTATTAAAAGTCTGCAAAAACAGATAACCTAAAACGACCATTCATAACTGTGCATCGAACTCCAACAGTGGAGCTCTTCCTTGATGGTAACACTTGACCTGTCCGTGTTTTATGTTTTCTGTGACATGCTAAACTTATGAACACCAAGTCTCGCTGATTGAGATGCACAGCGTAACGTCGTGCTTGAAGTAACTTACTGGCGACATGGCGCACCCTTCAAGAGTTTCTGGTTCCTCAGCTGGGAAAGAAACTTCTTACTTCTACGAAATCCGAAGTCAATCATCGTGTTCACTAAAGCCTGCCGCTGAAATACGCGGCCGTTTAATGCCGTCCACACCTTTACGCTTTCACATCTCCAAGACCAATTCTCATCTCATCTGTGCGTAATTCGCCTAAGCGGTTAAGGTTCTAGCCACAGTTTTGTATGGACTTCTCATTCTCCCAGCCCACATATCTCATACATTTCATCCTTTAATTAATCACTCTGTTTTGGACGAAGATTTTAAAAGTTATATTGTAAAAACCGTTCTAATTTCACCTATCCTACGTTAAAAACTCCAACTTCGATCTCAAATGCAACAATATATGTAGTTCGTTAAAGTGGTAGACCAAGTTTCGGACTCGTATCACACAAAAAAAACTGGAAGAACTGTAAAATCTGTAAGAATGTTACGACTTATGAAGCAGAATTAAGGTAAACCACTACATGACTGCGCAACAGGTCTCCGGACCGAGACCTGAACCCGGACACAAACCAAGAGTTCTACCCAACTTAGGACGACGATGTTGGGTCTTAACCAGGTGAATAATTATCTACCATTTAAGGAACACTCTGTACCACACAGTCTGTTAGTTTGTTTCTAACGTCCGTAAGTTGATAAGATTAAGTGGGCACCTTCTGTCCACAAAACTTACATTTTAAGGCCTAAGAATATCAAATAGGCCTACGTATCATAATGTCAACAGCATTATAATTCATTTTTATGATCGTCGTCATTGTCCTCGTCATCATCATGACAACGAAAATAATAATACTCTTCAAACCGTAAACAGGATAAAATGCGTTCAGTAACGTATAAACTATACCGTTACAATCTCGTTTTCAGTCCGGACAACTTTCGACGTTCTCAAAGTCGACCTCGAACGGTTAACATTACTAATAAGTAAGGCATAGACACGCGCATTGTCATCAGTACGTATCTGCAATTGAGCTCACCTCCATGAAAGCTGCATACGCACTTTTCATCGATGTAACTGTATTAAAAACTGTATTTTCGCGCTTTGTTTTCCTCACCTTTCAAAGTTCGCATAAACTGTCAAATACTGTACTGCCGGCGTTGTTATGAAAGGGAGTTGAAATCAAAACAAGTGCCCAGTATGCCCCATACAACCTGCTCCTACTGTGCACATGTCACAGTCCCGCATGTATATTACAATTATTACTGTTTTGTTTTGCTTTGTCAATAGCCGATTACGTAAGTTCAGTGGTTGTATATGCCTACATTAAATATCCTACACATCCTAGCCACGTTTGTAATTGATTTTCAAACAGTATTTCATACATAATATACGTATATATACACACAGAAGAACTTGGTTATACCGTCATTAAGGGGACTGAATAATTTGTCGTTATAAACGAGTGTTGTTACAACCGAGGAGTATAATGTTATGGTTAACGGTGAGAAATTAATTGGCACCACAGAAAATCTGACGTTATAGACGAGGTGTTGCATAAACTGATGTCGTTATAACCGAGCTTGGATATATATATATATATATGAGATATAAATCTGCACCAAATTCACATACTAGCTCCAATGTTGCATGAGTTATCAGCACCAAACCGAAAGTCACGGAAAATTTCGCAAGGTCGCCATCTTGCTCTTTCACATTCTACAAATAAGACTACCTTAATAAACGCGCTTATTTTTCTAACTACCATGCATCACTTCACGACCAGGGCGACGTAAGCAGATCTCCCAAAAGACAGCCATGAAGCAGGAAAAGGCTCAAGCCGAAACAGTGGACAGCAGCATTACATTACTGTGCAACTAAGTGGGAGGGGGGGGGGGACATATCTCATTAACACCGTTCCTCGGCATCAGATGTTGACTTTGCCCCTTTACAACTGCGTACGCTGGCGCCTTGATTACAACAACGGACTTCACTCCTCGTTACGCCATCTGTGTTAACTAAATGCCGCTTAGTTCTAAGTCAAATATTCACGATGTGACATGACGACTGAATTTACTGCTGCATTGTTCGAACGGATTCACACAAGTTACATTTGGCTGTGGCTTTCCTTATCAAAAGCAGCAAAAAATGACTCCCATAATACAACCACAAATCCCGACTTACTGTTGGGTAAATGTGTTACACAAGTCAAAGGGATCATTAATGTTTAGTCTACACTTGGGGTTTATTTATACCTGCGGCGATACCATGACCCCTCGATATACGGTCCGTACCTGGCAAATATCCGTTTGTCGATTCCTCTCTACTGGCTACCTAATAGGACCAGCCTCATTCACTGATCCGCCTACCACCGCACTTTAACAGGGAGGTTGGTAGGTGAACAGGCTCCTTGCGCGCAATTTGTTTTACAAACACACCGGCCGCGGGAACCTGGCGTAACAATCTTCAACTGTGGACATCAAAGAGTGGCCGGCACGAAAATAGTCCCGTCAAGGTCACTGCCTATGAACGCAGTGTTGCCGAGTCTACGGCAGCCTTTTGGGCTAACAAAGCAGGGTAGCTGGGCCTCGGGGGAAGAACTCTCCAACAACGCAGGGCGGCAGGGAGCGGGGGTGTGAGTCAGCCGCTTGACCTTGACGGGACTATTTTCATGCCGGTTGAATTCTGGGACAGTTTGTTTAACCTTTTAAAGCCTAGCGGTAACTTTACGTACCACAAGGTTTTACATTAAAAAATTCTACGTGGTGCCCACATTGCGTTTATGTGTTTTGTATGGGTCTCAGAACAAACAGCAACTTTTGCCTTATAAAACATTAAGAGACTGGTTTTTATAACCGAAGTGGAGAGTGTTTACAGCGCGGTACGCACTGAGTCCTTATATAAAACAGATACGCTTCGTCTTTAAAGGGTTAAACCACTGTCCATATTTCAGCAACATACGAAATGCAACTGCCTCGCGCTGTAAGATGACGACCAATTACTACCGAAAATAGGAGGAAACTGTGTTACGAACACATAGTACCCTGAAGAAGTTGCCTGTCTAAACGCGTCTTTACTGCCCTAGATCAATATGGCCTACTTCCGCCTTTATATGCGCGAAACGTAGGAAAACACACTTCCTTCCGTGCGAAGGACAGTTCCACAGCCAAAGCATACCACTGCCACGGCAAAGATGACGCGATTTCATCTACGCCAAAATCATGGCACAGAGAGGAACAAAAGGCGGGTCACTCTATTCCCTGTAGGCCTACTAAGCAACCGCCCAGATGCTGCAGTGCCAGGCCTGCAAGAACATGTATGTCACGTATCTTATTTCAGTCCTCGTTCCAAGAATCTGCCCACACAATTTGCAAGTAACGTGCGACAAACATTTTTCCGCAGATGCTGGCAGAAAAATGTAAACGGAAGATCCTCTAAAGGTTTATTCATTATCCTGCAATGCGATGGACAATGCCCACTGTTTTAGGTATGTTCTGCGTACCTGGTACGAACTGCACAACATGTATGCATTATGATGAGACCATGTCTTGTCCGGCTTGCCCACACGTTACTCTTACGAAGACTGTAAATTTACATTAAATTTAGTACTGGAGCCGCGCAAGAAAGTCGGCGAACATTACATAAAATATACCATCAGTCGTTGATTTTATGTGAAGAAACTTTCTTTCAGTTATTTAATAATTCATAAAATCTAATGAGGGCAACAAAATCTGTGGGTTCGCTCCCTTCCCTTTAATTACCTTGAAAGCAAACTTTTTTATTTTAATAAGGCAATGGTTACAGCAGCAAGTATTTTTAAGTGCGACATCCCGTTGTGATACAAATACACAGAGGAAGGACGAACGTCCATCACAACAATATTCGTACAATGAGCTGTAATTTATTAAGCTTCCTAAACAGTGACAGAGTACAGAGGCCGGTGAAGCAGCTGGGGACTCAAGACGATCTGTCCACACTTATCTCATCCCTGTGGAGAAACACCAACAAGATTCCACTTTACCTACTTCAAGAAAAATGGGACTCACCGCCAAGACAAAATGAGAACTATCTTCTGAAACGTACTCTATTATTCTACGAAAAAAAAAGACATATGGAGGGATGTTGGATCGCTCGCTGTATTAGCTTAGGGTTAAGTTGCACCAGTTTTCCTCGGAACGGTTTTACAGTTAAAAACAGTGAATTAGTGTTTTTTCACTAATGTTTTTATACTATTTTTACGCTAGTTCATGTTATACGATTAAGGATCTGAGTTTTAACATTTATACACGTAGTACCTGATGATGGCTCGGCCGAGCTGAAACATGTAGTATATTGGCACAACCTTAGAGTAAATGGCAGAGTGTGCAAAATATATACATGCTGTGGTGTGTCTGACTGTTTATTATCACTGTACTAACAAGAAAATAAAACATATATATAACTTACAACTTCAAAAATTATATGCACAGAGATAAAAAGGTATAATATGCCCTTGGCCATGACCAGTGATTAAGTTCTACAATTATACTGGGAAGCGCCCATTTTAATAAGTTTAATAATTTATAATTCATATCATTGTTATTATAACTATAACCATCCTTAACCTTTGAACTGATTACTATTATATACATTTATCCTGCACTCAATAACTGTAGGCTGATTGAACAGCACATACTTATCTTTTTGATATACAAGATGAGGTCTCAACGCAAATAATACAAAAACTGGTAAGCTCTAACACACGTATGATCTTCCCTTTGTCTCTTACTGTCTGATGATGGCTCTTTTACATGTGAGTCGAAACATGTAGCTTAATAAATCTCAACTTTAATGTGTTCCATGTCCGTGCACTATATTATACAAAAACATTAATCACCAACAAATGCACAAAGAGAGTTTTATCATCAATCGTAACACGCTCCTACATGTTTCGACCCTGCTGGGTTATCTTCAGGGAGAGCTTTTTTGTTATCGTTACACTAAGGTTGCACTTTATAGTTGAGTGAGAATGTGCTGTTGACTGTGTACTGCGTTGTTTTTGGAGGTGTGAACTCTCTGCGGTCCCGGCTTGCAAGCCGGGACCGCAGACAGTTCACAGACAGCACATTCTCACTCAACTATAAAGTGCAACCTTAGTGTAACGATAACGAAAAAGTTCTCCCTGAAGATGACCCAGCAGGGTCGAAACACGTAGGAGTGTGTTACGATTGATGATAAAACTCTCTTTGTGCATTTGTTGGTGATTAGTGTTTTTGTAAATTTCAACTTAATTAATACACCAAGACTGTTGTGACTGACCATACTGCCCTTACCTTTGTGTACAGCAGCACGTTCACTTATACTTTTGTTAGATATTCATTTAAATAGGGCCTACATAAATCGGGCGAGAAGAAGCTTCGGTGAATTATTATCGAAAACAAAAGAATTCGGTAAACTTAGTGTATGTTCGGAAGTCAGTTATTGAATATACACGTTCGAAAACGTACGCACAGAGTAAAATTAGAGGTGTTTACCCACTCTTGTTCAATTACCTCGAAAATCGGAGCATTTATTTAGTTAATGTTAAATAATCCACCAGCATATCCTTTCGCCTTCCCAAAATAAGCGGAGAGAGTAGCACGGCGCGCAGTTACGTATGTCACCTCCACAACAAAATTTGCTTGTCATGGTTTCTGTTTACAGAATTTGTTATATTACAAATTCGTAAAATTAGAACACTTACATAAGACTAAATAACATGTTATGTAACACCAGTTATCGTTATATCAGTCCTCCACTTCCATTGTATGTAACAGTGCTACAACATTACCGTTTTATTTTATCGTGTCACATGGTTGTGTCTATCACAACACTGCGGTGAGTATCGCAACGCCAGTAATAATGCCGCGATTCTAGCAAACACCCGTTCCGTCTGTCCGTCTATCTATTTGATCGACCGTCTATCCGCATGTAGCTCGGCTCCCGCTAAACGGATTTTCGTTAAATTTTACAGTCTTGGCATTTTTACTACAAACGTGCCGAGAAAACTGAACTTTGTTTAAAATCGGACAAAAGAAATAGGCACTTTACATAAATACCTACACGTACTTACGATATCTCATTGAGTCCTTGACTGAAGAATTAAAAAACACACATTTTGTGACTTTTTTTTTTCGAAAATCGTGCCATTTACGAGACACGTAATCGCAAGAAATACAGCACAGACACAGGTCATTGATGATGCAAGACAATATGACTCAACAAAGATATAAGTTTCGTGCCGGATAATAATTAAGGAAAACATACAAACTTAAGAACAATATTAGTACGTTTTGCTTTAAATTTGGTTAATTCCGTCCGATCTGGTAAAATAAATTTTGCCGTCGGACTTACGAAAACTGAGAAATTACTCAACGACTGATTGTCATTACGAACTATTTAGCCGCACTGTACGCCTACAGAAAGCCATGAACGACTGGGAAGTCTTTCGTTTCAATGTCTCATTTAGAAGTAAATGAAAGAAGCGAGTGTAAATTGGTTGGAACACCATGTCTTATCAAAACTGCTACATATAATTTACATAATTTTGTTTACTGTTAATTTAAACTGCTAGTGCACACACACACACACACACACACACACACACACACACATACACACATATATTTGAGTAAATCCTACAAGCCTATAACATCGAATGTGGTGAGCATATGCAGTTTCATGAATCGTTTCGGTATCACTGCGAAACGAACAGGGAATTATTCCACGTGGTTGAAATACCTGATAAATTTATCATAAATACACATACAGATCGTGTAAGAAATACCGCTTGTAAGTAAACGACCACAAAATATTGAGACCAAGGGAAACTTCGGAGTTATGACAGACAGATTTAACACATAAAATCAATGCAGAGCAGGGCTGTGGAGTCGGAGTCGGAGTCGTGGAGTCGGAAAGAATTTTAGGCGGAGTCGGAGTCGGTAAAAATGTACCGACTCCGACTCCGACCTCACTCTAAAATCTTAACTAGATACTCCAACTCCAGAGCCCTGATAGCTAGAGTAACCATTAGACTTATACTTAAATATAGGTTATAGTCAAAAAAGTAGCCTGTCATTCACGGGGGGGTGATGAAATGTCTGATAGGTTTACCATTATTAATACATACTGAGCTTATATGAAGGAGTCGGAGTTTTAAAAATCGAGGAGTCGGAGTCGGAGGTTTTAAAAATCGAGGAGTCGGAGTCGGAAGTTTTAAAAACCGAGGAGTCGGAGTCGGAGCTTTTGTATACCGACTCCACAGCCCTGATGCAGAGACACAAAAAATAAACTCTTCAGAGGAACACAGTTAACAAATAATAACAGACCCTAGAATCAGCAATAACGTTCTATAACACAGCTACAGTTGCGAAAAACGAAAAGCGTGACACGCAGTGGAATGATTAAATGGTATACGAACACCTGACAAGGATCGAGCATGCACATACATTAATGTGCCCCAGTGCTGTTACGTTGCGAGTACGTTTCATACTTTTCACCGCAATTACCGCTTCTCCTTTCTCTTGTATTTAAGGATAAGCAAATTTAACGCCAGCACAGACCTTAAAAAACTCCCTCCACCTTCAGCATGGTCTTCATCTTCCTCTTCGTTCTCTGTACGTTTGTGCCCCGTGCTATCTTCTGCCACCTTTCGTTTGTGCCCCGTGCTATCTTCTGCCACCTTTCGTTAACTACTCATGTACACATAGCGTACTCTTACTACATCTGCCTATATGCAGTTTAGCTATCGATTATAGGGTGCTTTTCAACGGCACAGTTTACGCAAGACAAGATGTGATCTCGGGTCCGTTGAACACAAAGCAGTACAGCCAACCACTCATGGACGACAACCAGATTTCAGAAATTAAAAAGCGTCTAACTTCCGTTTAAGTATTGCTGTTCATTTTGCGTGCCGTACATAAACTTGGCTCTTTAACATTTTATTTTCCTGATGTCCAAAACACGTGTATATTTGTAACCCGTACAAAAACACGTTACGTTAACACTGCTTCCGGTCACAACAACGTTTTCTCTGACAACCACTGAATTAGCGCATTCAAAGGAACACAGAGCATGAAGAATTTCGTATCATCGCACGTATACTGTGTCATCACAACTTAACGCTTTTAATAACTGATGATGACAGATAAATGGATAATTTACGTTACCGGTAACTTGCGTCCACACTCAGACAGTGAAGCGCTCCATCATGCAATTTTCTGCGTCTTTCTGCTACTTCTCGCCCTTGATACCAATATTCGTCCATTATCGGTACCCTGGTCCGACACCCTTTGCCTGCGCTGTTCCCTTAATGTGAGAGACCAAGTTTCACACCCAAAACACACTCTTAAATTTCAATTCAAGCCTTGGGTGAAATGGAGGTTAAAATAATCTGAACAAAATGTAAACGCAAGTCACAATGACTCGACCAAACGTAAGGGCCACACAGACAGAGAGAGAGAGAGAGAGAAACGCAAGCACGCACACACACAGACCATATAACCCATACCGACTTTCATCCACTGCGTTGAATGTGCGGTATTACTTGCGAACAGACGGATTGACACGATGAAATCAGGTTAAGTGCATTCCGAGTTTCTTTGTAAAAGCATTTACAAATATATACTCTCCCTGCAGAAATATTAGATGGAACGAGATGCAATGCAATTTTACAAACTACATACCTCCAGCATAATATACGTACGGGTACCCGATGTAAGGTTTTAGCCTACAAGCTGCTTCGTTTCGCGAAGTTGTTTTCCATTTATAACATGGAAGATAAGGTCGTTTCTATTCCAGCCGTCCGAACAGTTAAAAACTTGGCCAAGGAGCTGACCTGTGACAGGCGATATCTCTCTGGCAAGGTCTGACACTGTCGCCTGCCCTGCAATTGTGTCTGCCACGAGGCAATTCACTTGCCACAGGCTCTCTTCTGTACACGTATTCTGCAAGCACACGGCCAGCCAGGTGGACGGAGAACCCGCTACCATGACTATGAAAAGTACGAAGCGAAGAGAATTTCCTTCTGTATTACATCACGCATTGAAGCCATTAACCCTTTAAAGACGAAGTGTATCTGTTTTATACAAGGACTCAGTGCGTACCGCGCTGTAAACACTCTCCACTTCGGTTATAAAAACCAGTCTCTTAATGTTTTATAAGGCAGAAGTTGCTATTTGTTCTGAGATCCGTACAAAACACATAAACGCAATGTGGGCACCACGTAGAATTTTTTAATGTTAAACCTGCTGGTATGTAAAGTTACTGCTAGGCTTTAAGAGGTTAAGAAGACTGGCGGTGCAACTCGACGCTAGAACGGCGCCATTCGACGGAGTGGTCGCCTTCACTCTCCGGTCGCTTACACCCCCGGAACTCGCTGTTCAAGGGAGAGTCTGCCTGGAGGACTTAGCAGCGATGAGTAGAATCTTGCCGCAGCGGGAATCGAACCGTACGTGCTGACTGTAGCCAATAATTCTTATCACTGAGCTACCGTATGTCAAACTGACGTGGGAACACGTGATTTTTCGCAGTCTCTAACAACTCGCGTGCTCAACTGTTCCAACAGCTGTTTTGTTAGAATTTCGAGGACTTTAAAACTTCTACCTCGCTCGGAACAGTTCCCCTTAGCTTTGCAGGTCTGTATAACTGTCTGTATATACCGATACTTGTAAACAACTATTTTAAATAAGTTAGGAGGTGCCGGCAAACATAAGACTTCTGGTGCGTTCGCTCCATTATTGTCCCTAGATTTTAATTCTGATATTACTTTCAAGTCAAAAAAGAAAAAAAAACGCTGACGATGCGAGTACGTGAAATGCGCCTTTCCACGTTTTACCCAACACACACAATACGTTTTCTTCACATCTTCGCAACTGATATTCGAAGATCATAACCGGAATCTCGTAAACGGCGAGATCGAATTTCCTGTACTTACAATGAAAACGGCTACATTTACAATCGAACACGCTCGATTATTATGTTCACATCGTCAACTTTTGCATTAGCCTCAGCTCGTACATACTTTACAGAGAACAGTCTCCCCATACGCCAAATTAAAACAACCACGGCGATATACCATCATATCTGCACGTAGATCTTCATGAATGTATGTTACTGTTGTACGTGTGTTATTGTTGTCCAGCTTGAATCAAAATCACAATATGCAGACAAACTGGCAAGAATTTCAAATGTGAAATTTCACAAAAATACGGACGGACGAAGAGACATGACGATGCTAACAGTCGCTTTTCACAAGTCCTTGCGAACAACTAACGCCTAAAAATTTGGAACGTCCAGCTAAAACTGCGTAGCAGACTTATAAACCGAACCGCCAATTAAAGAATACTGTGTTCTGCGATGTGACGCCGTACAATTTGGTAGATATATGCCAGTGTTTCAGAACATCCTACTGCCTCTATTGTGAGGGCGAAGACGGGGAACTTCTCCGAAACTTTCGTAAATTTCTACAGGCTACACGGCGCCGCATCCCACAAGACAGTGCCCTTTCTAGTCAAGATCTTTATGTCACGAATTGGGAGTTACTTCCGCTGATATCACATGCGCGATCTGGTGTGAGACAGTTCCACACAGGCCTGTCGCATTAAGCGTGAGTAGTCCAAAACTGTTCTACACACCAATGAGTTCGGTTCTACACACAGTTACGAGGACCGTTCGTAAACGACTACACTCGTTGTAACGTGTGAACGGAGATACCTAGCCATTCAACGTGTGAACGGAGATACCTAGCCATTCAAAAACTGCGCGTGTTACGGGGCAGGAATAGTTGAACACTCACCCAATAAATGGCCGTATAGGATGGCGAAGGTTCCTTTTTAGCGGAACGACTGCCTCAGTCAGGGGGTGCACTGTCGTGGACAATGGAAACTCACTATCATGGACAAAGATGGACCACGTGGTTGTTGCGGAAGGAAGGTGTGTCGGCTGCCGACATCCATCGTAGGCTGGCAGCCGTGTGTGTAGACGCTGCTCCAAGTCGTAGCAGAACAGTGGATGGGCTACTGCGCCAAGGAAAATGGGCACGCCAGGTTTTGTGCTCCATTACAATGCGAGACCGCAAAGCAGTAAACAAACAACACAAAAACTGGCATCCCTTGGACATACCGTAACATCACATTCTCCAGATTTGGCCCCATCGTACTATGTTTTATTCAACAAAATGAAAGAATCACTCTGCTGGAGAAAACCCATACCACTGACGACCTGGTGAAAGGTTTCCGCGACTCTGTGCGCAGTATCCCCTGTCACTCCAAAAGTTACCCGAGAGACGGCAAAGATGCACAGCCTTTGGTGGGGAGTATGTGGAAAGGGCTACTGTGTGATTTGTCTCCAGTCATAAATAGGAAGCTTGTAACCCCGATGAGTGTCAATCATTTACGAACGACATTCGTACTTAAATTAATAAAGGTCATTACATATAACATAACGAACCTCAGGGTTCAATAAAGTGACTGAGCAGATCCTTGCTTCTCACGGAGCGCTCTTCTCCAAGTAGCCAGTTAAACAATACGCCTATTAAGGAGTACAAACAAAATGCTCATTACCCAAATTCCACTACTGCCCTGTTACTTGATCTTACAACCAAGCATATTACTCTGAAGTTTTGCCTCAAAGATCCTCAGTCTATGTCCTTACCTATGAGTTGGGAAACACACCTATAAACCAAGAAATAAACAAACTAGCACAACCAACTGGTTTGTAGGAACTCGTGAAACATTTCCTTGAGTTTCTTTCAACATTCCAAGTAAATTTAGCAATACCCTTGGGGGGTGTTAGCAATGCCCTTGGGGGGTGTCCTGTGGGACCGTCAATCACATGTTTTCACGTATCTGAGCCAGTAAGTGTCGTCTTCATGCCACTGCCAAGTCTGCAAAAATACTGTGTGCGTACGTACAAACACAAAATTAATCTGCCCAACCGTAATGCAACAAAAAGAAACCCTCTCTCTTATTAGCATATCCAAGCATATCCAGATACAGGAGTTCCACTGAAAACCGACGCAGACCCCCGGCAAGCTTAAGGGCCCTATATTTCCGCATATAATACCCCTATACCTACAACATAACTAACCGCATTTTGCAACAGGTGACGGAATTGACCTCTTTCGACTCTCAGACATGCTTGATTTCGAGGGAACCGAAACACCGGGACACCACAGGCTAAATTTCGTAGGACATCTTTCATACGATTTATTCCTTACATTGTATAGTTTTCCACAACGAAAATCCTCTGTATTAAATTGCAGTGCACACTCACTAACAACAGAAACATACGACAAACTGTGCTGCGCTCGTCTGTAACTCATACACACAACAGATTAAATTGGAATGTGTGACGAGTATCAGACAGCGCACCGTACGCGCGACGACAAGACTGGCGGTGCGCTAGTCATGTAGCTGCTGTTATGTTTCCCGCGCAGTATCGGCAGTTTCTACAGAAGACCTCCAAACAGTATTTAATAATCTGTTCACCGGGTGTCAGGCATATCTGAGAGCTGTTTGAGGTCATTTTCAACACCTCCTTTAACATGCGGGAAATTACACGAGAAAATGTGGAAGTTAAGCTTGCCGTGCGTCTGGGTTCGGTTTTCGATTGACCTCCCTGTATATCTGGCGAGACTCTGTGCGAGGCACAAGCCTTCACGAGGCGGAACAGCAGAGTCACTGGCCGCGGTGCTGAAAACCAAGTTTCGATGTCTGGTGGAACTGCCATCACCCAAACCAGGTCAGAGACCCATCCAGCCCCTTAGTCAATTCCTAAGACTCTTTATTAAAATAAAGCGGCCTATGTATGCAGCTGACCCACTCAGCTCGATATGCTACCCACATTAAGAATGCGGCGAGTCTAACTCCTATTTCCTCCATTGACTTCACTGTTTCGTCCTCTGGGCATTTTAGCTGTAAGATTTTTATATCTTTACAACATAATGAAATATCGTTATTCCAGCTGCACTCGGTCGTACATGATCCTCTAACTTTCCTCGTACATGGCTGATTTCCAGATCTATGTATTTACGCCGACATACCCTACAATAATATGAGGCTAATGTCGGCACCACATCAAAATGTCCGACACGGGACATCTAGTGAAGAAAACGTTACATCGGAAATTTTCGACCGCGAGTCTGAATGTGTCGGTTGTACCAACAGCTAAACTGCAGCCAGACAGACATGAAATTAAGAGATTCTCAAGGCGGTGAATACAAGGATTGCCGTCTGTTGGCATCTCACGCCTGTATTTTGGTAGCCCTGTTTTCGGGTAGTCCAAATTCTTTGATTCTATGTAAGGTACCGTTAATATATACCTTTTACTAACACTGCTGCAATGGCTATGCTCTACGTTTTAGTGTTCACTGAGCACACAAAAAGGGCCCAAAGATCCATCACTAACTGCATCCCTCATTTTGTAAATGCCAAAAATACAAGCGAGACACTAAGCAGTACAATAAATGTTCCTCACTCCACATGTTAGTCTTCTAGGTTCTCACGCCGTGTAGTTTCGCACGGTGATTATAATGGACCCGCTTCCTCCGTCTGATCATTTCTGCGTCTAAGTACACGCAATACCGTTTACCTGAAGAGGGAGGCAGCATGTTTCTCAGAAACATCGCCCTAAACCTAAGAACCCCAAATACTATCAACTGCACCGTACCCGCCACACAAGCCTTAACACCTGCACCATACCCGCCACAAGAGCCTTAACACCTGCACCATACCCGCCACACGAGCCTTAACACCTGCACCATACCCGCCACACGAGCCTTAACACCTGCACCATACCCGCCACATAAGCCTGAAAACCTAAGTTTCTCTGTCCCGATCTTTCAGGAACTTCAAAAGTACCGTAACAAACACAATGTTGGCAATAGTAAGACAATAGTAATTCAATTCTCATTCATTAACGTCCTAGATTAACAGCACAATGGTCAATTACAAAACTAGCACAACATACATAAAACACAACTTACATAAACCCCCGCCCAAACACACATACAAATATATGCGTAACTTGGTTAAAAACGCGGGCGGGGGGGGGGGGGGGGGGTGATCGACCATGGGTGTTAGGGCCTTTAATTTACGAAGCAGTCAAGTTAGAAAGACGGGAAAGACTCGTTTGAACCACTCCTTAATCAACACACCCCCTCCCCCACTCTCAAACCACTTTATTTGCCCCTCTTCAACTCCGTAGCCAAAGGGAACTGTTCTTAGATATAAAAATACTGCGGGGGATTGCCTCCCTTGCCTCCCAAGTTACACCTATGCACACAAACAACGCAAAACAACAAAAAGCATATTTATAACTCATGCAGCACCTAAATAAATGTTTAAATATTACTGCTCAAACAATCAGTCACAAAGAACAGCAACATGAAAGACACAAAACATAATCAAACTGTTAACAAATTCTGTAACTAAATTAAGCCACAACTCACACGAAACGTCAGTGAACGAACTGCAAGCGCCAAATATGTTTACAGTGTTCTAATCTTCTTACTAAAACATCTACATCACTGCATATCGCATGCGAATAGTAATAATAACACAAGACCAAGCACTACAAACAAAATATCACGCAACAAAAATATTGCAAACAGAAAAAGATAGCAAATGCAGATTATGTCACCAATTTCAGGAGACAGTAGACCACATTATGTCAGCGTGCCCAATACTGGCAAAAGAACAATACATCAAATGACTTGATAGAGTGTGTGCCCAGCTACACTTCAACATATGTAAGGAACTAGGGGTAAAATTAGACAGTGAACTGTGGTATGAACATGTACCAAAATCAGTAAAAAGAAGTCAAGTAGGCAAGGTAACCATATTATGGAATCAACAAGTGCAAACCGACAGAACCATCCCCAACAATAAACCAGACATCATAATTCGGGACAATGAAAAAGGAACATGTATGCTAATTGACGTAGCAATCCCGGGAGACAGAAATGTGATAAAGAAAGAACCCGAGAAGATTCTAAAACATAAAGAACTTATAATAGAAATACAGCGCATGTGGAATGTAAAAACACAGGTGACGCCAGTAATAATGGGAGCAACTGGAACCATTTCAAAATCCTTCAGAAAATACTTGAGCAGCATACCGGGAAAGCACGAAGTCAAGGGACTACAGAAAACAGCTATATTGGGTACAGCACACATGCTGCGGAAAGTGCTAATGTAGAAGCACAAAAGACTTCCATAGTGATAACAGTGCTACATGCACCACAAATAGTAAGCGCGGAAGAGCTGCGACACTGTACACCCTATAAACATGGTTTGTTTCAGGTATATAAGTGTGAATACCCTGCATAAAGGGGATGATGATGATGATGATAATAATAAACAGCCAAAATTTAAGAGCACTGTCTTATTATCCCACAATACCCAACACCAGTGTTTTCTAACCAGGGTTCCGAGGGACATCGTTAGGGGTTCCGCCAGAAATCGTGGAATATATAAATAAATATTCTAAAATTCCAAACGTTCCTCGAAATATCGCAGGAACTTTTGTCCAGCAAGGGGCAGTACTGGAGTACTCTCCGTGCGCTATCAACAGCCTCTTTGTTTTCTGACCTGTAAATGTTTTCACGCGGGTTCCTCGGGATAAGAAAAAATATTTTAGGGGCTCCTCCATAGAAGAGAGGTTGGGAAACACTGCCCTACACAAAACACCTACCAAAAATGTTAGCCAACTGCTGTCAAGAAATTAAACGTTTCTTTGCCAAGGAAGCTATGTTGTTACTTCGTATTTTAGAACAAAGACGCATTACTATCCTACTTTAGAAGATCATCGACAAATGCATTTTAAGGGTACCATAAAGAAGACGAAGTGTTCTTGCAAACACTATTTTATTCGTTTAAAACATGGAAATCAGTCTTCAGGGAGGGCAGTAGGACTGCTTCCGCGCTGGACTCCAGAAAAATCGGAAAACTCTTTACTGATAAATGATAACATCCGCAGCAATATGAAGTGACGCACTAATCAGGCACTAAATTCCATTACGCTACAACTCGTAAGTGCTCATTCTATACCAATGTCCACCGAAATCCGCTTGTTAGCTTCCGGAAGACACCCGCATACTACAGTCCCATCATCTGTGTGAAAAAGCACCAAATCAAAATATATAAACAAATTTTCTTTAAAATGAGATGGATAGTTGCCTTATCTTAAGTCGGTACCGAAATTTCGGTGGGGACAAGATCAACATGTGTTACGAAATAACCAAAGGACTGAGGTCTCTATTTACATACAAATTAGTATGGAATTGTAATTTATCTTTATGTAATAAAATGGCATAAAGATGATCACATTTTGGTCGGAACATGCTGTCCTGTAATTTCAGCTGATAAGAATATCAAACAGTTGTGTTGATGGAATTAAGTGTTACTTCGTAACATTACATAACTCAGCGAGAAGTCTAAGGTAAAAGAAAAGCGTTCTTGTATAAGACTGCAACAAGACGTGTTATCAGTCCTTATTACAAAGGTTGAGGCTGTTATCTCTCTCCCGTACCAAAATCGCTAATCTATGCATATAAAGTTGCAAGATCACAGACATCTTAAGCCTCATCAAGAATTACAGCAAAATGCGCCAACTTCATTTGAAATGATAAGACAAGAAATAACGTAACGTGAGGACCCTTCAGTAGTTCAATGTCAAGGCTGGAATTGTCCACTACAGTACAGATAATCTCCATCGCATGATAAAATTCACACTAAAACGGTTCAAGAGTTCTACAGAACATCTGGTCCAGACTATTTTTAAACATCGACATAAGTCGAATTCTTATAAGTACCTAATCTTCTTTTTACGATGTTATGTGATACACAATTTGAGATAAGTCAAGTGATTTATATCACTTGACGAAGAACTTGAAGGCACTTACATTGATACACCAGCTCGGCTGATGTACGCGTACCTGATCTTAGCACGTGTAATTCCGAAACGTGGCTTCATTAAAACCTCCAAGTCCGGCACATGACTCATTGCTGTCAAGGGCTGGGAAACTTGGTCTCTCACTGAGAGAAGAACACAAATTGGGAAGTTCAGTAAAAGAATTATCCGACGTCAGGGAGTGAAGTGTATAGAAATGCTGTCATTTAACGATCTGAATCAACATCCTTCGCCAGTACTGATAAGATTATTAACTGAAGTTGAGATATACCGGACCGCGCATGCATGGAAACAAACACAAAACTTTAACAGCAAACCTCGTGACATACGTAGTCCAAACTTTATATTATTCATACTATGCACAATCATTAAGCAATTACAAGTTCATACCAACTAATGTTATTACTGAAAATGTTCTTACATTGCAGAACTTAATTCCGACATGTTTCGATCCCTACTGGGATCATCTTCTGCGATACTTTTAAAAACCAAAATTACACATACAGCGTGGTAATATCTGTTATAAAATGTGTATAAAACAGATGGATAACTGCATATAACTGCATATAAATCCATCGGACTCCTGAACACTAGTACCGCTTCCGCCAAATCCAGATGCATGCACCGCGGTATCAGGGCGGCAACAGCGACTGAGCTCCATCTCAACAACATGCACACAGAGGACGGCCTGCTAGGCGAACCGTGGAAGGGCAAGCCTCTAGACTACTAGAACACAGGAAACCCCTACAAGCATATGCAGTGACCTTATTCTCAAATCTGCCCCGTTACGGCACACAGAAAACTGTCCACTTTCACAAAATACTTTTTTCCCTCTCATCCTCTCCTATCTCATATTTTATCTTCCTACTGACTTCTCCTCCCTCTTATTCCACCTTTCTTTAATTTTATCTAGCTTTTCTTCTTTTCCCCACCTTCTTCTATGCTTCTTAAATTTTTGTTCTTGACCATGTCTTTTGAAAAAAGACTGCTCTCCGGAGTCAGTGTTTCCGAATAAGTTTCTTCCAAATTTCCTTCTCCCGCTACCTCCTCATTTAATCTGCATTTAGCTTTATCTTCCTTTTTCTTTTCCTGGTTTACCAATACTCCTCCTACAGGTATGTGCCCTCTGAAAACAACCCTTCGCATGGCCACTGGTTCTTCGTGGATCGCCCACTGGTCCCTTTCCTCCCGTCCCTATATTACACCACTTTCCACGCACGACTTACTCGCACTAAGGTCGATACTGCTGGTTCATAGCTAAGGAGCACGTCACCTGAACAAGTGGCAACGGACGCGATGTCCTACAGACATTTAATAAGCCGTAAAACGGTAACAACGGCCGGAGGCCAAGCCAGTGAATGATTTTCGTCGTACAGCCTCTGCCAGCATCAAACTGTACCACGGCTACTCCAAATTAAATGGGCACTTAGAGTTACGGAAGACGCAGAGGCCAGGCGAGTAGATGGCCAACAGCTGCACGGGGAGCAGTTCTTCGAAGTGCTCTCGGAGTGATAAACTACAAGGCAGATCCGCTGGCTAAATAGTACTGATAAGAAGCTCAACTCAACACCTCATTAAATGCAACGAACAATTTATACTGCCCTATATTACATGACAGTTGTGGCACTGCCATCTCCTATTGGCACGACGATGGCACAGAAATGAAAAGTAACCAAATGGGACGGCTTCCTGGCTTACCCACAAATTTTCATGAAACGCAACGCACTCTCAAAACAAACCTGTCAAATCACTCGAGTATTCTGCAGGTGTTAGACGGGAAGGCCTTGCTACATTACACACAAAACAATATACGTTAGTATTAGTGATGACGAATAAAATGTTCTTAAAGCAGAACAACTAGATGGGTATTTCAGAAACAACCAGCAATATAAACAACAACCAGGGAGGGCCGATACTACACCGCCACAAAAGCGAGGACACACGGACATGGGCAAAGAAAATGAAAATAAATTTTACTGGATGAAAGTAAGATAAAAGGAGAGAAAATTACGTAGGCTTGTATGTTTGTCTCGTCACAAGGATGTGGGACAAAATCGTAAAATAATGTGGGGTCACAAACGTGGCGAAGTTCTAAAATGTTTGTTAACGACCGCCACATCACGTTCGCGAAGAAATAAAGAAACGATTACGAGCAAAATCGGTGAAAGTGCCCTATCCTTCGGATCGGAACCTTTCGCCTTCGCGTCTCCTACACAAAAACCCGAATATAAACCATGCATTAAACTACTTTTGTCACAATTTTATATTGTAGTCCACATTAAATTCTCACAGCCGTCATGACTTCAAATTTCATACACAAAACCCCTATGGGAACGTCCCCCCCCCCCACCCTCCGCCCCCGCAAGGTAGGACTTGACGGAATGGTCGCAGGGCTACCTCGGAACAGGCACTTCAATTAAGAATTACATGTTTTGTTGTTGTTGTTGTTGTTGTTGTTGTTGTTGTTGCAGAGAAGGGCCCCGCAGCAGAAGCTACGGACGCACCGCAGCCTTAAGGCTTATTGTGCAATAATTACACGTAGACCTACATAACTGTGAAAATACGGTTACTGCATAAAGAGGAGCTTTAATTTCATTATGATATGACTACAGATTTCAACGAACAACCTGTGGGACACAAGTTGTAACGCTGAATTACCAAACAGTCCGCCTGTCAAGTACTGTTTAGACCACACGCTTGACAGGTACGTTAGAGAGGTTGCTGTGGCAACACGGCGCCAACTTGTCGTGAATGAGACTGTTTTTAAAACTGAATGACAAAAGAGCAGCACAACTTTTTCAGCTCGAATGTCAAAAACTTGAAATTCTTTCTTTCTTTCTTTCTTTCTTTCTTTTTCTTTCTTTCTTTCCTTCTTTCTTTCTTTCTTTTTCTTTCTTTCTTTCTTTCCTTCCTTCCTTCCTTCCTTCCTTCCTCGCCAAACAGGAGATGGGAGAATGAAAATAAGTAGCGGCCTGCCAGTTCTTCGGGTCCTGCTACGCCGGCTAATTGAACATTGCCCAAGGGTTTATGTAAGCTCACTACATATCAGCTAGTCCAAAAAAACAAAAACCGCTGCATTGAACATGTTACTTACTTACATGGCACTACAATTCTTTGCGAGCAATCCAGCTTAGTCTACTGACGCAGCAATGGGCGTGGGGATAGAACAAACGGCGGAAGTTCCATTATCTGTACGATTCCCCCAGCAATACCAGCATATGCACAAGTAAGTGCGCACTAAACAGACTGTTCTTACTAACACTTTAAGTGCGTTCGCCTTGTTATTGTCAATATACTTTAAATGACACTATTTTCAACAAAACACCGACGATGAGGTGTCTAAAATGCGAATTTCCATGTTTTACACAACACTATTTTATTAATACGTAACATTCAGTCCAACAAAATGCATTCTATTGCTTTCGAATATTCTGTATTACACTATCTTGCAAATCAATCCAACATGTTTCGGTCCTTCATGAGATCATCGTCAGGGTTTCGTATTAAAGTACGATTTTACAAAACAGTTCTAGCAATGTATATACATATTCAAAAGACATAAAATGTACAAAAAGACGATCAATTTAGGTGTACACGATTTTGGAGTGGATCCCTGGTATCTCAGCAACAGATTTACAACCGATTATAATCCATATGGCGGAAACGGCGACATATCGATCATGCTCGCCTGTTACGTTACAGTCAACTTTTCTCTTCTGCCCCATATCGTACCTCACAGAGAACTATGGCTCAGAAAGACCATCACCGTGACATATCATAAATGTACTTAGTCTTCAAGCAAAATGTTATATTTGCCCCACTCTAGCCAAAATCGGTACGTATCGACAAATATCGCAGAAGTTCTAAATATGAAATTACTCGCACACGAAAATCCTTCTGATGGAAGGCGCGTTATGCCGGGCGGAGAGACAGATGGACACGACGAGGCTAGAAGTAGCTTTTTGTGCCCCCCTTCCCCCCCCCCCCCAAGAAAAAAAACAAGAAAGAACTCGTAAGTAAATATGTTGCTTCTTTCATAAAACGTTAGAAGTCCTCATACATTTCTAACCGCCCAGTGTTCCGTACAGTCACTCTCTGTTTCCCGTGCTAAGCACAATGCTACTATGCCGCTTGATGTATAAAGGCCTACTGAAGTTTGGCATCGCCTAGCCACCATGTGATAGTAGTCAAGGCTGTGGACCTCGACCCTGGCAGAGTTCTCCGCCAAGAGGATTCGGTTCACTGCCTCTAGCACTCCGATGTCTTTGCAACACCATCACCAAGTTACTTAGATATGCTCATACCTAACAATGTACAAATTTTCTACGCTGTCACAACACGCGGCTTATTCGAATCCTCCAGTTACCCCATTCAGGTAGATACCTTGATTATTCTTCGCTCAGATGACGCATACTGAAGTACGTGATTTCGTTACGCATTTGTTTCCTTCAGGATTCCGTATAGCGCAGCGAGTACAGTGCCTAGGCTACGGGCTGAATAACCAAGGAATCGTGGCTCGATTCCCAGCAGAGGCAAGAGATGTTTCTCTTCTCCAAAGCGTCCAGGATGGCGCTGGTGCCCACGCAGCCGCCTGTGCAGTGAGTACAGGAATATGTCCCTTGGGGTAAAGAAGCTGGGCGTGAGACTGACCATTCACCCCCTCTTGTGTCGAGGTTACAAATGCGTTGAGTTATACGTCCGCAGCCCCTCATATGCCTTCACGGCCTGCATAGGGACAATTTTTACTTTCTTTCTTTCGTTCTTTCTTTCTTTCTTTCTTTCTTTACATTCTATTTATTTACCGTTAGGTGCGCCTGTGCAGAATCAACAGCGAGTGTGGTGGTTCAGCTCTATAAACACTGCAGTGGCGCACCCAAGGAGGGGGGGGGGGCTACCGGGCTGCAGCCTCCAAACCGCCCAAAACCGAAATTTAAAAAAAACACAGATTCTGTGGATATGATATCAAAAGTGTTACGTGATTTCCCCTTCAGCCGAAATCTGCCACTGAAGTCGGCTGATCACAAGTACATTACAATTTTGAAAAATAAATTAATAAAATTAAAGGAACAAGACGATGGGACACTGTGATCGAGTTATGGAACATGTCGTTATATTCGTATGTACATAAACGCAGTTGCAAACAGTGTTAGGTTGTACTTAAATCACGATTTGTGTAATAAAATCTTTAAAATCAAACATAATTTATATATAGCCTTAGGATCAGCCCCGCTAAGGAAAAATCCTGGGTGCGCAGCTGACACACAGTAACTAGGCACGACGATGCGTGTCACAGCGTCTTGTGAGGAGCGAAACAGGCCAATTAATTTACAGTATGTACAGTTTCTTTAAAGAACGCCCTACAATCAAGATAATGACCACACAATACAGAAATTCCACACGCAACAGAACACGCCTATTTACGATGCTTCACTCTTCCATCCAAATAAGGCAGTTAAAATAAGCCGATAAGCAAAAGCAGGCAAACACGTTAACGCCAATGTGTGATGTGTTTATCAACAAGAACAATCTCTACTGGCGTCCCGGCGCCTCGCTATGGCTTGAAAAAATACGCTGGCGTTAAGCGACGTCTAAGTTTAGCTCGACGCAAACATTTCTCCACCCTGCAAACGCTACCTACCTAACGAGTGCGCAGTCTGCCCATCAAATGCTAAGCACAAAACCATTCATGTTAATTCCGTCAGTAAACATTTACATACCGAAGCATCACAGCTGCATTGTAATTGTCAACTGTCAATTAGTCCATGAACAACTTTCACGCGTGCTGCGTTACAGCTGGCTGGTGTGGGAGACGAACTCTTTGATCTGATCTGTCTGTCCAAAATGATTGCGGATTCTGAAAACATTTTAAAGTGAACAGAACTGGCGCCCCACTATAAAGTAGGCATTTCTCTCCTTCACACTAAACACTGACACCAAGTTACGCTAAAAATTCTTGCTGTTAAACCTGACACCATTTTTCTTGTTAGTTCCACTTTCTAATTAGCCACGAGTTGGATGGTTAGGAAATGACAGGATAAAGCAGACAAATACATAATCGGGAGCTTCACAATTTCTGTTCTTAACGTAAGATTATTACAATGCATAGGTCAAGGACGAAATTTGTGGGACACGCATATAAAATTTTTGCCCGAATACATCAAGAAAGGACAGGTGTATACCGGAAAGCAGAAACGACATTGAAGAACCTGAGTGGACCCACCTGGATCGGTATAGCCCAATAACGGTATTTCGCAAACAAGGTACAGCACCTTCGGATTAAAGAAAAGCATGTAATTTCTTTGGCAGCTGAGTAGGGGAGAAAGGGTGTAACTGGCACACTTTTCACTTCTTAATTTTTTACAATTTTCATACAAATGATAAAAAAATAAAACGGTATTGGTGGCACATGTCATTCTTATACTATGTAAGAAAATGTAATTAAGTAGTTGTATCAATAACTAATCCAAGAAAAAGAACCTTCCTCTAACCTCTGCACGTGTGCCAACTTGCCCCATATATGGGGTAGCTTGGCGCATATGATGGGGTAGGTTGGCACATAGTAGAGCCTGATTTATTATTATTATTATTATTATTATTAAAAATAGTTCAGGGCAGCATGAACGACGCTAAAACATTTAACTGTTAAAACATAATGAAACTGATTTACAGTCCGTACAAAACTAAGGACAAACATTACAAATTACATTGGAAAACGAAATGCGGTACAGATATACATGTCCACAAAACTTCAGACATTTTCATCTGATACATCCGACTTGCAGTTGGGTCACATATAGCCCCAGGAAACGCCAGAAGTGCATTTTTCATGGGCCCACATTTGGCACTGGGTGCACTGAACCTGTATATCCCCCGCTACACTATTTAAGTGTGTGTCCATGGAAACCAAACAAAATGTTTACCCACCATTTTCATCTGAGCAGTCTGAATTTTCCTCACTATTTTCCTCTTCTTCTTAGAATCTCTTCCAGGGTTATCAAAAGGCGCCTCTTGCTTCCCTTCTGATGTGTTTCTCCTTTTGCCAATTGTCTCGGTTTCTGCGTATCTCACAAGGCTGCTTTCACCGGCGTATCAGTCAGGATTGCTAAATATTTTTTGTTTCTAGTAGCGTTTGCTGTTCCCTTCCTGCAGTTTTAGGAAAAGGACGGACAAGTTCCGGAGTCAAGGACGCGCTTGAGGAAAGATTTGTTTTGGCATGTGTTCTTTTGGAAGGACCTGGTTCGGGAGAATGAATTCTTGAAGGGTCTGGTCCTGCAGACCCATCATGTTTAATGTTTCCGTTACTACAGTTCGACGCTGCATTGTCTGTGGCTGGAGCTGGTCTGTCTTACATATGAGGACAGAAACTCCTCCTCAACAAAGATATCTCTGTTGTAGGGAAAAATTCCAGTGGCCAGAAATCCAGCCTTGATATTTGCAGGAGTAGCTGTAAAGTTGAGAGACATGTTGATAATTCCAGGTCAATCGTAAATCGTCATCATTTTTCCTGCGTGGTTTGTAATCATGCTTCACATGCATGATTGTCATAGGTTTGGAGGCCCACAGACACTCCTATCAAGGAGCTGCAGCTTGTGACTAAAATGAGATGGGAAGGAGAGAACTGTCACGCCGTCTTCCTTACAGCAATCGAGTGCAACAACTGACAAATGCGAATCATGACTCTCCAAAGGAGAACTACTGGTCGTTCTCTTAAAGGTTTCACATGGCAAAAAATGTTTCATAGACTTCACGAATTATTCCGCCTTTATCCATCCAGGACGACTACCATCACCTTGAATCTCTGCAGGAGCACCATTCAAGAAATGGGCACGAAATTTCACCCTAGGGAAAATAGAACATGGCGGCACTGTGTTTCCTGCCTCTGAAACGTCGAAGGCTAAAGTTGCTAATTTTCCAGGTTCAGCGGACATCAGTGTCCCTATGTATTTGCGACCACGGCGCGCAATAACTCTGTCAGACACCTGCACCGTTTTTATACCCGTTTCGTCCATGTTCCATATGTCGACCGAAACAAGCCGCAGACGACCAAACACTTCCTTCAGATTTATAGAAGCAAAGCAATAACATCAGTCTTGTTAACCTTGAAGCTCTGCTGATGCTTGTTGCCTCAGGTTTGCGCAGTGAGTCTTACGCATTTTCAAGAACTTTGCAAACCATTTTATGCCTGCCATTTTTGTATCTATCCAACCTTCGAGGATCTTTATAGTTAAAGCCATTGCGTACTCAACTGAAAACTTTCTTACCTCCCTTACAGACAAGCCATAGCAGATGTCTGATGTCCATTACAATGATTTCTCTGAGTTTTCTTAATCAGCATCAGTAAACATAAGCGCAGCTTTTACACTTATCCTATTTTTAAAAATTAATGAGAAATATGGTGAAAGATATAAGAACATTTTACTTTATGTAGCGACCCATTTATCAAAAATAAAACTACGGAGCACTTTTGATTTATTTCCCTGTTCACTTATACCATACAGCAGAAACACACGTGAACTCAACTGGCGAGTTTTCTTGTACTCAGTACTGAAGGTCAGATTCTGTGAAATTCCCCGTATATCCCCAAAAGCTCTGCTGCAATATCTCGTTGGAGAGAAAAACGGGATTCGAAAATCTCTTGCAAACTTATAATCGATCTCTTTTCTATTCTGGCTGCCCTAACGGCTCGAAGAACCGTATGTGGGGCAATGTTTGCCATTTCCGATTTCCTTTTGCACGATCTTGGCATAATTATATTTCCTTAAACAAAACTGGAATGACGGAAGTAATAAGAAGCGTACAGAATACTGCATTGTTGACCACGGGGTAAGTTGGCACAGTGAGCCAACTTGCCCCATGGCAAGTGTGCCAACTAGACCCAACACGAACTTTCAGTTTTGAGGTTAGTTTCCTCTGAGATTAAATGCACAAGGAACGCTGTTATTTCTCAGTCACATTGGCACATAGATACTACGTAAGTACACACATTTAGTTCAGATAAATTCCTAGCAGTCTTATCAATAATACGTATTTACCAAACTGTTGTAAAACTACTCGGCGTTGTGCAAAACACATACAGTGAAATTTTGCTTCCGATACAGCTGTCAGCACATTGCCAACTGACTTCCCTCCAATGAAAGATGTAGCTTTTCATACTGCCCCACAGGTGTTGCGCTCTTACAAAGGCGAGGCGAGATATTGACGTTGTGCCAACTTACCCGTGTAGCCAACTAAACCCTGTCTCTCCTATCTCTTCTTCACAAGATAGACCCAATAACATGGACTTAAGTCGTATCCAAGATGGGTGCCTTTTAAGTAATGTAACAAAGCCATTTCGAATAAAAAGGCTCGAGTACAGGTTAGACTTTTGTGAGTTATTTAACAACGCTGTCAGTACTGAAGTCTCTACAATGTCTAACGATAGGGTAAATGATGGAAATGAAACGATTGGGGAGGCGGGGGGGGGGGGGACCGGTCGTGACCCAATCGAGGGACTGAGAAAACCGCAAAATTCAGGATCACAGCTCTACGAGACTGGCCGCGAAATATAACTGTAGGAATGTCAGTCAGTTGGTATCCGTAAGCTCATAGGATGACACAGAAAAAGGATATTATTCCATCACGATGGTTCAGCTCGTCGATACTCCGAGCATTTTGTAGCAAAGCAAATTACTTCTTTAGGGTTTTTCGGAAATACAGTCGAACTCGGTTATAACATCACGAACGGGACTGAATATTTTGTGTCGTTATAAACGTGCGTCGTTATATCTGACGAATATAATGTTATGGTTAACGCTTACGAATTAATTGGTACCACAGAATATCTGACTGCATAGGCGAAATGTCGTATAAACCGATGTCGTTATAACAAGGTTCTACTGTACTTAAAAAACAAAATTCCACGAATAGCAAGAAATTTGGGGAGAAGTTTCAGTTGACACTCAGGACGACGGCAACGTAGGAAAAACACCGGTAGCGCGATGCGGAATGTTTAGGGCTGAATTACATTATTTCATTAATTTAAAGAGTCTTAATTAGGACTTACTGTAGTTTAAACGTAAACGCCATAATTTGTAACACAGGTAAAATGCAATATACAAACTAATGTTTAGAACTCAAGTTAGTTATCTGGCCAACTTCAAATTCCCTACGCCGATGAATACATTTGATATCGATATAAATGCCATTATCAATAAGGAATTTCATATCGACTGACGGTCCTAACATACCGATTTGTCACTTTCACAGAATGCACAGACAGGCCCCAAGTGATTAACGAGGTTCAGACCGACTCGTCGAACTTCGACCAGACTACAATATATGGTAACCGATAACGAAACAGGTCAACACACAGCCCAACGCCCGCGAGCTTACAACAACAGCTAGACACCCTCAACTGTCGCGATGTCGCCATACCAACACGATGCAAATGTTTGACGGTTCGTAGACAAGCGTATAATATACCACAATGCCAAATTTCAAGTGTTCTGCTGTACCGTCAACACAACGTAAATACATCAATAAGCATAATAAGGGATACACAAAAAAAATGCGCACAGCTGTCAGCGAGATACAGGCTATTTATTACCGTGAATGTGACGTCAGACTCTATGACGAGCACAAGAAAACACGTTTCATACTATACTGTCCGCGTAATTTACTAAGAAGTCCTTCAGAAGTTGACAGTCGCTTCGACAGTCAAGAAATTCCTTCTATAGAACCGGAAGGTTCACTACCGTCTTGACAAGAGAGAGCTACTGACTCTTATCTTTATTTTATTATTACTCTCACATCTGCAACTAGGTCTCCCAAGAGGCTTCTACCTTTCAGGTTCCCCACAATTCTGTACAAACCCATCATCTTTACCACGCGTTGCGTTACTGGATTCCGACGATCTGGTAAGGAGTACAAATTATGAAGCTCCTCTTTATGCCATTTCCTCCAAGCTCCCGCTATTCCTCTCTCTCAGAAACACAGGTCCTCTTCAAACCTTGGTCCTCACACTCTCAATAGTGATACAGGGTTTTCGTATATTTTAATATTTAAGTTTTTAAATAAATGATTCTGAATACTGACAGAGAATGTGTGCCTACATCGATACCTACAGGAAAGAACTGAAATAGGATCTATCAGACTAG
Organism: Coptotermes formosanus; assembly: GCA_013340265.1. Classification (NCBI taxonomy): domain Eukaryota; kingdom Metazoa; phylum Arthropoda; class Insecta; order Blattodea; family Rhinotermitidae; genus Coptotermes; species Coptotermes formosanus. Next base: position 987,068 of record BLKM01001521.1, read on the forward strand.
TACAGGAAAAATGCAACGAACTCCTTGTGCTTAAATTTCATGCCAAGAAGGTAAAGCTCCAGTTATTCTTAACCTCAGCATTCAGAGTGATGTGAGTGATCTGTCTCATGATCCAGCAGGGAACTGCCCCCGGTACCCACTGGATACGAGACAGACTGGAATAGGCGGCAAAGAGAAAATCTCAGCTCGTACCTGGAATCAAACTCCGATGTATCAAATTCGTGCTAAACAATATTTCCTTTTTATACAGCCATATGGATTAATACGCGCACCGCTTTAGGGCAGTGAAAAGGCTCCCTGCATTATACGGAACTCGAAGCTTCATTACTGTTCACAAAAACTCGCCACCTGTCCCCGTCTTGAGCCAGATCAGTCCAGTCCACATCCTCCCAACCAATTTCTTTAAGGCCCATTTTAATATTATCCCCATCTATGCCTATTCCAAACGGACTCTTTCCCTCAGGTTTCTCCCCCTCCGAAAGACTATATGCACCTCTCGTATCCCCCCCACACACACGGCCCGTCTCTTCCTCGCTAATTTAATCACCCCGATAATATTTAGCTATGCGTACAAATGACTAAGTTCCTCATTTTGCAACTTTATTCGGTCCGTGTTTCTTCGCCCCTCTCACGCCAAATATCTTCCTCTGCATCCTGCCCTCGACCTTTTCCCTCAAACAAGTGAAGTACCTAGTATCTCCACATCTCCATTTTCAAAAGTTAAGTTGCCCCTACGCTTAACTAAACACCGCGCCGTGAAAATAGATAGCAATAGATGGTGATAAGTGGTCATCTTCCCAGCCCCGTCGCTTTACACCCCTCGTGGACGGGGCGAACGATACCTACCGAACAGGAGACTGGGTTGGCCCCAAACCCGGTATGGACCGTTTGGTAGACAGAACAATCTCCTACCCGTCCAAGGAATAGAACAGAGACCCTACTGAATGAGCTACACCAGCTCCGCAGCTACTGCAATTTGCTTCACCGGTCAAGACCTAAGCACACTCGCTCCATCCGGACACTAACGCCGACGATTTGCACCCTTACTTGCGTGCTTGCTTTACTTAAGGTGAAAATGCTGTGGCGAAGTGGCATACCCAAGCTTGTCCGCTAGACTTCTAATAATCATCCATTAACCTTTTAAAGCCTAGCGGTAACTTTACGTACCGCCAGGTTTAACATTAAAAAATTCTACGTGGTGCCCACATTACGTTTATGCGTTTTGTACGGATCTCAGAACAAACAGCAACTTTTGCCTTATAAAACATTAAGAGCTCGGTTTTTATAACCGAAGTGGAGAGTGTTTACAGCGCGGTACGCGCTGAGTCCTTATATAAAACAGACACGCTTCGTCTTTAAAGGGTTAATGTGGTAATGTAGTGTAGTGGAAACACAAATCAGGGAGTTTTATTTCTGAGCAGGAATTTTAAACCGCCACCTCCAAAGAGTCGATATGCACGACTTGATAAGGTGCCTTTGTTCGATCCCCATGAGGAGGGATCAACAAATTTTCCAAAAGCCTAATAGCCAATATTTCCAAATTCTGGACGCGAAAACTGTGACATAAAACACGTTCTGAGAACCCACCATCCTGGAATGACGCGTGAATTTTAGCTGGCGCATTCTGCCCGGTACGTGTGAAATGATACGTTTTTGTGTGCAAGGAAAAAAACTGGAATAATGCTGAAGATAACTTGGCGCAATCGTACAAATTTTAGTCGCCCAGAATTTGTGCACCCCTGCCCCTGAGTACCATTTCCTTCTTTCAGTGTCGATGGTTTTTTAGCTGAACGCCTACTGCCTACTTCTTAAACATGTGAATCTGAAGTTCATTTACTGTGCGAACATACAGCTGAATAACAAAATACTCGGACAGAATTACACTCCATATAAAACGCGATTACGGGACGAGTTTGAGTTGCCTTTCAGAACTTTTACACAATACTGCAGACGCCATTTAGTTACGAAGTTTCCCAGATGTGACCTTCCCAACACTGCGCAGTAAAGAGCACTAAAAAGCAATGACTTGTGTATGGTACGACGGAGAAAACCGGCAGAAACCTGATTTTATAACCGACGCACGCGGTTCCTCCAATTAAATCCCATTCAACCAGCAGAAACGTCAAGATTACGCCACTCCAGCCACCAATGCAAGCACAGAAACCAGTTCCCGACAATAATGTATGGCTCGGACATTTCCAACCGTCGGCAATGTTCTGTACATCGTCTGGGTCAGGCACAACGATGCATTTGATTATCTTGTTCTCTCGTCACTCCCTCGCATCCGCAATGCGTAAAAACTAGATAAAACAAGGCTGTGTACCAAGTCCGCACATTGTACGTAAACAACGCCTATACGTTAGTACATTCGCTCAGCCTTACGGACCTCACGTCACGATTTAAGAGGGTTATTAATCTCTTCTCCACACGGAAAACTGCACGTGGCGATGTTATGTTTGTTGAGACTTCATACCTCACCCTGAAACACACAGGTTGCGTCAGGCATTTTCCTCCACCCTTACCACTTCAAGTCGCCTACTTTTATTAGTTTCGGTGGACGGGTTACGCTGCTCGACTCAAAGGTAACGTTTTAAAAATCCTTACTTTTAACCATACCAATATGACCGTTGTGCAAAGTTTCTACGTAGTAGAATATATTACCTTAATTCAACACAGAACTCCGAAATTCCTTTTAGTCTAAAATTTTTTCCCCCCCCCCCCCCCCGTGTCACCTGATGATGGCGTTTCCGGCCGAAGTTGTAACCAAATTACATGTACAGTCGAACCCGGTTATAACGACATCGGTTTAAGTGACACTTCGCCTATAACGTCACATGTTCTGTGGTACCAATTAATTCCTCACTGTCAACCATAACATTATATTCCTTGGTTAGAACAACACTCGCTTATAACGACACAAAATATTCAGTCCCTTTCAACACATTATAACCGAGTTCGACTGTATATAATAAACAATAGTAGTTGTAACTGACGGCCTTCTACTATACACCTCCAAAATTTTGTATTCTGATAGAAGTTCTACAATTACATAACTTTTCAAAAGAACGTTTATTATGTAAACATAAATTACGCACGAAGCATTAAGTATATGCATACGAATATGATGGTGCAAATTTCTGACGTAAATTTTTTAAAGACGACGACCAACATATAGCATTATAAAACATGTTTCACTCTGCTTCTGAAGAGTTGGTTTCTTGAACATCAATTAAAATGCCTTTACTACTTAATAACGAATTTTAAAAACTATTAACATGAGACGGTGTAGTGCAAACAACGGTTCTATATAACGAATGTGTTTATGTGCCAAGGATAAACGGATAAAATCCACATTTCGGTGCACTATGCTTCTTAGAAATCAGCCGTAATTCTACAGGGTTATATACACCCAGACCCACCTGCTGCGACTAACGGCCGACAAACTGTTTGTGTTATTTAACGTTGTTGATACAGGGACTGGTCGATAAAATGAAACCGGGTCTTACATTCCATGTCAAACCATCAGTTTGCTGTCAGTTACAAACACGGTTCGGGTAACTTACGTAGTATTTCAGCTGGTCTATTCATGACATAACCGCTACAGTCCTCACAAGAAACAAAATCAGAAAGGAAGTTCGTTTTTTTATCAGTATCTACGCCAGTGTTTCGTAGCCTTTCTTTCCACGAAGAAAACCTAAAAATAACTTTTCATACCCCAACAAACCCGTGCTTATGGAAAAGTTTACAGGCCAGAAAACAAACAGGCAGTTGGTAACGCAAGATTACTCTAGTACTGCCAAAAGCCGGACAAAAAAATCCCGAATGTGTCTAGGGATAATTGAAATTCTTCTCGAGTATTTCAAAATTTCAATATCTTTATGTATTTATTCCACCATTTCTCGCGGAGCCCCCAATGTTCCACGGATCCCTCGTTTTGAAACAATGGTCTACGGTATGGGTACCAAACCTGCGGCCAGAAGGACGCATACTATAAAAATAACACTATAATTTAGGCGCTTGGGTATACCACTTACTGTTATTCTTTCACGTGCGGCCCGCGAACCAGCCCACAATAACGAGGGTGGCACTTTGCCATAAAAAGGCTGGACACCCACGGCATACACCAGGGCTATCCAACATGCGGCCCGAGTTCACCTGAATAGTTTCAGTAACACAGTTTAACAAATACAAGAGGTCTACAGAACATGAAATGGCAAATTTAACAAATAGCAATAAAAAAAGTCGTTGTTTGTAAATAACAGCGTTCTACTTAATCCAACCCCCCCCCCCCTTTCGAAACATGGATACACAACTTCGGCCCTCGGACCAGTCCCTACGAATTATGCGGCCCTCCTGTGGTCAGCTGGCCATACACGTGAATATGGAGCACCGGTTGAATGACAACTGACCCGAACACACTGAAGGCTAGGATACAGCGCGTCTTAGTGGCACAGTCTTGCATAAATTTTACGTCTGCCTTAGGTACTGGGCAAAAGTGCGAGACTCTCCCGTCAGAACAGTCGGTGTACCGCCCGGGATCCGAAGAGGACACCTCGCCGAATACAAGTCACAAGTGTCGCTACTTCAGCCCAGTTGCTCGGTAACATTGCAACGGGTAAGCGTACACCTACACCGCTGCCGACATACGTCACACTACGTACGACTCGTGCATGGCAACATACTTCTGAAGGCCACGCGATAGCACGTCATTATGCTAAGAATGTTGACAGGCTCTGTTTCGTTGGCAAAACAGTGTGTTGGCCTACGACACTTCGGCTGTTAAGATACTTAAGAATTATCACTGCGACGACCTGTGCACACCATGACGACATATGGGGGACTCATTCTTAGCCTCAGCACCAGATGAGGTCGAGTAGTTGGCTTCACGGCCGGGCTGCTTTACCTCCAGAGAAAGCGACCCCGGCACCCCAATGAACAGCGTGTAGTGTGGGCCCCAGAACCGGAGTGCGCGCTTCGAAGACGACATAAATCACCAGCCCTGCGTGACATCGAACCACGATTCCTTGGTCGTTCATCCCGTAGCTGTCACTGTACCGATTACGCTATCCCGACTCCCTCCTACAGTGCGAAAGTACTCAAATATTTGCGAAGGACAGTAACACACCAAAATTACATCAACGCAGAAATGAACACCATATTACACTTCAGGCAGGCTCGATGCTTCCTATCTATAGTCCACGATCTTCTGACCTTGTCTCCTACCTAAGACTCTACGCTTCCTATTTATAGTCCACGATCTTCTGACCTTGTCTCCTACCTAAGAACGTACAGATCAAAATATACCGCAATGTAAACAAAAATTTCCTTTGTGGTAGACAGCTGGTCCAAGATGATCCAGATACACACACGCGTACACTGCGTACACCTCTGCTGTACACACACTAGTCATGCTATGCAGTTTAAATTTGGAGACGCTGTCATCATACGGTACGCGCAGCCCAGCGAATCGCGATGAGCAGGCCGGCCCACTGTGTAAGTCCAGTAATCCGGCGGCACCTCGCTAAACGAACAATGATACAGAAACGCCAAGGCAGGTTATGCCCGAATCAGAGACGATGATGATATTTATTTATTTATTTATTTATTACATAGCTTCGAAAGGCAGTTCACGGATATTACATTTAGGCAGTCTCAGTAATAATGCAGTCAGGCACTTCGCTTCTAGCTCTGACACAGTCCTCATTTCATTTAATCGGCAACTATGGCGACTGAAAACCAGCAACCGGTGGAACACTGGAAAACTGATTGATACACAGAGTATAATAATAATAATAATAATAATAATAATAATAATAATAATAATAAATTATTATTATTATTATTATTATTATTATTATTATTATTATTACTGGTGTTAGGTACGTTTTCCACATTACAGCTGCGCACAGGAAACGTAAAAACTAAAGACGTATTATCGTGATATTAAAAGTTTCGATTATTCAAATACAATGAAAGAGCAGTTTGACCCTGATCATAATTTGCGGCCTGCCTTTTGGCTGTTCAGTAATGAAAGGTACGTTCTGTGTTTGCTGGACGTCCACCAAACACTGCGACAGTACTTCATTTGCTCTTCTGCCGACTGATGGCATGAATTCGTCACTTCAAAGGCTAATAATAATAAAGCAACACACTCTCTATACAGTCCGCTGGTTGTTAACTACGCAGTCAGTCCTCATATCAAAACAACACACCAAAAGCCACTTAAATTTCTGGTCGGATTAGTTAAGTTTCCTGTTGCTTATTCTCCACCCTACTCACATAGACCATGCAGTAGAAAGAACGCCTACAACAAGACCTATGACCTTCAGTGTAAAACTATTGTACGATAAATATATGTCTTGAGCACTGAGGGCATATGGTAGCTTCCCTCAACTATCGTAATGGTAAGACGTTACGATCCCGCATTATTCGCCACCGTGGTACGGGGTTCTCATCCTCGATTCTTGGCTACCACGGTAAGAGGTTTCGATCCCTTATTCATAGCCACCATTTACATTCAGTACCAAGTTACACCGGCGGCACGCGGTGGCGCAGTTGGTTGAAGCACTGCGCTACAAACCGGAAGGTAGCGGGTTCGATTTCCGATGGTGTCAGTGGGATTACGCATCGACACAATCCTTTCGGTCGCACAACGGCCCTGGGGTCGACTCAGCCTGTAACAGAAATGAATACCAGGAATATGTCTTGGGGGGGGGGGGGTAAAGGCGGCCGGTGAGTAGGGCTGACAACCTTGCCACCTTCATGTGCCCACTGTCTAAAAATCTGGGAGCCTCAACCTCCTGGAACCCTAGGGGCCTGTCCAGGCCTGTAATGGGATTTTGCTTTACCTTTACCAAGTTATACCGTACGTACGTAAATAAATTACACGTAGCCTATCGTTACCAGTTACGACATGTCTGAAAAAATTTGTCCCTATTAACGACAAACCCTACATAATCGGTCTACTTTAAAAACGAAAAACATTTTTCACACAACCGCTGCCAATCGTAGAGACGCGTTTTGTACGTTTTTTATTGCAGGTGTGTATTTACTGTATAATGTGCAGTTCTTACCAGATTTGTTTAAATTAAAGTGTGTTTACACGAAGCTCACACTAAAGGTCGTGCTGATAAACATTCAGAATTGCCTGAAACAAGTTTCTTTGCCCTCACTGCTTTATAACTTTGCTGCAGAATAAGCCATTAGCAGGGACCAAGAAAACAATGAGACACTGATATTGAACGGGCCACATCAGCGGCTGGTCTACGCTGATGGTATTAATAGACCTAAGATGGGCGAAAACACAGAATCATAAATAAGATCACGTCGGATCTATCGGTCGCCAGTAGAGAGGACTAGACGTATATGCAGAAGTAAGCTAAGTAAGTAAATACGTAAGTAAGTAGAGGCGCACTCGGTTATAACGTCATGAAGGGGACTGAATATTCTGTGTCGTTATAAACGAGTGTCGTTATAACCGTGGAGTACAGTATCATGGTTAACACTGAGGAATTAATTGGTACCACAGAATATCTGACGCTACAGACAAGGTGTCACATAAACCGATGTCGTTATAGGCGTGTTCGACTGTACATTTATAGGTTCACATTCAGTTATCAGAACGAAAGACAGTATCATCATAGCACGTAGCCAACGGTAGCCAGCAAATCTTTCGGACCCATGGACAAGTCCAAATACTTGCAAGGGGCACAAAGAAGTCAAAATCGCAAATTGAGGTGCCAAGGTCTGGACTCAAGCAGTTCACATTCACCATGGTTTATCGTCCTTTTCCTCACCTTCCCATGGAGATGACGAAATACTACAGCAAATACATAGCCATGGGCTGTCCCTCGCAATTCATCCGTCGCGATCACCACGACCCTCCTTCCACGCAACAAAATCTCCCAACTTAAAAAGGCGCTGTTCAATAAACCATACCCCATATTCCGTACTTTAGTATGGACGCGGCATCTTACTCCGGATGAAGAAGATACCCTAAGGATGTCTGCTAGGAAGATGTGAAAACCATTTACATACAGCCCACGGACAGCAAGAGAAACAAAGGAATGAAGGAAATTACACCACGAGAAGCTTCATGGACTGTCCGGTTTAAATTTCTTCGGTTTAGATGGGTGGTACCTGCAGCACACAGAGGTACAAGACGTTCTAGGCGTAAAACATAATGCAAACAAACCACCTAGAAAACAAAAGCCAACGGGAGATAACACGAAGTGACTATGGGGCAGAAAATGTTAGCAAAGTGCTCAGGATAAGAATGACGTCGAGGAAGTAACAGGAAGCACAAAAAGGTACGACGAGCTTCGTAATGACCACTATTCGCCTGATACTGTCGGGGTGATCACACACTAAAAGGTAAGACTGGCAGCTAAAAGATAAGACTGGCGGAATATTTGGCACGCAAGCGGGAAATAAGAAATGTATGACATTTTATGGGAAAACGCTATAGAAAACTCAGGCATCGAGGGGAAGATAAAATTCATTTACCACTGGGTCCAGTGGGAGGTGTTTGTAAACAATGTCCCAAACCTTCGGCTTTCCTAAAAATCAAAAAAATTCTTGACCAGACATGTGACCACTCGCTTCTCAAGGAAGACCATGCGTCACGGAGCGACCTTGGGTCAACAGCAGGACTATATCAGGATGCAAACTGCTCTGGACACAGTGCAATGGCAGCGTATGTGGTCACTACGATGAACCTTAGGGTCTCACTATACCCTGCAAAATTCTGAACAGCTGATGTTACGCCGTGTCAACCGGTAACCATTTACCGACGTTTCGACGGAAGGCAATGCCTTCACACTCAGGGTAAAAACATTCCACTACTCTTCTTGGAGCGCTTGACTTTTAAGATGACGCCACCAGCCATGCGAAACGTTCAGTAACTATGTGCCAGACGACACGGCGTAAGCATCCCAGCACATCAGCAGCCACACTACCGTCCGAACCTCGTATCTTATGGCTGAATATCTTCTACACGAGACATGTCTGACTCAGGGAGTCTGTTATGACTAGCTTGCCTTGAAGCATGTCCTACATCGATTGGGTACCGACAGGACACAACTGTAACACAGCGGACACAAGAACGGATATGGTGCCTCGATGCAAATTCACACAATCTCTCTACCAATAATATGACACCAACGAACTCAACACATCCGACAAGTACTGGCAAAATAAAAGAAACCAACAACGCACAAGAGTCTCAGTGTTACTCTCCATTACTCAAGCTGTATGAAACCAAATTTTACTTATTTTTTCGTGTTCATTAAAAAATGTAACAGGTAAAGTTGTGCTTGCCCATGCCATGAAGACACAGGGGACAGCAGAGGTATCATACTTAACCTCGGCACTACGTGGAACTTCATGCCCGCGGCCGCTTTATCCTCGGATAAATAACCCCCGATACCCATCGAAGAGGGGGCTGTGTGGGCCCCACAAACGGTCTGGACCTTTTGGTGAAACGACAAATCTCGTAACTCTGCCAAGAACAGAACCCCGGATCGTTCAGTCTGTGGCCTCGTCACCATGCTGCGTTAACCTGACTCCTTTGTATGAATTAAGCACTTGAAATTTCGCTCTGACGGAAGAATTGGGACTTCTGAGGACATTGCAAGAGAAATTACTGAGGAAAATGCCTGTACGTAAAAGAGACGAAATATGATTACACACAGAAAATTACCGAATGAGAAACTTCAAGATTTATACTTTTCACCTACAACTGTCACGGTAATAAATGTCACAAAGATGTGGACGGGTACACAACACACACGGGAAAAGAAACACAGTTCTCTAACACAATGGCTGAAAATCCTCATCCTAAGCGACAATACTGTAGGCCGTGATGCTGAAGGCAGGATAATATTAAAAAATACTTAGGAACACTAAAGTGCTAGACTTTTAATTCGGGTAAAATGATTCATAAGAGGGTTCACTAACGAGCAGATGAACTATCAACCCCAGGGCCATGAAGTAATGAAATATGTAGGCCTGTTATTGTATTTCAAAGACCCCAGCTGCAGTATGGGAGTGCTGGCTGCAAGACAGTACCGCCAATAACATCGCCCTGTTGATCGATACGTTGCGAAGCGATGAACAGTGTTTACGTACTGAATTATTGAAACAATCCCCAATGTAATCACTTGTCCGAACGGACAGACAGGGCCAAGTGCACAAGGCTCCCTACTCGCCAGGCATTTTTATTAAGCGTCGCGCCAAGACGTTCTGGATGGTTGACTAGATTTCTGGGTCAATCGGTTACTGAATTAACACTATCTCACGCATTTGCTCCACGAAGCGTAGACACTCAACTGGTCAAGAAATTCTCGGGCACAATGGAACCCAAGCTTCATTATTATGAAGATGAATGACTTCTGGGCTAATGACGCTATATGGATTGATAATTACTCACCGACGTTTCGTAGAGTTTTGCTGCCTCCATCTTCGGCGTAGTCCAGGAAGCCTGGACGGCCATAAAGACAGAGGCAGCAAGGTCCTCCGAAACGTCGGTAACTCACTACAAATCGACAAGGTGTCATATCCCACAATACCTAAATCAACGCTGTGAAAACCTCAAATTACACCTACGAGCCCTCCCATGGCATCTGTCCCAAACCAGACAAACCCGGACCACACACTCATATAGCACTTCTTTAAGATCATCAACGTCAAAGTGGACCTTAAGGCAAGTTCCGTTCACACACAAACCCAAGTCACGTCATCTGCTTGTCTTCTTCTCGGACGTCCGACTATCTTCGACCCACCGGCTTGTTAAGTCACAGATTTATGAGCTGCTCGGCGTCAATCTATTTGTGCAAGGTGCTCGTGCCAATTCTTTTTTCGGTCTGCATTTTCTCCCCAGTTTGTCAAAGATCCATTTTGACAGAGGCCTCCTACTACGCCTGGGCTACCCAAGTGTTTCGTCACATTTTCTGAGTGAAATAGTCAGGTTACACGTGCCTGTAAATGTATAAATATATCAACCAGAAACGCAGCTATACTTGATCTGAACTCAAATTTTGGGCGGTGGAATTTTTTCTACACCACAAACAATAATTACCGTCATTCTCCGGTCAACATAGGCTCGTTTCTGGCAACAAGCCCCGTTAATTGTAGCATACTGTGCTTTTATCACCCCCATTATGTACGTTTCGGTCTGACCGTAACCTTGGCCATTTCAATGGGTGGTATGAGAGATGCGGTGAGTGGCTTTATAACAATCACACGTAAAAACTTTAAAACCAACCTCACACCAAAACAAAACAAATCTAACGAGTACATCTACAACCTAAATAATAATCAGCCCAGACGGGGAGGTGTTTATCGATCTGGTGTTTGTATGTCGTTATATTCTCGAATTGCTAACAGAATGGCTCCAGAAGACGGCAAAAATACATGACGGTGCACCATACGCTTCAGCTGGGATATTGCGTGATCTCCAGCTAGTCAACTTTTCAGGTTTCCAGCCACAGTACTCAGTAAAATATTTTCACAGACAGTCGCTCAACGTCTGTAAGCATACTGAAACCACACGCAGAAATAACCTCGGTTAGTTCTGCGCGTGGTTTTATAATAACACGTGAGGACAGTCAGCGCCCAGTCACGATTCGAATCGGATACTTAGCGCAAATGACCGAGACCCCACACCGCTGAGAAAAACCACCCCGCGAAACGCGACTAAGTCCAAAGTGCAGGATATTCTTGAAACGTTGATAGCTGCTCAACTGATAAGACCTTCCCGGCTTTTATGGTCCCCGAAGGTTCATCATCGTGTTCGCAGCAGCCGAACATTGCCACCTATCCTGCACCAGTCGACTTCATCACAGTGTTTCGCTACGATTCATTTTAATGTCATCCCGCCCATCAGACTACCCAAGTCATGTTTCTGTAGTCCTTTTTCATTGCTCGCTTAAATGCTACACGTCCTTCCCATCTCAACCTCCTTCATTCTCTCCTAGGACAGAGACGGCAGACCTATTTGAGGCTTCAGTGTCATAAACGCTATATACTCGTATTTACGTATAAGGGATGCCCGTAACTTGCCCGTAGGACTGCTGGGCAGCAAGAGGGAGACAGGAAATGGAGACACTTTTAGATAGCATTTTTCTTCCAAAACGGATAATTTCCAATTGTATTGACTCAGGTAACGAGGAAAATATTTCGTATAAACACAACATTGTAAGTAGCAATAGAAATTACAAACTACAACAATGGTACATACGGCTGTATACATAAATATAAAACTGCGCTGAGCGAATTCAAACCATGCAGCAACATCGGCGGAGGACGAACATTTCTTTGCTGCTCCTTCCGTACAATGGCTTTCGACTTCATATGGAAATATGACGGTGCATCAAGTAAGCTCACGTGCCAAGCAAATTTGTTACGCCTGCTAAAACTTCGTCATCCCTGCCCCGCCCTGCCCCTGCATATAATATTTCATGACGAATACACATTAGTACCTCGTGTCCCACGTTAAAACCCAAACGTTAAAATTCGCAAGACTTTGCTCATGCCCGTGCTGTTTAGGTGGGTGTGAAACTTCCGTGTCTTATCGTAAGGGAAGAATGTAGTTTGACAACACAGTACTGAAGACAGGGAGTATATGAATCTTACAATACAGGTTTGGATAGAAAGAAAATTACATAGCGTACTTAGCAGCTTAATAAATTTTCAGTTATCTAAATCAAATAAATGATAGGCGGACACGTAGCACGAATTGGAGGGATGAAAAACTCGCGTAATATCATTTTGGCAAGAAAATCTGAACAGAATACGTCACTTTGACATCATAAGCATTGGAGGGCGGGAATACTAAAGTGACATATAAAAACGTTGGTGCGTGACGTTGGGGGACTGGACTAGACTCAGAATAGGGTCTAATGCATGGGTCTCCAACACGTGGCCCGCCCGGTTGTATTATACGGCCCGCTGCCACGTTTGTAAACTGTGTATATACTATATAAATTACACAATAATTTAGCGGTTAGGTATGCCACTTATTAATTTCACACGTGCGGCCCGCCAACCAGCCCACAATAATGGGTGTGACTATTTCCGATAAAAAGGTTGGAAACCCACGGTATAACGGCAAGGATGTACGATAGCAGAATACAAGGTAATTTCATGGCCAAACAAGTGCTCACTTTGGATGCATATCCTGCACCATATACCGTTAAGTATTGCTAGTTACGAATGATTTTGACCTTTGTAGTGATTTCGCTGAGGGAAGTTATATGTTTATAACCCGTACCCGATGTATTCCAGTTAAAATACAATGGGCTTAAGTGCAGTCGTGCCACGTGTGGGTGAACTAATTCTATTAACGCGACACAAAATTTTCTGTTGTGTTCTATCTCGCGAAAGCTGTGCATAAAAATTTGACTCTAGCCTTGTTATGAACTACAGAACAAACAAATGGCGACCAGTGTTAGTGATTGAGTCGTATGTTTCTGAGAGGATCTGTGTGTTTTCTCCGCACGCTTCGCCCAGAGATAAGGGACTTCCACTCACCCGTCAAGGCCAAAGCTTCACTCCTGAGTAACGACCATCAGAGCAATCATCACACTGTTGCGTAGCAAGATTGGCGGTTATTTTCACCGCGGTCACAATGAACAGCTGATGACACGACCGACCACTAAGTATAGCCACACCCTAATTCATCGGTAGCCAAGTCGCGTGTTCCGTCACGTGCAGCCAGAAGATGACGAGTAAATGTGGAGCGAAAAAAAAAACAGGCTATAATTAAAATCTTCTGCTCATGACCTTGGACGCTGATCAGGGCATCGAAATGTAAGTGTGATGTCGCCAAGCGTAGCGTTTATCAATCGGTGGTCCGCTTACCAGTTACGGTACGCGAATTATAGTCAGCACCATACTGATGGAAATATACCAATTTACAGTCTAGCGACTTTGTTGATTTGCATTCAGCGACTGAACAGCCTATGCTGAGAATCACTTCTGTGGTCCGCCGGGAGGCTGAAAACAGGGCACCGAGACCACAACAATGAAAAATCGGGGCATTATCTCCTTGTTATTACTGAATTTGAAAAACAAACTACCTAAAGCGGCCAAAATACATATTTCGTTTTAAACAGCACAGTACATAATGAAAAACAGCGTACTTTCATGTTACTGTTAGGTGGCTTCTTATCGACTAGTTGGCGGTTTGCCTGGAGATCCTGCTTCGTCTGATTTTTCCATTTCTGGAAGTTTTTCTTTCTTCATATTGCACCTCTCTGAAGCATGGGTTTGCTGCTCACGCATATAAACTTCACATATCACAGCAAAAATTCTGAACAGGTACGCCTTTGAACTGACTTTTCACGAGCTGCAACGACTTAAATGTTTCCAGCTGCAGGCCGTTTCTTATGGTAGTCCGCAACGACGACATCGCTGAGAAAGTTTTCTCTAAGTCCTTCCACTAGCCATACTACAGCAGGCAAACCGGATTGCCGAATTGGCACTACACAGGCGACAGAACGTTCTCAACGCTACGCCTGATCAGTTTTTATTTAAAATTAAAAAGAGAATGTTCTTTCACCCGAACACTAAAACCGGGACTTAGCAGCGTCCCGGTAAAACTTTATCGGGACAACGGGCCTAGGTAGTAGAAACTGGGACTGTCCCAGCAAAATGGGGACCAACAGGAGCCCTACGAAACGAGGATAAGAACACAGATGAAGTAATGAGTATGGAACTGGTAAGACGGAAAACAAAGTACACAGAGTAAAATCCGTCACAGTGGCACTCCGTTGTGTACAAGGTGGCAACGGGACATGTGTCTGTCCCAGTACTTCGGTTTTCCCGTTAGGATCATTCCACCAATGCTACAAATTCGTATTTCATTAACCTACCATCGCTGCCACTCAGTCTTAGCACTCAGAGCGTCAATAAACAAACCGCCTCTCTCATTCCTCACGACGGAGGGTCTCCAAAAGAATGCAGCCGTCACTGCGACGCCAGTACCCATTTATGGTACTGGCAGTGCTTACGACGAGACACCAGTGTATCACACTCTCTGTTGCTGCCACCTATGCTCACTGAAAAACAGGACACGTGTCGCACTTTGCACGTCACGTTAATCCGCCACATGAGAAACTCTGATATAAGCCGGACCGAAAGATGGTGCAATCAAGTATTTTGAACTTTGAAAGGATTACTTTATCGCACAGCCCACATAAATTTTCCTTCCTTAATACAGTTTGTAGGGGTGGGGGAAGGCAGAAATATTCCCAAAAAATCTAGAAAAAACTTCAAAATTCTAAGCCCCATAAGGGTGACAAGAAGCAAATTCAGATTGAGGACGCACGAGAGGCGCCACAGTACAAAAATTTTGTCGGCCAGGCGACGTGACACCTATGATTTGTGCACCCCTGGAAAACGCAGTGTCTGCTGTGGACGTTACGTAGTTTCGAACGAGATGATCACAAATAATGTGACGGCAATGATATGGAGAAAAACGGTCGCGGTCTCTTCCGAGACAATGTCCTGGCATTTGCCTGGAGAAAACAAGTGAACTTCCATGAACACCCTCAGCCAGTAACCCAGCTGCCTAACTGACCGGGCACTTAGTTGCTGTTTGTGCAGCAGTACTGACTGGTACAGCGGGCAAGGGTCTCCCAGCTGGTATCTTAAATTCCATGTTGTCCGACAGCACTTTGTATTTGCTTCCTCTACGCTTGCTACATGTCTCCCCCAACATCATCCCACTCTAATTACACAAACAATGTTTTGCAAACAGTTGGTGCAAATTATCAGACTTCTCGGTGCCCGATTCTCTCTCTTACGTCAAAACATCTTCCTCCGCAAGATAACATTCCCACAACAACAGCGATGTTAATATTCACGTCTCCTTCGATGTTTCGGCGTGTCGACTGGTAAAGTTACCAACGTTTCGAAGCACCGTACCGCCCTCATCTTTAGCACTCGTCTTGAGCTACCTAATCTTGAATGGATAACCCTGAAGATGGAGGTACCACGGTCCTTCGAAAGGTCGGTGCTTACTGGTCGACAAAGCGTAACATCCCAGATGACTTGATCATCACCTTCCTCGGCACTTTGTTCTCAACATTCATCAGTTTATTATTCTTCCCATAGTGTTCAGCCTTATGAAATAAAGGCTAAAAACTGTTCATCATAATCGACTGCCTGGAATGGAACAGTTTTACTGCATTTGCATGCCAGCCCGTTGGAACTGTTTCCATGTTAGCACGGACCATAGAACGTTACCGGGGGAAATAGACATAGAAACGAAAATCATAATCTCATGGCAAGTCTCTCCTTTTCAAAAGCAAGCGTGATTAACGAAAATAATATTACGGGATGTGAACAGCGATCTGACGTGTTGGTAAGCTTAAATGCCAGCCAACACTTCCGGACTTCCCCAGCTCTCCAGCCAAAGAATAAAAGTAAAAGTATGCACACCAAACGCATTAAAGAGGCACGGGTATTGAAAATAACGCGTATAAAACAGAACACTCGGTTGGAAAAAAAATTACTGTACCCCAAATTATACTTAACATAAACAGGACATTTTTGAAGTTACGTTCCATTAACTTCTAGCTAAAATACTGTAGTTTGCGATTCTATACGCCTACGTATTCAATGGGCTACCTTTCGATATAATAACATTAAGTCGGGCACCGTACATGGTTATAAAGTTCTTTTTTTTCATATACCCTATACAACGTTTCAGAACTTCTCTGTATTACAGACTTAAAGTGAAAGCAGTGTCATACTGAGATATATATTTTTTCTGTTCTAAGATTACTGGCAAAGACTGAAATCACACCCTGGAGCATCTGAATGCTACTAGTTTCGTACGCTAACCACTTGACCACGCGGAGTCCTGCCTATGAATATAATCAATATGACTTGCTTTTATTGGCCGCGCGGTCTAAGGCGTAAGACTGCGGCCGAGCGCTTGCTGGGATCGTGGGTTCGAATCTCACCGGGGGCATGGGATGTTTGTCTCTTGTGACTGTTTGTGTTGTCAAGTAGAGGTCTCTGCGACGGCCCGATCCCTCGTCCAGAGGAGTCCTACCGACCGTAACGTGTATCTGAGTGCGATCAAATGAAAATAAAAAAACTCGACACCTACTGTGAGTAGGTAGACGAGGTAAGGACTATGAAACTTGCTTTTATAATGGATTCCTCATTTCCAAATAAATTACCCGTTCGTTCTGAACGGTCTGCCGTGGAATACTCCAAGCATCGTCTAACACACAATGACTTTAATGGGCTATTTCTGGTGACTGAGAAAATACGCAACGCTGTCAGGTATGACACTAAGAAACTTCGATAAATAATCCACAGCGTCCTCTAGCAACAGGCAGACCATCCAATGATATTAAAGAAGAGAATAATGTTCAAGTTTCAGCCAATTTATCATCTGCCACGATGAAGTATATAATATGAACATTCATGTACGCAGAAAATCGACTTGGATCAATGTCTACTAAACGCTTCCTCCTGACGTTGTCCATCCAGTCCTCTACAACTCATGAAACATCACAAGGACTTCGATAAAATCGATCTGTACTAAACATTTCATGCGATTTCAACTTAGATTTGTTGTCAAGCACAGTTTCTGCTTTACGTAAGCTAAAATCACATTTTAAAGATTAAACAAGACTCACGACAAATGCGATGCGTAACATAAAGAACATACCAACACATTACACTGACCAACGGCCTTATTTGACGCTGTGAACGTTTAACAAAGAAGCACTCCAAGCTCCATGTAATGCAAAACTGTAAAGACCACATTTGGATAATACGTGTAGTTCACTGAAGCACAACTTTACACTCGTTTCGATATAGTTCCGTAAGGTAATAAATGAAGAATTAAGGTCAGCGCAAACAACGCCGCACCGAACGTAACGCAAAAGCAACGAAAAGATCACCAAAATCTTGCCCCCTGAGCATCTTCGTAATAAAATGCTCGACTCAGCTCAGCGAGGTACTGTTACAACAAGGCGTTTACGAGACAGTCGGCGGGGGGAAAAACATTTGTAAACCTGAAGGACATTACTTGGAACGTTCAAAACAAAGGCACACTAATAGGCTGAGTAAAGGTCCACCACCCCTCTACTAGAGATGTCCCGCTACAAGAAAGAACGGCAGATTGCTCATGCACGGCGTGCTGCATCGCCGTGTGAAAATTTTTGAACCACAAACACCCGAACCATGGGTATCAGCTGCACGGCCCGCAAGATCATGTAATTTACATCCACTGGATTTGCATTTACTGGACCAGCCCAGAAGTACTGCGTATGTAATGGCACGTAATGAGCTACCGGAACTACAGCAGAAAAAGGGAAAGACGGACGCGAGTTAGTTCGTAACACGCCTGGAAATTCCGAGCACACGCGACAGTCCGTCGTAAGACGTCCAGCGCGCTGTGTGGAGGCCCAAGGAACACGACTGACGATTTTTTAAACGTTCCTGGTACAACATCAGTATCTCTAACGTCAGAATCAGCGATCTGTAAATAAACGCTTTCCTGTGGCTGGGTTCACAATTGATTACTCCTTCCAAAATAAAATGGGCCGTAACTCCAAGAAGCAGCGTCTTAAGACTCATGTATACACACTTTTCTAGTTTGCACACAAAAGGCCCTAAATTGGTGTCAAGCATTTGAGAAACTCTCGTATAATATGAAACGTCGGAAAAGTAAAGTATATTTTACAATTCTACACTAACACACAATGTCACACATCTTGCACCTACGATGCACTTAGTTAAATATCTACCATACCTATCGACGGGGGAAAAAGTATCAAATAAAATTTTCGAGTTTTAAATCTATTAAAGGGATTATGCAAATTTATTCGACCATTAGCCATTTTTCAGAAGCTTTATAAACTTTATCTGATGCGTGGGTAAAACAAGGATTACACAGAACAGAGAGTAACCGAAATTAATTCGTCCCGCAAACTCTCCATGCACATGCCCCGGTAACAAGCGTACTGTTTCCATTCCGTAGTGTCAGAGATGAAGCGAGCAACATATGACGATACACCGCCTTTCGTCGTATCACCACTTCCCTCTTTCCACCATTTAACTGAAAAAAAAAAACTAATGCTCAGGGAAGCACACTGACACCCTGAAATTCGTAACGGCTCCAGTAGCTCACTTTTATATGACGGCATGAGAAATGCAACCGTGACTAAGAACATCTCTCTTCCCTAAGTCTGCCTGTTTATCTTAATGGAGGTAAACAAGAGGCAAATAACGATCATCGTTATGTTTGGACACCAGACCTTTATTTTTCCACACAGTCACCAAACTTGTCAGGCACTTGTCACAGTGTACGACGATATTCTCCGCACCCTGACGGCAGGAGGTGACATCCCGTTCTCGAACCCACTTCTGGACCTCGGCTTTGACGGTGCCGTCAGATGGAACCCGCAGGCCTCCTAGCTGTTGCCGTTTTTTTTCTACCAGCATGCCCAAAAATTGGTAAGTCCGACGGCGCCAGCTCGGGGATGTATGGTGCGTAGGGAAATACGTTCCCAACGCCAGGTGTCCAGCCGGGCAGTGGTGGTGTGAGCAGCACGCGGCCTAGTATTATCATGCAGTAGCAGCACACCTCGGGTAAGCCGACCTGGCCTGCGATGTCGAACTTATTCCTCCGGGCGTTGTAACGTCGCCTGAGAAGCAACTGCAGTCACCACCGCATCATGCGGCGTAACATAAACGACAATCAGCTCGTGTATGTTGCACAAGATTGTTGCCACCATCTTCCCCACAATCAGGGCTGCCTTAAACTTCTTTACACGCGATTTGGAATGATTCCATATCATGGATTCCACTCACGTGCCTTCGTTGGTGACAATAAGCAACGAAGTCATTGCCTTCCGCTTCGCAGCGTAGGAGGTTGGTCAGTGGCGTGTCCATTTGTCGATCTTCTCTATTGGTCGGACCGTAGTTTCGGCACCCATCTGCTGCACACTTTACACCAGCCGAGACGCTCAAGTACATGTCCCGAACACTGTCGTGCGAGAGGGAGGTTGAATGCCAGCCAGCTCGAACTCCAGCGACACATGTCTTTCCGCCGGCACCATCTCATCGACGGAATTGCAGACCGCGGCTGGTGCTGGCGGACGGCTGCTGTGTCCTCGTCCTCGCCGCGGTACCCCTACAATTTGCATTATGCGTGCCTAAAACAGGTACACTGTATCAACTTTTGTACAATAAACCGTTCGGTACAAAATCGAAACTCTAGCGACGATCCAGATGATTGACGCATGTCTGCTAAAATTGTTAGAACTTTGTGTGTGGCCGTCACGAGTTTGGCACGTAGCTAGGATAAGGAGACAAAGAACAGGTGCACGATTCTGGTGTGGAACTCTCTTGAGAAACGATCACTTGGAAGGCCTGAGGAGGAGATGAAAGAATAATATTCATACGGATTTTAGGGAAGGTTGTGTGGGAGTTCTAACATCAAGTGTGACTGGTTACCAGTAGATAAGACAGTAACACGAATTCGTGAAATTCACAGTTGTGTAATTGTCTCATCTGTCCTTAGTCCAGCATTCCTTCTCAGTGAATGTATAGCCAGTACACAAGACGCTGGCCTAAATGCAGTATGCACAGTTTTGTATATTTATTATTGGTATTTTTAAGTAAAAGTTTCGGCTTCAAGACCCATTATCAGGCCAACAATTTTTCTGTGTCTGTAAATTATTTGCACTGCCAGTCACCTTTTGTAAACCTCGGTTCCCAAGTTTTTAGAGAATTAATTTTATGTACAGCGTTTAAAATATTTAGGACCTATTGTATAATATAAAATACAAAAGCCACGTGACTTATTTAACGACGCTGTCAATTACTACAACTATACAACGTCGGTAATCAATGAATGAATAAGTGAATGAAGTACGGAGCATTGGTGGAATGATAGTGACGGGGCAAAACCGAAGTACTCAAAGAAAAAACCTCTCCCAGTGTCACTTTGTCCGCCACAAACCCCACACGGACTGGCTTGGAACTGAACCCAGCCCTTCCCGATGCGAGGCCCGCGACTAACCGCCTAAACCATGTACGGCTCCCAACAGCATTCGATTCCTCTTCAATATACTATCTGCCGCACTCACTAGTGTATACACTCCGTATGTTGTTTCACTGCGATTTTAATGCCGTGACTGAAACTGCATTACACTTGTCAATTTCTAAAGGCCTTGAAGTTGAGTATCTTGTTCCGTTCTACCGTCGGTGATCAATAACACGCATACATATCGTTCCATAATGAATTACAGTTTAAATATAATTTTATCTATTCCACAGTCAAGATATTTTAAATATACGAATACATAAATCAGTTCTGTAAAAACCAGGGCTGTGGAGTCAGAGTCGGAAGGAATTTTGGGTGGACTCCGACCTCAATCTAAAATCTTAACTAGATACTCCAGCTCCAGAACCCCGATAGCTACAGTAACCATTAGACTTATACTTAAATATACATTATAAGTCTAAACAGTAGCCTGATGATTCACGTGGTGGTGATGAAATGTCTCATGATACCTTTTTTTAACTTTAGTAGGTTTACACTTATCATATAATACATACTGAGCTTTTATGAAGGAGTCGGAGTCGGAGATTTAAAAATTGAGGAGTCGCAGTCGGAGGTTTTATGTACCGACTCCACAACCCTGGTAAAAACCTGGGATCCCTGGTTTACAGCAGGATGACTGGTACTGTATGTTAGCGTTTTAGCGTGCTGATGGTTCTTGGAGCCGAAATATGTAGCTAAAAATACCAATAATACACATAAGAAGATGTAAACATAAATCTACAGCTTGTGAATTACGTATTCACTTAAAAATAGCATAAAGTGATGGATCATTTACATGATTCCTTCCTCCCTCTATGACGTTAGTCAGCATGGACATGAACCCTTGCATTCCAGCAACAGTGACAGTTCTGACAGTTAATTGTGTATAATCATGAATATGAGGGGGCGGGTAGGGCACACTGAGGACAACAATGTGGCTTAATAACATGGTCATTGAACCGGCCAGAGCCATATGTAAACAACTCTTACTGCTCCACCACCCAAACTACGGGAGGTGCAACACGGAAAGAAACTAACTAACTCCATGGAGCAGATGCCTTCTTGAGAAGCTAACAGTTTCTCAGCTAGTCAAGAAATTCCCCGCATTTTATGGAACCCGAAGGTTCATTACCGCATTCACAAGAGCCCGCCACCTGTCCCTATCCTGAGCCAGCTCAATCCAGTTCATGCCCCCCATCCCACTTCCCGAAGATCCGTCTTAATATTATCCTCCCATCTATGCCTGGGTCTCCCAAGTGGTCGCCTTCCCTCGGGTCTCCCCACCCAAATCCGGTATGCACCTCTCTCCTCCCCCATACGTGCCACATGCACCGCCCATCTCATTCTTCTCGATTTGATTACCCGAATAATATTTGGTGATGAGTACAGATCATTAAGTTCCTGGTTATGTAGTCTTCTCCACTCCCCTGTCGCCTCGTCCCTCTTAGGCCCAAATATCCTCCTCAGCACCCTATTCTCGAATACCCTCAGTCTTTCGTCCTCCCTCAGTGTGAGAGACCAAGTTTCACATCCAAACACGGAAAGAAAGCATCCGATAAAGTACGACCAAAGACAAACGTCTGCGCACATTCTACACAGACGTTTCCCAACTTTCATCATCACAGCAGTTGGCAATCAGAATGAACCTGCACTTAAGACGGCGTACATATACAGGCTACTGCGTAAGTCCCTCCGGGATTTCCGACCGACCTCTGCGGTACAGTAGCCGGGAAGGTAACGACGACGGTGGGTGGGTTCATGTCAACAGAGGGAGAGACACTCCAAGTTTCTGTCCTACCTGACAGGTGCTCGATAAGTCCACCCTTTGTGACGCGGCAGACGTCAATGCTGTAATCAAGTTCCTGCCACACACGCTGCACAAAACGCTTTCTTATCCCCTGTCCACGCCATGTTTCGTCACGACTGCCCGCTAGCTGTGCAACCTGCAAGTACGCCACGGCGCCTATTACCCAGAAAAACTTGGACAGATTCTCTACCTACTGATATGCTCCTTTCTGCTGCTGTGTCTGTCTTGGTTGCTGCGCTGCCGAGTTCGGAAGTTCCCGAGGGACTTATGAATTACCCTGTATGTAGCAGAGTCTTTCCTTTACGGCGGTGTTTCTCAACCTATCAAAGCCTTTCCTTGATGGCAGCGTTTCTCAACCTATGGGTCGCGACTCACATTTGCGTGGCGAAGGTATTCCGAGTGGGCATAGAACAGTCATTTTCGTGATGATTTTACAACACATACGCTCGTTCTCACTTCATTAAATCATTACAAATCACATTATTTACGTGGATTCATGTTTACTTATCTGACACCTATTTTTGTTCCTGGGTCGCGGCTCAGAAAGACTGAGAAACACTGCTGAACGCATTCTCTAATAAAATTATGGTACTCACTATATTTTATGTATTATTTCTACGACAGTGTGCCAACACAATGGTTTGGAAAATATCTTGCCCAAACACAAAGTCTAAAGCTATTAGCAATCTACAATTCAATACCTGATCTCTTTTCTGCGAACTCATACGGTACCCGCCACTAATAAATAATTGCACGTAACTCAAAAATGGTGGCAGCCCCATCTACACCAACGGCGGCATTCTCTCGGACCCCCATTCCACCTGCATTCAACACTCCTACATAAAATGATACAAGGTATACTGCTTAGCACAGAGGTTCGCACGAAACATGGGCGTTTAGGCACTGAGAGCGACTAATGGCGATCTTCTCCCCGTTGATCATTTACAGTTACAACATTAAACAGTTTCCTCAATTGTACACTTCTTTTTTAATATACCTTTTTAAAGATGTCCGTCCGATAGGATACCTAACATAACTGACTTATTTCCCGCTAATAATACCGTTCCCAGTTCGCATAACGACATAAAATTCAATCCTTCGCGTTCTTATGCAAAGACTGCAATACTACGTGCTTCGCGAACGAACAATAACTTGGGAACTTAATTACAGAATTCAGGCCAGACTCGGATAACAAAGTCACGTTTCTTCAAAAGCAGGCGTTACTAACACAAAAAGACAAGTCAATGACATATTCGGGCTATGGCAAATATATGCAGCTCAAACCGCAAGTTTTGTCTGGGAACGTGACGCGTGCCAAAGGACTTCGCGCGGCGATAAATATGAAACTCATCGGCCAAGATCGTGAAAGCAGTTTGCTTACAGAGGGAACCTCTCCACAACGGAACATTTAAATCGGGTCTGGGACAAACCGATCATAAATGCCAAGCAAATGACCGTCATCCGCCCATCAGCTGAGGAAGGGACACCCTCTGTGCACCCCTCTGTTCCTTTCCACCCTGCCTACGACGCAAAAATCCCCGGATATACTTCAACTGACAAGACTCCGACATATTATCAAGAAGCGTACCAAGTTCAAAATGGCCTGAAGCACTGTTAAATTTGTCATAAAGGTCGACCATGTCTGGGATAACTGCAAACAACCTTCCCATCTGTTACTCTACAGAGGCAGACACTTGCACAACGGATGCCCCACAAGGAGCAACAACATATCGCTAGCCACCAGGTGGAGAAACAACTCATCCTTCAAACCACCGACCCCACAGGGGAGCGAAATGGAAGACACACATGAGGAAACACCACAAACCATCCAACAAGAACACAGAATATTCTTCTCCAGCAAACAACACCACTACCACGCTGAGCTTTCCGCCAACACCAGCATCAGACTCGCGAACGCCTAGCACCGCAGCTGCACACAACGGATGAGACGACATGCTCCTGTACAATAACAGCAGCATTCAGACAACGGAACACGTTACAGTTCAGGCTTCCAGTCCGTTCCTTAAAGCGTTCGAAGTCACTACCAGAAGTGCTGCAGAATATGATAGAGAACAATGGCACTGTGTCAGAAGATAACGCGAAAAATATTTGAGGTGAAACTTACAAACATGGCGACGGCACTTAAGTTCCGACATTTGTGTGCAAGACTAAAGGCGGAAAATGTGTATTGGAATTATTATTATTATTATTATTATTATTATTATTATTATTATTACGTAAATTTAGTTAGTCCCTCACAAACAGGCGGAAGCATTTTAAAAAAACCCTGTAAGTTCTTCTCAGATTTTCGTGTTCTCATGTCTGGGAACATTCAATCAGTTCAGTCCCACGCTGGAAAAATAATATAAACACGAACAATTTAACAACGAGAAACTGTCACCCATTGTTCTCCAACTACACAAGTAGTTTAATGGTCTATTCGTAAGTAAATTACTTTTAACTTCAAAGTAGACTGTAAAATCGGTGAAAAAATAATATGCAAACAATCTCTCCAAATAAATTACTCTTAATTCATAAGTCTTTGGCGCGTTTCCTTGGCACGCGCTAAACACAAAGCTACAGTACACTGCTGTATTCACAAAAATTTCATTCATTGGAAGCACATGCAAATTCGTAGCAGTCCACGTGGGCTCCGAGAACGCGACGTTGCAAATAAACGGAACAAACAAATGCGTGGCGGTATATGCCGGCTGAAAATCGGGGCTCGAACAAGGACACTCTGGAATATAAGGCGCGCTGTAATCAAACCACCAAATTCACTAAAAGATAAAACACCAGTGTACAAACTGGCCAAATGTAAATAAAATTCCGATGGAATGCACCCCTGCAGGAAGTGAACCGTTACGTCACGAGATTCGTAAACTTGTTGACTTTGTCATCTTACGGAAGAATTCCCTCAGCTGCGGAAGGAGGAGCTGAGTAGTGGTTTATGATATGGACGTAGTACTTATGAAACATCACTAGCATCACTACAAACGAAACTGTATCCAGCTGTCTTCTCTCAAGGTTACCTCCATATTCAGGCGGCATTACTGGTGATTATCAGCGTGGATTTCAACGCAACAGATCACCGCTGAGCAGATATTCCTGCATTCGTCAAATACGCGCGACAACATGACGTACAACGGGACAGTACATCAACCTCAGGAATACCTGATTCCGTTAGTGGGATGTATTGTGTAACGTTTTCACTGCGTTTTGCATATTCACGAACTGTTTTGGCTAATTACGTGTTCACATTAAACCTACAGTCAGGCCCGCACAGACAAATATTTTCTCACGCCTTGCCATTCAGAATGGTCTGACACAATGAGATGCTTTCTCACCAGTGCTCTCCGAAGTTAGGCTTTGATATATGGTATTAAGAGCCAGGAAAATCGCGGGAGATGGGGTCCAAACAATTAGGCCAAATCATCAACGCTGATGGTATAATTTTACTGAGCGAAAATATTCGTACAACGTCGTTCACGTGTCGTCACTGGAGTGCAAGACAAAATCACAACATGAAAACGACTAATAAATTCCTCGAAAATGTGGAAACCAAATATCTGGAACAGAGGTTCACAAATCTAAACTGCAGTCACGAAGAAACGAAGGCATTCAATTCAGGAAAGGTGTGGTACAACTCATTTCAGAGTAGTCTGTTGATCTGTCTCATATCTAAGATTATAAAGATAGCAACTAAAATACACAACACTATAACTCCGCATGTTATTCTACAGGGGTGTGAAATCAAGCGCCTCACATTAAGCCAAGCATACAGACAAAATGTCTGCGAACAAAGTGCTGGGCGGAAATTTGAACCTAAGGGGCAAAAGTAACAGGTGGCTGGAGAAAATACGGAACTTCGTAATTTGTGCTACCTAAACACAGTACTATTGGGATGATCACGTCAAAGAGGATATGACAGACGAGACATACAGCACACATGGGGGCAAAGTGAAATGCATGAAGGAACGATACCACTTAGAAGTTATAATACCTAAACACAAGGATACTAAGGTAATCTAGAATAGGATGAGAAGTTGTAAACTGTATTAACGTAGCTCAGAACAGGTATCAATGGCGGGATCTTGTAAACACTGTGACGAACCCAAGGAACTGAAAAAATACGCAAAATTATCTGCCACGCTCAGCAACTATTCCCTTCTCAAACGGACTCTCTGCTCCAATGAGTCAGTTTGTCATCTCCCTCTTACACGTTAAATCATTTAAAGATTTCCCTCGTGTAAGCAATAAAAATCCAAATGAAATAAAAATATACCAACAACAGCGTAAATTCAATGAAAAACTCCTAATATTTGCAAGCAACAAGACTCGAATTAAATACAATTTATAAAACGCTGTTCATTTCCGCCTATTATACATCTGATTCCAGTTTACTCCCGTCCCCAGACATATTTACGTACTTACAGAACATGTAGCATGAACTAACATTGTACAACCACGCCAAAACCGACGGTGAGAAGACAAGATCACAACTGAACATCCACACAAACATGGAATTTAAACCGACCGATGAAACAGGAGGAGAGATCAACATTCTTGACCCTTCTGTCATTAGGCAATCGATTTACCTTCAGATCCATATATAGGCTACTGCAAGCCAACTAATACGAATGCAACTTCAACTTTCAATTCCAACCATCCAATCGAACATAAACTTCCCGCCTACTGGTTCATGTTGCACCGAAAACACCAGCTTCGTCCGTCAGCGAATAAATAACACAACGAAATTAAAACCATACTTGATACTGCTGCCGCCAGTGATTTTCCACTCAACGATCAAACTAATGGAATCAAAAAATGTCTCCACATACAGGTTTTGCGAAATATGACGCAGACCGGAAATTTGGGGCCCCTTTTGTTTACAGAGGGTCATATAGAGAAAAATCACCAAATTGTTTAATGATACAAATCATAAGATAGCTTGAGATATGCGCTCTTCTGGGACATTACGCAGCGTTGAGCGGTAGTTCTGTATCGACAGGTTGTCCCGAAACGTCTGTACAGAAATACCGCTCAACGCTGCGTAACAACGCAGAAGAGCGCAGATCTCATCTACACGGCGGTGGAAGCCTGAAATCACGCATAAGATAGCTTTTAAAACTGACAACGCCATCTATAGCCATGTGAAGAGTCGAGATAAAGTCAGTCCATTATAATGACACTGAAGTTTACAACCCGATTTGTCAAGACCGCGGTAAGATTTACACGGGACAGAATGAATGAACCCTCAAGGCACACTTTTCTGAACATGTCAGATACACCAAACCTAATAACTCAGCATACGCTATGCACATGCATAATATGAGTCATTCCTACAGACCGATAGACAGCACGACGAAGCTAATCGAATATTCTAAATACAAATGGAAAATGAAAGTCGATGAAAATCTACACATACATTTACATAACAATACTGTGACATGTCAGATACACCCAACCTAATAACTCAGCATACGCTATGCACATGCATAATATGAGTCATACCTACAGACCGACGGACAGCACGACGAAGCTGATCGAATATTCTAAATACAGATGGAAAATGAAAGTCGATGAAAATCTACACACACATTTACATAACAATACTGTGATCAGTGGACAATCTAGGAGGAGCAAATATCCCCGTCTTTGAAATTATCAACAAACTGCAAACATCCTACGCAAGCGCATAAGCACTCGTATGTCCCAACACGCTCTCCGTACTATTTTACCCGCTCAGTCAGTTAGTAATCACTCAAAGAAACCGTATATACCATTTTGCATCCGTACACGTGTTACAGAATACATTTCCAAACATGCAGATAATCATCTACGCACATCATATACCCTATATAGTAAATGAGTTTTCAAACTGAAATTGCATATCCTACCACCTTTATACAAGCTTCCACATTAATTTTCCGCAGTGGAATCTACCCACATTAATAACTTTTTGACACATATAAATGATAGGAGTTGCCTTAATTTATTGTTCTTCGTAAGTCTACGACACATTTACCTCCCACACCATTTATGTTTATTCAGCATCTAGTATTTTGCTTTCTTACTGCTTCTGATCTACATACCGATGGTTACACACAGATTATCTTAGATTGTCTCTGTTTTGCAATCCATCGTGTCCACGGCACCTGTGTGCTACAGGACGGCCTACAGAGAGGCCATTACTACACGCTACATTTAGTTAGTCTTATTTCACTTCGACAACTTCGACAATACTTTTCTAAATGGACACCCTGTACCACTAACAGCTAAGTACACTATCGATGAATAAACAGGAATCCTGTGACGTTGCCAGGAATAATTTTAGGCACATGACCCAACGCACGCAATTTACTACAGACAACCCGTATAAATTTTACCATT
The DNA here is from genome assembly GCA_013340265.1 of Coptotermes formosanus. Taxonomy (NCBI): domain Eukaryota; kingdom Metazoa; phylum Arthropoda; class Insecta; order Blattodea; family Rhinotermitidae; genus Coptotermes; species Coptotermes formosanus. Next base: position 1,016,344 of record BLKM01001521.1, read on the forward strand.
TTAATGTTCCATACATTATTTTCAGTAAACTTCAAATTTATAATCAAGAAGCATTAGATCATCCTACTTTCGGCATCGAATAAACAACACATTACACTGGCGAATATTAGGGCGTTTTATATAGACAGATTTTAGCAACATATTAATGTACAGTTATATTCTGCAATATGTCAGCTGACCTGTCGCAACAGTTTTAATGTAAAACTCACGTAATTTCTCCTTCGTGTTTTACATGTTCTTCCTGATGACGGCCCCGCCTGGCCGAAACACGGAGGAGAAATATTAAACCTACTTTTCTTCTCCACAGCACATTTATTGTGTACTGCGCTGGTCTTTATTCTTGGGTTATACAAGTATAGGTGAATAATGCATCAATTCGAGATATTTACGTGTATCACACGACGTAACTGCGAATACATAAAGTGATCTTCGTATTCTCTGCATCGACAAAATACAAGCAAATGCCACGTAAGCATATGACCAGTAAGATATTAAGTGATGTAAAAATTCTCAATTATGAATCTTAAAAGCAAGGTCGCCCTTCAGTTTCTGCTCGCACGGGAGATGATGTAACATGAAATGTACAGTATCTGCGTTGTTTCTACTAGCCGTGGCGGTGGCTGCATCAGGCCTGGCCGCGATCTGCAGACATTTCGACTGACATCCTGTAACAGCCTGGCATCCACACAATGGCGGATCGTCATTACCGGCAAGATACAGCAAACTTAAAAGTGAAGGACAAAGCATGTCAGAAAAATAACGCTTTTCTTACTTTCTTCTCTCCTTTCTCTCCTCTCCCACCCCTCCCCTCTCTGATCCCTCTCTCTTTCTTCGCTGTTATGCCTACATGAAAATAGGCTCCGGTATGTCTTCGCTTAGAAGCCTACATCAATGTATACTTCCAACAAATATAAAAACTAATAAAATATAATAATAATAATAATAATAATAATAATAATAATAGCTGTTTGTATAGCATCGAGCTGGCAAGGAGAGAAATGAAATCACGTTTATACAGGGACTCCGGCCTCTATACAGCAGTTTGTATTCCACTGCCTCGAACAAAGCGGTATCAGGCACATCCAGTTTGTTCCTGTGTCCAAGGAGCACACAGGAAGTAACACTGAGATGCGTGGGGCTGCAGTCAGCTTCATAGTTCAGCCCCCTTTACCCTCGGGGGAAACGCACTCGGTACCCACTGGATAAAGAGGCCGTGCTGACTCCAAAGCAGGTCTGGACAAGGCGATGAAGAAAATAAAGATGGTAACGAAGGCTACGTCCATCCCGTAAAGCATATTTTGTAACACAGTACTGTAAACCGCCACTGAATGATTCGCTCGCTACTTGGATGAGGCTGTAAGCAGACTGCAAGTGACCTTCTGCACACACGACGTACGTGCTGGCGTATGTGTAAAGGACACGCCGCCCGTTCCATGCCCTGTTGCGGTGGGTATTTTCTTCGCTCTAGTCCACTGTGGCCAAGTGGAATACAGAAACAGACCACAACTATCATCAGTTTAGTCCTCCCCCACTGTATACAGTTCGTATAGACTCCATACGCTTCGTCTGCACGTCACTGCGTGGTGGTAGAGACGCCGCAAGCGACCACCTTATTACCAAACATGATGTCCACTGCTGACGAGAACCGAGTTTTCATTAAACAAGACTGACGTGACAAACATAGAGGAAAAAATTACCTCGCCTAGAGTGTCGGGACTGGCCAACCTTTAACTACAATACTAGCACCCAGAAAGGCCATGGCTGGGCGGGGGGGGATCTGTCGGACAGCGTTCANNNNCCCCCCCCCCCCCCCCCCCCCCCCCCCCCCCCCCCCCCCCCCCCCCCCCCCCCCCCCCCCCCCCCCCCCCCCCCCCCCCCCCCCCCCCCCCCCCGAATGATGCGGCCGCGCCGGGTGGCAGAGTCCATGGAGAAGCAAAATAAGTATTTTAAATTAAATAATTAACTTTCTGCTCTCAACAACTTTCAAATTATTCAACCAAATAAAAGGATATTCAACAAATGAGATTTTTAACTTCGTAATTTCTGTCAGGGGTAGCCATTACGATTACTCGCTCCGGGTGCCCAAAAACCCCAGCTACGCCAACAGCACCCAGTACTAGAGACCGCACCATGCACTTTTCTCCACACATAGCTCCATTCTTGCCAAACAGAACACACACACGCTCCTGAAGTGTTGTATGAGACTTGTAAGGTTTTTTGAAGCTCTTCAAAATAAATGCTGATACACTACCACCGAACAGGCAACTATCGAGACCACACTCATCATTCATGACATATCTTTCAGCACTGTATCATTAACTGATAAATCACCATCAAATAAAACAAATGCTTAATAATACCAGCAGGCAATTCGAACCCCAGTGAGGGCGAAGTTTTCCATACCCGTCCAGACCAGCCCTGAGCCCCATCCAGCATCATGTACAATGTCTTCTGGTCTCCTTCCCGGGGGGTTAACGCGGCCGGGGTTTGGCGTTGACCTCCAACCCCATCTAAAGCCGAGGTTATGGATTGAATAGAGCTATAACTCCACACCCAATCTGCGCCTTCATGGCATGTTATAGGGTGAACTTACCTTTCATTCTCGATGTGAAATGCAGTACTTTCATGGTGGGTGCGTGTGCACGCGCGCGTGTCAATAGTGCCTAAACACATATCTCAAAACTTGCTCTTACCAAAGAGGAAAATGTGTATAACATGCTATGTTTATCAAATTTTGATTTAGTGCAATAAGCTGTAAACCTTATACACTGTTCCAAATAAACTGACAACCTAACCAACCAATGAAACATATCACACTTACTTCACGCCACCTTGCTCCATATTACCACATCACAGGTGTTAACAATTACAACTGAAATTTAACAGGATACCAACCAGAGATAAACAATAATCTGGCATTCCCTCCCAAAATAATACAATGACATTTTTGGTTTATCTGGCTGTTTCCCATAAATTAAGAATTGCGGAGGAACCTAGGAATAAGTAACCAACCTCTGATTTATTCCAAACTGCTATGTTTATCTTCAGCCCACAAAATGCTGTGAAAAAGTACTTTACACCTTTACATACAATGACAGTCATACCACAACATCAGCTGATCTTACAGAATGTTGGTCTACAAAAGCCTCCAACAAAACATTTATGCTGTACTTTGATCCACTCAACACATAGGCTTATTGAATAAAATGACAGGGTACCTTAAAATACACACGGCAAAGTTAACCTTGAACCCTCACTCTATGAAGACATGTGACATAAACACAGTGTAAAACCCTTCCTTTCCATTATAACCTTATGAAGATTCAACATGGAAATCATCATCCTTTCTAGTAGCATATTCATGAAAATTTAATTCCTAGTCGAATAAGTATTATATTCTCGGAAATAACTCAGCACCTCATAAATATACAGAGAAGTTACAGTCAAGATTTTTAATTCCTTAAAAATGACTACATGACTCTCGTCTGTTCACACCTTTCATTATACGGAGGAGAACCCTTTTTTGCAATTTCAGAACTTTACTACATTCATTTTCACCACCCCAGAAGATTATACCATATTTAACTAATGACTGGAACTTGGCAAAATATATATTCCTCAGTATATTGAAAATCAAGTCATCTCTCAAAGATTTACTAATATAACAACCCTTGCTCAACTTTAAGCATAATGATTGTATATGTGTACTCCATCTTAAATTTCTTGTGATACTGATTCCTAGAAATTTGAACTCTGGCATAAAACTTATAATTGAATTATTAAATACTATATTTAACTCCATTATTTTATTATTTTTATTTAAATGAAATAACATTGCCTTAGTTTTGTCTGTATTAACCACAAGGTTATTATTTGTAAACCAAGCTTGCTGCTGATTCATCAACTTATTTGTCCTCTGCAGAAGAGCATTTAAGTCCGTATCTATTACCAGTACACTTGCGTCATCCACGAAAAGGACCACTTTTACATCCTGCATATGCAAAGGCACGTCATTAATATACAATAAAAACAAAAGGGGACCCAGAATGGATCCCTGTGGTACACTATGTTTTACTATCCTATTCGTTGAAATATATATCATCTGCTTAGAATGCTCATTTTTGGTTGAAATTATTTCAACATATTGAGACCGAAGACATAAGTAGGATTTGAACCATTCTTTTGTTGTCCCCCTAATTCCATAGTAATCCAGTTTTTCCAATAATTTATCATGATTGATCACATTGTATGCCTTGGTAAGATCAAAAAATAAACCCAAAACAAATAACCGACCATTCAATGCCTCCTGTACATTTTCAATAAAAGCCCGACATGCTGTCCCTGTCTACTTATTACGCCTAAACCCATTTTGCTCCTCAGCCAAAATATCATACTTTTCCACAAATGATGATAATCTATTATACATGATTTTTTCCAAAATTTTAGAGAAAACCGGTAGAACGGATATGGGTCTATAATTACTAATATCTCTTCTGTCACCTTTTTTATAAACCAGTCTAACTTTAGCAATTTTCATCAAATTGCAAAAAGAACCTTGATTTATGGATTCATTAAATATGAAACTTCATGGTTTTTAATATTTTGGATGCATTCCTTTACTAGGAATTCAGGGATTTCATCAAACTCTGCTGACGCCTTTCCTTTTAACTTAGATACCACCTTAACAACTTCTTCTTCAGAGACCAGAAAGAGAAACATGGAACTGTGATTATTTTTCACAAAATACTTGGGTGTTTTGATCATTTATCCTAAACCTGTCCATCCCAACAAGTTGATCAACCTTATCAACAAAATAGGAGTTAAATAACTCAGCAACATTCTGGGGATGAGTTACTTCTACCCTACCATTTTTTAACCAGATTTCCTGTAGAGATTTCCCTGATTTCTCTATTTTTTGTTAATCATCTGCCACATTGTTTTAGTTGAATTTTTAGTGTGTGAAATCCATCTGTCGTTCTCCCTTTTTTTTTTTGCTTCTGAAATAACTTGCTTGTAAATTTTTTTATGTCTTTCAATGTACTGTAATGCATTCCTTGACATGGTCACCTTGCCCGTTAAGCTGTTTAAAAAACACATTTTCTAACACGAAGTTTTTATACCTCTGGTTATCCAATTACTATTTTTGTCCACTTTTTTAATCTTCTTCGTGGGCAAGGTTCTCCTAAAGTAGCCTAAAAACCTGTTTAAGAACAAATAATATGATTCATTTAAATTATTTACCGAATAAATACCTTCCCACAATTCACTATTCAACATCATATTAAATTTTGCAACCTTATATTTTGAAAACCTCCTTGTTATAACTTCATCAGGTACATCGACTGACACTTTTAGGACCAGACCAAATGATCAGAGTAACCCAAGTTCCATACCTCTAAGAGATACTCATTATATCGTTTATTTATTATCATAACATCTATCAGAGAGGCTGAGCTCTTGGTAATTCTTGTCAGTGAAGTAACTGCATTTATTAAGTTACGTGATAATAATAGACTTTGCAGTTCCTGTACCTGATCGTTCACATGAGGGAAATTTATATTCCAGTCACCACATATTATTAATTTTTTCCTTCTTTCTTGAACTTTCTCTAACAGTATCTCTAGCTTATCAATGAAGTTTTGTATATCTGTACTAGGGGATCCATACATACATATCAATAAACAGTCCAAATCAATTAATTCAACTGCAGACAATTCGAAGTCTTTTTCAGCACACAGATCTTTTAGATATGTCACTTCCTTTGTATTTAGCTCTTCCCTTACGACTACACAAGATCCTCCATTCTTGGCTTCTCTCCTACAGAGTCTATTACCCAATTTAAATTTGTTAATTTCTACCATATTAATCTGATCTTTCATCAGCCAATGTTCTGTGAAACATAAGGCATCCAAATTTTGCAGACTGGAATTTAGGACTGTTAATTCCAACTGTTTGTTACTTAGACTTTGTGCATTATGCTGCAGAATCACAAACTTATTTTGTTTAGGTTCTAAATTTTTCCTGTGATATTCTTGGTGCCTTACGTCCATAAAAAAACTTCTTTCACTGATACTTTACACACCCGTATTGGCACAGATTCCATATGCTGACTAGACTTACTATCCACTGTACCCTGTTCATTAGTTCCTTGCTTGTCCTCACCTATACTATCCTTGTTTATACCTCTCAATTCTGTCACTTTTTCCCCATATCTTGATTGTGGGGATCTCAACACTTCTTCTTCCTTCCATTTCATAGGTATCCGATCAGATTTTTTTTTACTCAATAGATCCTTAATTACACTTGCAATTTTTATTCCCAATAACTCATTTCCTTTCCCGTTTAAATGCAGTCCATGTCTTGTAAAGAAACCCCAATTTTCATCCAGTTCAATCACATTAAGATGATCGAAGGCCTTCTCAACTTTTTTGAGTTTTCTATTGCACACTTGCACTTCATTGTTAACACATGAATTTGCCTGAAGATTGTATCTATGAGGAACACTTACAACCACAAGATTCATCTGATTATAATCAGTCACAAATTCTTGTAATCTCTGAAGACCACTTCCAGTTTCATTCTTTACCATGTCTTGGGTCCCTCCCCAAATAACACACACGTCCTTCTTTGTAAGTGCACTTACTTCTGATTTCATCATATTTGCAACCACTCCCAAATTAGAACCAGGCTTCACTGTTCCTAATACTACATATTCTTTACCAAGATTATTCTGCAGCTCCTCTGCCAAACCTCTTGCATGGCTATCTCCCAACAGTATAATTCTTCTGGTATTCTTCTTTCCCATCTTCTTAGTAATCATCCCTTCACTTTGTCTACACTGCTGCTGTTACCGATCGAATGAAGTCTGATAACTTTCACCATCCATAAATGTTGGTTCAAATCGATTTTCTGTGACAGGTACGTGACACAACTTCTGAGGATTTACAACAGATTTCTTCCTTCCATTCTTCACTTGTATCCAATTCATTTCACACTCCCTGCTCTTGCAAGGAACTTCACTTAAACTATTTATTTTTGCTGAAATCACATTTAATTTGTGTATTATAACCTCCTTTACCGAACCTCTTACGGCAACGATTAGGAGCTTCTTTAATTCCATCATATCTTCTTGTGGGCAACCTAAATTATTACTTCCCATGAACACACTTTGACTTTGATACAGATCACACTTCTTAATATCACATATTTCAACCTTTCTTTGAGAACAGATGACTTTTCTACTCATTTGTAACTCTGTCTGCTGATCTATGGATGCCATCTTGTTAGGAATTATTTAAGAAGTTCCAGATGTAAAATTTGGCAGAATTCTCATGTTCAAGGATGGCCAGCCATCAAACCTACAGCCCAAATTCAGCTGGGTGTAGCACGTAATATGTGCATTACTACATCAAAGACAGCCCCTAAGTTGCCTGTCCCAGATGCTTCAAAACAGGACAAACCATCTCATTAAGCCCTGCACTACTTTCCTATGTTAATTCTTTGCTGCAATGAAATTTTGCTTCCTGGTCACAGAGAAGAAAGTTTTTCAAAACTAATGTCCAAAGATAAGATCATTATCCAGATACATTCTCCAATTTTGACTGCAGCTTTATAAAAATACGCTCGGAAATGGCGTGTGGGTATACAGGTAATACTTGATGATCTGGGGTTCCAGAAGTTCAAAAGGCTTAAGAATCAAGAACCAATGCATTAAGAGGACACAAGTCTGTCACGAACACTACCTAAATGATAAGCTACAGAATTCTGCTGGTAGTTACATATCTTACAGAATTTCACTGAATTACAGGCCTACACATCCACTACTGCAGGTCCGGAGTTTATCAATCACATCCAAGATTATTATAAAGCCCGTCCGTGATCCTAACATCTGAAAAGTATAAAGAAAGCCTAGCCACCACCACCTCAACTCCTGTCAGGACTGCTGACCACAGAATCTGAACACAATGAAACCTAAATACCAAACAGAAATAAGGTCCACCACTTTTTATCAACATGCAATAATAAGTCAACACACATTTGCATATGCATGGCAAATGCACCACTTCTAAAATTAAATATCAACAATTTCCCCAAAGCATGCAAAGACGAACATTATTAGAATAACTAATTTTAAAACAGGTTCATAGGGTGCAGACCATGTTCACTTGTCTCAGAACAGGAACAAGTGGCCAGCAGGTGGGACCACTGTAACAAACCTTCAGGTCCCACAAAATGCACAAATTTATTGATTGAACGAGCAACTATTTGATTCCCAAACAGGATTATGCTCCACGGAGTTGGAGTCTGCAAGTTTCGACAGTCTTAAGAGCTAAGACAACCACTCTCAATTATTCCCAAAAGATTTTGGTGCAGCATATAAAGGGGACACCATCAGTTGAATGGCCTATACGCAACCTTAACAACTACAAGAAGTGAGGAAGTTAAAACTGAATTGCTATTTTAAACAGTAGTAAGGAAACTATTATTGCATGAAGGCCAATTTAAAAAGCCATAAACCCACTCCCAAGGCCACGTGCCAAATGCAAGCAACAAAACACATAATTTTTTAATAAATATGTCAACAAACCAAGTCTTATATGTTTCTGAAATTGTGTGTTACAATAAACGTGACTGTTACTGAGGACACCATCCACTGTCTTGTTTTCAAAAATTTTTGGTCATCTGATGTAACACGGGGAAGTATCCCACACAGCTGATCCAGTTCGAAATCAATGGTAATGCCACTGACTGAGATTAGCTCTTTCTAATGGGCCAAAAAGAAAAAAACTTTCCTTCCTTACGTGGGATCCAGATCTAATTTCCAGAATGATAAGTCAGAAAACTCAAAATAGTAGTACCCAAAACAATTTATGCTGCTGATTTAAAAAATGAAGAGTATTGTTATAATGAAATTATATAAGATTCTAATAACTTATATCTTAGATTTTACTGTTGGAAGATTATCAACATGAAGCATTGCACAACCACTTTACCACCAAAACCGCAATATGGACACACTTTATTGTCACAAGCAACAAAATGACCATTCAACTGTGTCACACAGGAATACATTTATGTATTCTAGGAATTAATATGCAGACCACACAGTGCAATTTGAAATCTCCATGGATGAACCATCTTACTTTGACAGTCCTTCAGATTCTGCCACACACACACACACACACACACACACACACACACACACACACACACACACACAAATGCATAATTCCAACCATGAACACAACTCTAGTTTTTATTCACATACTGTGAGATAATTTGTGATGCCAAAAGACAGCGCAACAGACACTGAATAAAACAACATAAAAATCAGAATGAAAAACTGTTCTGTCCAGAAAAAAACTGAAATACACTCAACCCTCAGAATCTTCCTTATTTTCTTTACAGTATGTATACTGTTGTGAGTACAATAAATAAATATACAATGAAAGCCATCCAGTAATGTCCATTCAGATCTCAATGGCAAGAATTATTTCCTGTTAAATTTTTATTTTGGCCTGATGATGACTGCCTAGGTGGTTGAAACATGTTGCCAATTTTCAACTTTTAATAAATAAAGAAAAAGTTGTGAGTACAGCTTTCATTGTATATGTATTCCTTATTTTCATTAATGCACATTCCAAATTCATGTTCAATACTTCTATGGCAATCCTACATTCATCAGATTAAATGCCCAGATACTGTACATGTATAAATTTCACTACATTCTGGCTACATTAATTACAAATGCATTAGGCATCAGCTGCAAAAAGTAGTGGTCTTCCACATTATGACACAATGCATTCTCATGTGTATGGTACCAGCATATCTCAGAAACATACTGCCTCCACCTCCACAGCAGAAGTGAAGATCAAGGCAGATGGTCCCCTGAAACATTCGTATCCACCTGCCAGACTACACAGTGTCACAACCCAAAAGACAGTATCAATATTCATCACCATCAAAACTTCAAATCTAACATACATTATTTTGCTTTTCAAAGCATCTGTCACATTATAAAATGTTCCTGAAACAGATAACAAACACTAACTGGTTAATTCTGCTTTATGTTGCTAACAAAAATATACACAACATTGTTTCTGCACAAATTCAAAGCATTTCCCTAACAAACATAAAACCTACAAATTTATGTCATGAGTTATCATGTGACAAAAATTATCAACCACAAACGCAAGCCTAATACAAATTCACACATTCACGACAGCTGTGGAGCCAAACGACCCCCCCTCCATGCCAAAGTGTACCACTGGTTCTGTCCCTGGGATGTACAGTGGCCACAGCAGGAAGCTGCCACTCACCTCCATCTAGTGCCAAGATTACATATGCATATACCTATACAACCACTTCCCCATGTCTTAATGATGTGGTGCTTAATCAAGCAAATGGCAACTTTACCTTCACCTTTCTACAAACATTCTCACCTACCATCATATTTGGTACCACTTGAAATATCACAACAAGTTTAATTTGTTCTATTACATATTTCTTGTCTATACACTGGACAGCATACCAATTACATCTTCCAGACAAGGTTATGCTAAGAACACAAAAAGCAGTCAACATTCATCAACACAACATCCCATACACTACAGCTGGCTTCTGGAAAATATTTTAACACATTAAACAGTCTACAGGTGAGATCTACATTTTTTAATTACACTAACACAGAATAGCAGATGCACTTACACCCAATGTTTAAAATTATTCATTCGCTGACACTTCAAAAAACTGTAATTTTGTTCACAAAAAGAATCTCCAACAGCACAGTCCATGCACTGACTACGCTACAGACTGGACGATCTGGGGTCAATTCTGGGCAGGGAAAAGAGATTTTTTCTCTTCTCCAAAACATCCAGACTTGCTCTGGAGCCCATCCAACATCCTTTGTGATAGGTACCAGGGCCTCTGTCCCCAGGGGTAAAGCAGCCAGGGCATGAAGTTATTCACTCACTTCCATTTAGTACAGAGGTTAAGAACAGGTGGAGCTATACCTCTACTCTCTCTACACATGCCTTCTAGCATGGACAGCAACAACTTAACCTTTGCATTTGTTAACACAGGCAACATCTACAAGTAAACGCATTTATGTTACCATAATATATAAACCTTCATTTGTGTGTTCCTCTCTTCTCATATCTTACAAAATTCATACAGTACCACATGTGGGTTGACAACACACACATTTACAAAAACACGTGTCACAAATTGCAACAAAGGAAACACAAAAAAATGTAATCCATGAACGTTACACTTGAGTTTTCACATTTGCGACAGCCACCACAGACAAAAGCACACAGAATGTAATAAATCAGGGTTAGGTTTTGAGTTTCATATCTGTTTCCAGTTGCTAACATATATATATATATATATATATATACACACATTTGGTTTTGAGGTTTATAACTAGTTAAACAAACTGAGGCTACAATGTCCAACATGTGCAAAGGTTAGGTTTGGTGGTTTTATTTTAGTGACAAGAAATTCAAGTCATGATTGCCAACACACATAAAGACCAGGCTTTGAAGTTTCATTTTCTGTAACAGATGCAAGTTACAGCTGCCATTTAGTGAAGGTATGAAAATTTTATCTACCAATGTTAAGCTTCCGAGTTTCATACACTGACAAGAACTCAGTCTACACTGGCAACCATCACTTTGATTACTGTTACCACATTACCAACTCAGATGCATTATGGTTGCCACTACAGCAGACAAAGGCATATCGCACAAACAGCATATACTTTCATTACATTACACCTTTCACTTATAATAAACATTGTTTCGTTACAGACACACGGGTACATCGAACTGTTGGTGAATATGGAATATCAAACAGCAAGTGTTAACAAGAGAGCTAGCTTAGGCTTTCAGAGTTCATGTTTGTGACAGAATGTCAATTTGCACTGACAACCGTTACTATCTATGGTGGCAACCCACATGCAAACAGTTTCGAAAACACAGCAAGTGAAGTATTACAAGGGCTATATGTGCATCTGCTATGTTTTCCCTCTAACTGTGTATCAGCTTACCTGTACGCCAAGGACATGCATTGGAACAATTTGCTTAGCGATGAATCTATCGACAATTGTGCTGCCCCTTCCCTTGTGTTGAGTCTACTAATTTGAACAGTCACACCGACAGTGCTCGATAAAGGTCTTCCTTCTTCTTCAGGTACTGGAACTGCCACTAGGTCATCATCATCTTGCGCTTCTAACTCAAATTCTGACACCATGAAGTGACCCGAGTGAATTGTTTCTTTCTCGGGTTTTTTTGGTTTATTGTCTACAGAATCTGTTCCTTGCGTCATTATGGTCACTTTATGATACATAAGTTCACCACACTGCATTTGTACTGATTTCAAAAGTATGTCACTAACACTTCCGGCTGTGTAACTTTGTCTTACTTCGAATAGTAACTAACCACACTTCCCAGTCCTCATCTTCGCCATATTATGATAAGATGCGACGTATCGGATCCGAAATCAGCACTCTCTGTCGAACACACGGCAAACTACATTATTACCGACGGATCCACTAGTGTTCGTCGCACCGCACCGCGAGGGAAAAGTGACTATAAGCAGATCGGGCAAACGAATGTTTACAGTTCCTCAAAGAAAATTAAATATTAATTGGCATATGCTACATTTAAGTACGTATTTGTATGACGACAACTGTAATAAACAAAAAGAACTTTCGTTGTGAACGGGCAGAAATAAAATCCTTTTATTGCGTACGTGCGCGCATGCGTGTAATTACGTGAACAACAATCTCCAAGTAAAACGGCACAAATGCCAAACATCTGAGACTTTTTTACATGAATTGTGTAAAGCTAAACCGTGTCTGACTGCTGTTCGATCGTCTGCGAGTCAACAAATGACAACAGGCTATTAAATTGTTACTTCTTCCGTACCAACGTAGGGGCACTTTTTTCTTGGAACGCATTTATTTCAGCTCTTGATTGAATTGATTTAGGTCGAATACGAATGTGAACGTCATTAGGGCTACTCGTATTTGCCTTAATAAATATGCAAATTTCATCCTAGCTGAACAACACTGACAAAGTTTTACACGAAGGTTTAAACGCAGTTTTATATACTTTTCGTTCAACACTAATTATTACGATGTAATAATAAGATGAATAAGGGAAGCACCCTTTCTGCATGTCATGTATACATTTTTTCGTGTTGGCTGACAATACTGACCGGACATACTGAATAATAAAATACGTATATGACAAGAACATAATTAACATTCACTACGCCCTGTGTGAACCATGGTTCTACAGCATCATCATTCCAAAGCTATCCGAAAACCTTCCTAGTGGGAGAAGCACGTTACTAGCGACAATTCGAGAAAAGTGGGAGAGTGAGGGGGTCCGGGGGGGAGACAACGCCCCCCGCCCCCACCCGCCCGCTCGCTGGGAAACAGAGAACGGCTGAGTTGGCCTGTTAACGATAAGTTTGCAGCTATTGTTGAGCACTGAAAAGCTGCGGCGTCATCGGTCGCTATGCTCATTTAACTGCGCACTGTCAGTTTCGGAAATTGCATAGCGTCGGAGGTAGATGAATGAAATATGATAACGGTTTACATTAGAAATGATAATGGTGTATTGGTTGAATACTACTGATAGCAGAAAACCAAAGTACTGTAAGAAAGCTCCTTCCCAGTGTCACTTTGTGGGGTAGCAGCCTTGACAGAGGCACGGCCAACACACTGCAATTTCCCCACAGCACTACTACAATAAATCGTTGAACAGCTACCATCGGGTAACAAAAAAATGGATTGTCATCCACAGCTATATTTTCAGGCATTTGTCTATTCATGCATCCCGCTGGGATGCTTCACCCTAACATTACCATGCAATGACTTGTTTTTCACTGAATGCATATTATTGAGTACCTATCAGACAGTCACAATATGTAGTTAAAACCCATATCTAAAGCCTTAGATGGCGTTTTAATTATCATTACCATGTAACAAGTTTATGAGACATTTAATTAATGAATACCATCATCTTACATGGTTTCAATTTCAGCAGTTTTGTGGCAATTCATGCTGGCCTTTGAAACCCCAATCTCTGGTGAAATGTGTGTGACAGATTTTAGATATATGCCCTGATTTCAAACGCCAGCTCTTCATTGAACACTCAGGATTGATTTAGTTCTGTTTTCTGTTCAGTAACAACTGCCAATTTATTTATAGTTCTGTGAATAGTTTTCTGTTTGAAATTGAACAATCCTTGAATTCAAACTAAATTATCTTCTTCTCTTCCACAATCACTTTTTGTTGTAGCTTCACACAAAATTTGATATAATGTGGTTGTGGCAGGGGGCTAGGCATGACAATCAGTGGTAATTTATTGCATGCACTCTATAAGACAGTCTCTTACAATGTGTTTCTTTTATTGCTGTCCCAAGCACCACAGCTGTCACAAGATGTCCTGGTGATTGCAGGTTCACTATGTGATGAAGCTGCCAAGCTAAGTGCAGTTATAAAAGAAAGACCCTGTACTTAAAGAAAGTGTTAGTAGGTTAGTGTCAATAAATAGTATCAAGTTTTACAAAACTATGTTTGGAAATGTAATATCTTAATAAAATATGTATGTCAAAGAACTCAGTGAGTACAGTTTATAGAGGCCAATGTTTAGTTTTATGAAATAGTTTAATTTCTTTCTGGAAAGAAAGATGCCAGTATAGTGACATGATAAGGACAGAGGCAAGGGATATGCCCTGAAAGGGAAAGTATCAGTATGATGTGTAACAACATACACCAAAAGTGATCTGACTATATATGTAAACTCTATTTACAAGCACAATTTTTCCTTCACTCAGTATGTATCTACACTGACCATCTCCGTCACACAATTAATCTTTATGTTTCAACATGTTCATCAAATATCAGTTGAGCAAAGACCAAGAGCCATCAGTTTCCAGGTTTTCTCCTTTTAATATCTCTTGAAAAGATGTTTCATATTTTTGTGTTGCATTTGTTATTAGTAATTTGTCTAAACAACAATTAAAAAAGTAAAAAATAATGGTACTGCTATACTGACATGGAAGTTGCAAACATTGTGGGGTTCCATGCTCAGTAAAACATTGTAATTATATATATGTTAAACTTTTATGGGTGTGAAAAACAGTGTGAAAGAAACTGGAGCTTAAGAACAAAGTGTTACCTCACAAATAAATGCTGAACAAGTGATGATAGCCTTCTGGTGTCAGAAGAAGTGGACTATGCTGTCCCAGGAATTTTTGGGGCTCTTCTTTGTAATTTTAGTTCTTTATAAACCATAACACCTTATTGCACCAGGTGAAAAGTTCCAATTCAAATAAATATTTATGCATTCATGCATACATATACAGAGTTTCAATGACAAATAATATTTGTCTTTAGAATTATTGACCATCTGCGAAAATTTGCTGATGAGTAAGAAAAGAAATTTGAGTTTTCAGAAGTCCTTGTCCCAGCCAGAAGTCTCATCTGGTGGAACACTTCTTTCCTTTGGATATTTTTCAAAATTTCCAAGATCTGTTGGTCCACGGATCTGAAATAAAGCAATAGCAACATATTGCATACTACCAAGATTAAAGTCATTAATCTCCCCAAATAAAATTAGTCACTAAATAATATGCAATATGCCATAACTTTCCAGTTTCTGAGAATTTTCATATACCTTTGCATGACAGAGTATTTGTGTGTGTGGTGAATATTGATAAGTTAGCTCATTTCTCATGAACAGATGGTTCAAGTTAAGTGCATTTCAGATAATACTTTTATGTCGCGTTATTTGCATTCATTCATCTTCTACCTGTCAAAATCATCTGTGACTGCCACATAATATCACGTGAACAAACTGACTACTTCAGCAGGTATGAGACCCTTATTTTGAAAAACTCATCCTTATAGCAGTATGTTCCTCAAGTACATTATAAACCCATGAAAGAATAGTTGTTTAAAACTATGTAAGAATTGCATGAAACAGGAGACAGAAAGTAAGTACAAGTACATGAACTGCTTGTACCAGCAGATATGTTTGTAACATACCTCCATTCAAAATTAGAGATCTCAGAAATTACAACAATTCTTCAGTTCTTGTCACAGAATCATAATACTGTACGTGATGAAATTGAATTTTACAAGGAAAAAATAAAGACATTAATTACAATTTGTGTATCTGAAAATCTAGGCACCACACCAAATTGTCTAGGCACCATGGCAACCTAGCAGCTGGGATTTTGTTAAGCCCTACTGTAATGAACATTTTGTTTGCATAAAACCAAGATCTCTAGATCATCTTCACAGCCACAGATTTTTCATGAAAGACCCTGCGGTGTGCAGTATGCAAGCTACAATCTTGCTGCATCTTTATATAATGGTTTGGTACCAGTGTTCCTTCTCCCACAAGTTTGCATGGCAAACATGTCATAGTATGGAGGGGAGAAACTTAAAACATAATGTGGGGAAATTTTAAAAGCTGCACAGTGGTACCAATAAGCTTTCATTTTTAGGCAGTCTTTCGAAAGCAAAAAGAGAATGCTTCATATATAGACCATGGCTGTCCATCCCTCTGTCTCTTGGTAAATTAGTACATGAGCACCTAAATAACTGGAGTGCACGCAGTGGTGCAGTTGTTTGAGGCACTGTTTTACAAGACGGAAGGTCGCAGGTTTGATTCAGAGTGGTGTCATTGTAATTTTTCTTTGACATAATCATCCTAGGTACATTATGGCCCTGGGTTCGATTCAGGCTCCAACATAAATGAGTACCAGGAATGTTCCCTGGGGGGTAAAGGTGGCCAGTGCTTAGGGCTGACAACCTTACCACCTTCATGTGCCAGTTGCCTTGAAATCTGGCAGCCTCAACCTCCTGGAACTCTCAGGGCCTGTCAAGGCCTGTACAGGGATTACTTTACCTTACCTTTTCGCTTTACCTAAATAACTGGACAAATTTGTTTAAAGATTAACTTTAGAGATTTTCACTAAAAGTTGTCAGGCAGTTCAGACTTCCAGCCGTGTTGATCCATAACAAAACCCAGTTTACAAAACGCCATAAAAACCCTCCCCATGTTTCCTATAAACCATTTTCAAAATGTGACTGCAATTAGACATGCAAGATGCCTATTACATTTTGACAGACTTTTTTGAAATTGGATGTGAGAGACTTTCACTAATTTCAGCTTCGTTGTTCTCAGTTATTAGTAGGCTTAATAACCGTTGAAGTAACTGTAAGTGCTGAGCTTGTAAATCTCACGTCTAATAAAGTGCAACTCTCATGTCTAATGTAATTGTATTTGTGCTTATGTCACTTTTCCAAAAACAAAATTTAAATGCAAAACATGGTAATTTTGACTTCCATATTACATCTGTAAAGGATGTTAGCAATTCTGTCAAATTATCCACTGAAACAGGATGCATAAGCATTCTTATGTAAATATAATTCTGTGTTCTTTTCATGGATAAAGAAGATACGGTAACTGAAAATAAAGTTTACATTTATCATGTGTAACCTCGATTCAGCAAAGGCTTTAAAGATTAGGTTATCAAGTATCATAGACACCCTAATAATAAAAATAATATGGTGATGTTTAACTGTTATTTGCTTAGTTATAACTGACATGTTGGACATGAAATGTGCTTCTTTGTTTTCTTTTGTATTACTAGTCACTGCAATGTGATTCATCATATAAACTGACAAATATATCTTACAATCAATTTCATAAAAATTACCTATTGTATATAAAATAAAGTGCAGCAAAATATTTTTCTTAAATTGTATAATTTTTATTGCATGCACATGTGTTACTTTGATGACTAATTTGACAGTGTAGGCCCACACAGAAACAAATGTACCATTCTCAGTTAAGTGACAGGTACATACATATTGTTTGAAAGTCTAACTTCAAGCTTCTGTTTGAAGGGAAGTTTTCAATACGAAATACCATAGACCTCTCTTTACCAGCAGAACCATTGAAAATACTAGTATGTACATTACTTACAGATATAGTTCCCAACTGAGATTCTGTACATATTTGCTTTGCATAAAATGTACTTACAGGTGGGATGATAGGTGCCGGAATTTTCTGGTTGCGGAGGGCTTCCCAGTTAAAACCTTGGAACCACCTAAAATAAACACAAATTTTCAAGCAGTGTTCCCAACAAACATGGACAGATAAAAAAACATGATAATACCTTTAACCTCTCTTTCTTTATAAAAAAGGAAAGTAGCAGGAAGTGTAATTATATAATTATACTCATATAATTCAGCAATATGTCCTTAAATTTACACTAGTATGTAGTCAGACTATTTAGTAAATTATGTTAAATTTGCCAGATTTGTCAGATTTCACACTCTTGCTATATTTGTAATTTTTAAGATATGAAGAGTGATTCATGCTCAATTTTCAGTATATTTGTGATCTGCATTCACATTGGTGTGTTAGTGCTATAAAGTAGAAATCTAAATATAAATTTTTGTGTAGCAGCTGTAATGTTTTATACTCTATAAAAATATGACATCAAAAATATTTGAATATTTTTCAAAGATGTGTTACTATACCACACATTTCAGTGTTATACAGTAAGGGATAATATTGTTGTGTCCACTTCAGAAATTTGCATGGTCACCATGTTAGAAATGCTGATCAGAAGTTAAAGGTACAAAGATGGAGAGACCTGTAATTGTATGATACTCATAAGAAGTATTATGAAAATTTGTCACCTGGTTCAAACATTATTCTGCAAAACTCACACACACGCATATTATACCAGAGTCATACATTTGCTTATAAACCGTGGCAACTACACAAAAATTAGGTGAAGAAGCAATTCAACCTAGAAATTATTTGTTACAATTCAGATGAATAATTGTTTCCATGTTGCCTGTTTCCCAACAGACTACTTGTAAAGACCTACTACACATAAAACATTTATTTTACTTATTGCATTCTACAGTTCCAAAATTTGAAATACAGCAAAATTTCTTTAATCCAGCTTCTGGTAATTCGGAAATCCTGATAAGTTGGCACTTGAGAAAATAGTCCCAAGAACAAAAAAAGCTTCATCATTGAGACAGGCAGATCTCAGGGACATGCTTAAAAAGATCTTCAAGAATGTATGTACATTGACCTGCTTAAATTAAGTACGCATCAACTGAGAATGGTAGATGCATTCCTCATGGGCCATGCTCCTGTAAGGAAGCACCTGCATGTTATGGGCTTGTTTGGTGGAGATCCTACCTGCAGATTTTGCAGGATGGAGACTGAAATAGTACACCATATTATCTGCTGCTGTGAGGCATTGGCTCGTCAGAGCTATAATTTCTTTGGGAAGCTGTTTGCTGAACCACAAGATATAAGCACACCTTCATTAAAAGACCTGTGTCTCTTTATTAGAGACGCAGGATTAACGAACTTGTGTTGATTGGAATACTTAGGGCTGCACACTAAGCCTAAGACTGCAGTGCATCCAGTGCATCAGCCGATGGGCCCTTTGGAGGAGGAGGAGGAAGAGGAGGAGGAGGAGGAGGAGGAGGAGAAGAAGAAGAAGTCTGTATGTAAACTGTTTTGGTATCTCCTGATCCCTTGTCTCCTACTCCACAAACTTTTTTGGTTATGAAGGCTCCAGAAAACACATAATAGGACCGTGATAACTCCAAACCAGCAGTTGAAATGACACCCAGATGGAATACTTCTACGATTAGTTGTGCAGCACAAGTATAACAGCAGTAACTAAAAATTACTTGCAAGAACTTAGGTCAGTATATGTACTGTCTGATAATATGGAAATGTTCAATGATTTGGCACCCGTCCAGTCCTGTGTGAGTTGGATGAACGAAATTTTGCTGTCTTGCAATGACAGAACAAAAATGACAGTGTTTTGAAACATGGGGCAAGGAAGAAAATATCCAAATATTTCCTTACATGTTAGGCCAGTCAAATATACAGGGAAGAGACCAATAAATATTACAAAATAAATAAAAAAAAAGCTGGGTTTAAAATTCACTTTTACATATCTCTTTGGTGGGAATGATGGTTATTATGTCTTTAAGGCCTGCAAATAATGTCGGTAAAACACACACTCAGGAACTAAGCAGATGCCATTTACCTACATCTCCTTTTCAGTTAAGATTAGTTGTCTACGTACCTGTGATTTTTTATATCCTGAACTCCAGCCTTCTGGTATCCAAGCCTCTCTGTAGCAACAGCACGACATAATCTGCGCACTAAATTCTGTGCTCCCTTAGTCACATATTTTGGGAAATGCACTGCCTCAATACCTTTGAGGATTAAGTTATATGTCTGCATGTGGTCCTTGCCACGGAATGGTGGTCTGTAAGATGTAGAATAACACTAAACCTCTGAGTCCTCTTTGTTCTCTCCTTAGCATAGTAGATGTTTAGTTCTTACTCTTCACATGCAAAATGTCATGACAAATTAATGCCTAGCCAAAAACAAAATCAATAAGAGGAACATCACAGGAAATTCAAGTACCAGGAAGTACGACTGACAAAATTATTTCAGGCATTAAATTCCACTCTTGCAAGCTTCAGATTTTACAAATATTTTCTGGAAATGATACTGATAATTGTGTGGCCATTTTCTAATGGTTAATGGAATGCATTGAGGAAAATGACAGCAGGGTTTTTCTGTATTCTGTCAGTGATAATGTGACATATTATGTTAGTGGTGCATTCAAAACATATGATGTGATATTATGGTTACAGAAATATCTACGCCCGTTTTATTCTCCAAAGTAACAGGGACTGGAGTTGTTGTTTGTGGCAAGATAATATTTTGGCTCTGTCTGTGTTAACAAAAGTGTTACTGAAGAAAATTATGTAACAATTTGAGGTGTCCAACTGATGCCACAACTTGATATTACTAGCAAATGTAAGCCACAATGATGTTGACAAAATTGAGCACCACTTCATTATGCTGCACTGGTTTGTCACTGGCTCATTAAATACTCTCCTAATGGGTGGAATAGACTAAATGGTACTGTGATGTGGGCACAAAGGCCTTGAGACTTTAGCCCTGTAGATGTATTTTTCTGGGGTTACATTAAATCTCAAATTTGGTCAATGAGATTCAGAACACACACTAAATATATACGTCAGAATTTTGGTGTGATGGATAATGTTGTTTCTATGTTGAAATATGTTCATGTTAACTTCAGACATTTCACCAAAAAATTTTTCAGAGGAGCAACAGCATATTAAGGCTGTAAAGCCTTGTCGTTACTGTGTGTACCACCAAGTTTAACACTCAAGAGGTTCTACATTCTGTTCACAGCATGCCTTTATGTGCTTTGTATGGATACCACAAAAACTGATTATTTCCTTATACAGCAATCGCCGATTTTTGTAACCCAGACAGTGTGTGTTTACCACAATGTATGAACTGAATATTCAAATATAATTCAGGTTAATATCAGTCATATTGGACTAAGCATATGTAACATCTGGTGTCAGGTTTACTTTGTTATGTTTTTGTTGTCTTTCGTTTCATAGGTTATTTTGTGTTGCATTTAAAATTGCATGTAAGAGTTGAAATACACAAAACTAGATGCTCCCATAAAGTCTGAGGACAGATGGAAATGAATTCCAAATATCTTCTTTACACAAGGAGCATAATCACAATACCTTCCAGTGATCAGTTCATGTATGAACACACCCAGTGCCCAGTAGTCCACAGCTCTATCATGTCCCTTGTTTAAAATTATCTCAGGCGCCACATATTCTGGTGTACCAGCAAATGTCCAAGTCTTTCCGCTCTCACCAACCCGTTTTGCAAACCCAAAGTCAATCTGGAAGACAAAGACTTCTAATGTAAGTATATTATATGTTGTAAAATATCTAGCAATATGTAACAGAATGTTGTATTGGCACAATTATTGGTAACATGTAAAGTAAGAAAATAAAATATCTTGAGCTTGTGTTATAACAGAAGTAATATGATTTACTATGCCTGCATCACACTGTTGTTTAAGTCATAATTTAATTTGTGTTTCATTATTTTTAATTTGCTTTTGTAGTTTTGTTCTAAACACACCACACCATTTTTAGCACTGTCCACTGAATTTCTGGATTTTCTGTTTCTGGAGTATTTAAACTCAAAATGTTTAACTGTCTTTCTCTATTTAAAAAAACAGGCATATGGTATCATCATGTTCAACCATATGTCAGTGCATTTTTATGTATTTTCATCACAACAACTTCTTAATCTAGGGACATATTTTTCTAATACTTGGTAAAGGTAACTTGGCACCACCACTTTTTTCTTTCCCAACAACACTGCTGCCTAACAAAATTCTGAGATTGTATTCATCTAGACATTTGGAGGTGCTTGTTAATTAGGGAGCAATAGGTATATCAGTATAAGGTAAAACTGCCTCTGGGCCTCTCTACCATAATATGAACACATGTGGGAAATATGGAGATATGGCTGCATGTAGTCTGAACCTTGTCATTAGACAGAGCTAAGCAGTCAGGTTAACTTTACCTCTGGAGAGGGACTCCCTTATACCCACCAAATGGAATCCTGGCTACAAGCAAAAAGATTGCTGTTTTGAGGGATGTGATAACATACAGTCTGGTAACTAGACTCCAAAGTACATGGTGTCCAATCCCACAGCACAGCAATCTTCATAGCCACTACCATGAGAACCTCAAAAATTACAGAACTCAATAACAGTAACTGTGGTGATGACGAGGATGACGATGACTGCTGTTACTACTACTACTACTACTACTACTACTACTACTACTACTACTACTACATCATCATCATCATCATCTCAATATGCAGTCTCAGAATTTCAGTAAAGTTAAAGAATATTTTATTGCATAGACTTGTTATTGATCACAAACTTTCAAGGTAGCTCTCTGCGAAATGTGTCAGATTTATTTGAGTTGTTATTATAAATGAAATGTGCACTTATTTTTGTATTGTATGTCCTGAATAATCGCTGTACAATTTTGCAAACATGTTTTTTGAAGTGTGTTATTTAGCAACACAGTCAGTCACTAAGATTATGTAGCGTCAGACAGAGATGAATGATTATGAAGCACCAGTGAAATGATACTGACAAGGTCGAAACAAAGGACTCAGAGGAAAACCTGTCCAAGTGCTCCTTTGCCCAGTACAAATTCCACATGCACAGGCCTGGAATCGAACCTGGGCCTCTGTGGTGAGGGGGCAGTGACTTACTGCCTAAGCCATTGCAAGGCCAGCACAAGTATGTTTCCATATTTGATGAAGGTAGCAAAAATATGACCAGTCGATAAGAAAGGCGAAAAACCGGATATTACAAATTACTGACCAGTCTCTTTACTGTTGGTTTTTCCAAAGGTTTTACAAAAATTGGTATATAAAAGAGTACTGACTTTCTTAAACAAACATATGTGCTTACTGAATCTCAAATTGGGTTTACAGGAAGTAAATCTATAGATACAGCAACAAAATCTTTTATAGAATATATACAACATGCAATGGATAATAGGTTATTAGTAATGGGAATATTTCTTGACCTGACTAAGGCTTACGATGTCATAAACCACAACAAACTTCTTGCTAAATTGGATACTTATGGATTCAGAGGTACAATAAATTCTTGGGTTAGATCTTATTTAACAGGAAGAAGGCAGTTTGTTTAAATAGTGCAAATGGATGATAAGACTTCAAAGAAAAAGTTGTTCACATCCTCAAGTAGAGTAATAAAATATGGTGTACCACAGGGATCTGTCTTGGGACCCCTTTTATTTTTACTGTATGTAAATGACCTACCATCAAATGTTCAAGCAATAAAGATGGTGTTATTTGCTGATGACACCAATATATTAGTCATTGGTAGAGACTATAAAGCTTTACAGGAGAAAACAAATGGAGTGATGGAACAACTTGAAACCTGATTTTTGTATAATAACCTTGTAATAAATACAGAAAAAACACAAGTAATGTTATTCAAGGGTAAATATCCTAATTCAATAGTTCGGCAAAATCTAGCTTTTAACAAAAAAGAAATAACCTATACATCAAATATGAAATTCCTAGGAATTCACATTACTGAAAATTTAACATGGTCTACCCATATACAATACTTACGCAATAGCCTAAGCAAGGCTGTTTATATGGCTAAAGCATTAAGAAACATTGTTAGCCAACCTGTACTGAGAAATATATATTTTGCAAAATTCCAATCAAAATTGAGAAATGGAATAATTCTCTGGGGTGCAGAAAATAGCAGTAAAAAAGTGTTCATAATGCAAAAAAAGACGCTTCAAACAATAAAAGAGTGAACAACAGGTATCATGTAGACAAATATTTAAAGATTACAAAATTTTGACTCTAACTCCTTTATATATCCTCGAGGTCTTGTGCCATTTAAAAAAGAATAAGGTTTCTAACATTCAAAATAAAAATATTCATAATTATAGACCAAGAGCTCAAGGTGACCTATATGTTCTACCTTGTAACACCTCACATTGTAAAAATAGTGTAATGAATATGGGGATAAAATTATATAATAATCTACCAACTGAAATTAAGAAAGCAGATAGATTTAAGCTTTTTAAGAATAAACTAAGAAATTTTTTACTACAACAATCTTTTTATTATGTAGAAGAGTTTTTTAGTTATGGTAAAGGTGGGATAAAATAAAAAGTTACAGAAGGCTTGTAGTGTTTGACATGAGTATTAATTGCTAGTTTTATTGGAGTAGGGCTGGTGATGAATTAGTGAAGTTTTAATTTTAACAAATATTCAAATTAGTCAGCTTATTGTAGTATATTACTTTATTTTTAACCTGAGTATATTACTATTTATAATTGTAAGTGTATTATGGTAAGTTTGGATAATCAAACATGTGTATGTTTGTTTGTTGTCTTATATATGTATCATAATAGTCTGTGTGTTTCTGTACATATTGACATGTTCCATATCCAAATGGTGTTACTGGCCTGTAATGGATCAATTGTAACATTTAATTAATTAACTAATTAATTAATTTTGTGCATTAAAAAACTCAACAAAGTAGCAGTAGTATTAGTAGTAGTGGTGGTGGTGGTGGTGGAGGTGGTGGAGGTGGTTGTAATCTTATTAGAGTTGAAATGTTTTTAAAAATTGTGTGAATTATACTGATGGTACTGGATATACTTGTATATACAGCTAGAATCTTGTTACAAATATAGGTCATTATTTTTATGATTTCCCACATACAAGTTTGCTTAGTCCGTATTTACAGATATAAAAACTTGAAAGCTAATAAGTTTATGAAGTTTATATCTTTCAAAATACTGACATGTGATAAAAACTTGGCATGTCAAGATGACAGGCACATACCATTTTGACATAACCCCTTTGATCCAACAGCAGGTTCTCTGGCTTTAGGTCACGATAGATAAAGCCTCGATCATGAAGATAGTGCAGGGCCTCGACCACACATCCTGTCATGAAGCGAGCTGTGTTCTCATCAAAGCACTTGTTCTTTTGTAGGACTGTGAACACATCTCCACCCAGGCAAGCTTCCATCAGGAAGTAGATGTACTTATTGTCACGATATGTGCGATATAATCTGCAAAAAAGTAATTGATACATCTTAACTCACTGCTTCCAAGTAAATTAACTGAGCCAGTAAAGTAGGACCTACTAGGTTTGCAATGATATTATTAGGTTGTTCATTAAGAGCTGATTTCCTGTTGTATGTAACTCATAAATATTGTGGCTCAATCATGCAAATTATATATTGTTCAACACATTCTGCTTTGCATCATTGGCATTGTGGTCACTCTTGTATAATTCAATATGTAAGTGACTGACAGGCCTGCAATCTGTATTTGCCAATAAGATGGTTAATTAGAGGGACATACAGTTGAAGGTTGCACTAATAAAACATCACAGATTTTAATCTCTACATAGACTGGTTTACCAGACATCCACCACAAACATTTTCTTTTCCTCTAAAGAAAGTACTAGTACCATGCATACTTGTGAAGAGACATCTGTAGTGCCATTAATATTGGAAAACTAGATTTGTATCTGCAAAAACCAACACAAAGGTGAATGAGTATCAAAGGTTTAAAGTGACTCAATTGATAATGTGTCTTTTTGTGGCCTGGAGTATGTTTTACATTCGCATTAAGCTTTGTTTGGTTATAGAACACATACTTAGATATAAATGGGCTGTCTGAGCAGGCCAGCATGACTCTCTTCTCATTGTATGCATGCTCTTCCTGCTGTTGTTCTACCACATAGGACTTCTTCAGGCACTTGAGGGCAAATGTGAGGTTCTTGTCTTTTTTATACTGTACAAGTTCCACTCGCCCAAATCCACCCACTCCAAGTGTCCCCACTATATGAAGCTCATGCAAGTCTATGTAGCCATATTCTGCAATGAAAGTGGAAAGGTGTACCAGCAAATTGTAAAAATAACTTGTCAAACCTGCTGCTTGAATTTAAAAAATGCATCATTTAAAATATTACCTTATTAAAATACTGAGTGATTACATCATAAAGTATGAGATGTGTGGGACATGTGGCATATAGGATAAATGAGTACAAAATATTGACTGGGAAACCAAGAGGGGAGAGGCCATTTGGGAGACTTATAGATAGCAAGTGAATATTAAAATGAATCCTAGAAAGACTGAGAGTGAAAGTGTGGACTGAATTCATGTACTTCAGAGCAGCGTACACTTACACATTTCTGCAAACATAATGATGAATATACTGCTAGAAGTAGCATTATGGAACATATTAAGATAATGCTTTAAGTTTTCACAGTTGTAATGATTCGTGTGGTTATCTGGGTTAAAATGCACGTAGTCTGGTAGAGGGATACAAAAGTTTCAGACAAAAATATCTGCATCTTCATGACACAAGGTGGAGGCAGTATGTTGCTCTGAAATGTTGATTCCTGCCGATGTGACTACAGAGTATCACAGATAAAAAGACAAGAATAAGATACATCATAAATCTTCAGATTTCACAAAAGTTGAGAATTTCTCTTCTAGATGAATATGTGCCAGTTGTTGTAGAACAGTTTGTATCATGTTGTGAGTTAATCGGTAGTCAGCATATAAAAGTTTGGAAACTGGCACTGAAAGGGTTAATAGAATTTTTCTTAACTTACAACTTTCTTTTGTAATTACCTCAGGATTTAACAAATTTCAGAGGTGTGCTTAAGGACACAGAAGATTTCATTCGGAGAGTATCACGGTACAAGTTGTATTTGGTGGGGCTAGGTTTGTTATAATGTGACAAGAGGCATGGAATCTTTGTTTTTTATCATAATAGTTGTACTATAGAGTAAAACAATGCAAGCAACAAACTTTATGTTATGGATTTTTGTTGGGCAATTGACAGTAATTCAAGCAGTAAGGCATTCATTGTTCTTTTAAGTTAGGGAACTTCATCCCGAGCCACACACTTACTTCCCTTGTCAATAATCAATTCTCATATTGTCTTCCATTCTACGCTCATATCTGATAAGTATTATTTAGAACATTCCATAACAAAATTTTTCCTGCACTGAGATTTATGGTTATGTATACTTTTTCACCTGTTTGTGCATGTTCCTTTTCTGTCACCTCAGCAATAAGTAATAGATGTGCAATGCTTCAGTATATAAAACCAGAGATAAATGTTTATTTTTGTAACTTCGGCACCCTACCTATTTTGTGATCCTGCTTGTCAAGATCTGATGATTCTCCAGCGGTTCCATCATATATCTTGCCCTTTAGTTCTTCCAGGTTCCCCAGTAACTGGATGAATGGCCTGCAGAAAATTACCAAATACATTACTACATTGGCACTTAGAGTAACAATAACAAACATGTGTATAGGACGTTTCACAAAGGGACCAAAAGTAATATACAAATATTACATATAAAAATACATGATAAGGATTGTTTTGATGGTCCTTATCTTCTGTTTGTAAACATAAAGCATAATGGGAAGTCTCACATTAAGACAAATCTTTTTTACATTGAACCCAACAATGTCATATGCCACTCTCGTGCTAAGATTAGTTTTCTGGTACATACAAGCGCCCTCATACCTAAGAATCATAATCATCATATGCAGTGTAATGTGGAATATTATAATTTATATAATGTTTCAAAACTAACCAATCAGTATTGTGGACCTGTTACTTTCTATAACAATTTTATACTACATATATGAGAAAATAAAAGCACTGTGAATGAGGCTACACCAACTGATGGATTTCATGGGGAGAATAGGACATTTTTCTCTATCAAAATTCTTATTATAACTGCAACTAATGGCTGTTCAAACTTAGCAGTTATGATTATATTGAAAAATTTTTATGATCTTTTCTCCAAAATCCTTGCAGAAAACAGAATGCTTTCAGTGATAACCAAATTACCTTTGAATTCATGTATTACAAGCCAACCCATGCAGTGTGAATGAAAGTGTATATTCATTTATGCTAACATTATAGAATAATTTCCACTTGAAGGTAAGGATATTTTGTAGAGCCGTAACACATGTGACTAGTATTCTGGGGATGCTAACTGATGTCTTGGCCAAGGCACTGGCTACTGTCAGAGATTTCTCACATTTTTCTAGAGTCCATCCAGATGAATGTTATGATACACTACTTTTAAAACAGTGTATGATTACTTCCTTCTCAGTTCTTTCCAGTTCATTCTGTTTTATAAGCATGTGATTATAAGTCAGTGGATAATACTCTGCTGGAGTGTCATTAGATAAACAACCATTGTTAGTATAGTTAAAAGGTTTCAACATTATAAAATAATTTGAATGTATTATTAGATAAGAAAGACACCTGTTGTGTCTAATATATCTTTTTTAATAACACCATATCTTTTTCTTTAAAAGGCAGGCTTTTGAAAATATAGTTTGAGACAGAAGGCCATTTGAAGAAAGTAAATGAGTTTGCCTCTGTGTGTAGCTCTTAGGTGTTTCATTACAGATGCAAGCCAGACTTATTCAACTAGGACACAATTTACTGTTTTATTATTTACTTTACAGGTCATTCAGGTCACACCCATGGGCCTATATTCTTATAGTCTATTTCCAATATGGTATTTTTTGATTATGAAATGCAATATAACACATTCATAGGTACAGCTTCTTGCACCTTACTTTAGGCATATGTTAAAGAATTCATAGTTAACTCCCTCCTCATGCAGTGAAGATATACGAGTTACACTATTATTTAAAACTACAATAGAAAATAACTTCACTGTGAAGTGTACAGAAATGTACTGACAACATGGAATTGCAGGAATGTTTGTTGAAAGAAACAAGTTCTTTGAATGGAAACTGCAATGAAGGGTTAAACTTGCAGCTTCACTTTGCAAATACCTGTCCCATGCAAGATGTAGCACTCCTGTGTGGGTTGAGCTTGTGTACAAACTCATACTGGGGTGCTGTTATCCAGTATATTTTTATGACTTAATGGATATATGAGATAAGTTATGATTACTTATTAGTCCAACCAAAAGGATCAACTTGGGGATAGATTCTTTTTAATCGATAGCAAAGATATTGCCTCTTGGCAGTAAAACGTAAAAGTAAAGACCAAGTACACCCTATAACCTGCCATAAAGGCACAGAAAGGGGGTAGAGGAACAGCTCTACTTGTTCTTTAACCTTGGCACTAGATGTGATTGGGTGGTTAAAGCTATGCCCAGGCCACTTTATCCCCGAAAAAGACTTGGTACACCTTGTATAGGAGGCTGAGTGGGCCCCAGGGCCAGTCCAGATAGGTGCAGAAAATCTTGCCCTCACCGGGATTTGATCCCCAGGCCGTCCAGCCCATAGCGAGTTGCTATACTGACTACAATATCCTGGGCCACTTCCCTTGGCAGTAAGGACTTCAAAATCAAAGCTCAAAGGAAACAAATAACAGTATTGAGAGTATTCCTGACCAGGAGCAAAAAAGATGCATGTCCTCATGCCAATGGGCTCTTTAGTGGGTGTAGTTGAATTCTGAACAAGAAAAACTGACAGAGTTTTACATCGATGACAATTACAAAAGTGTGTGCTCTCCTGCTATGCATATTAAAAATAATCAGTTTTACTGTGTACAAGTTACATACCCACGGTCAAGGACAAGGCATTCAACACCAGGTGTCATGGCAGTTACAGTAGCTTGTCTTGTGTCCTCCTTCAACAGTGCAAGTTCACCAAAATATTCGCCATGTGAAAGTTTTCCAACCTCATGCTCCTTATCAGCTCCTGTAAAAATATTGTTTTATATCCACTCTGCAAGGATAAGCTTAACTTTGTATTCTAAGTGGTTTACATTCAACACACTTGTGTAATATAAAACTGGCAAAGTACACAACATCTTACAGATGCAGTATGTTTGTAATACATTCATAAGGAACAAACTGTCACCAAGTCTACGTGTTCGAAAATGCACCAGCCTGAATTGTAGCTTTGGCCCTGGTGCTAGAGAGCGTTTGTTTCTGCCTGTTATCACACCTGTTGGATTAAATATCTTGATGCCGTGACAGGTAACAAGGCATATATGTTAAGCTTCAGTTCCAAAATTATTTGTCTCCACATGAAATAACATAAAGCAAAGAATGCTTTGTGCAACAAAAGAATGAAATCTGAGGTCAAAATGTGTCAGAAGAGGGTTGGTTTTAGACAATGATGGTATCAAGAGCAACATGCCACATAAAATGCATAAAGTGTATAAACACATGTATGTAACATGTTATCCCATTAAAGGACAGAAATTTTTTCTGTGATGGTGTGATGGTTTTTCTTCTGGTTAGCATTAAAATACTTCATGTAAAGTTACTCAGATTCAGTGACAGCTTACATATAATTGACAAAGTCTAGTGTTGTCTTGAAAATAAAAAAAGTAATAATACATCCTTTCAGAATAGAATTACTGAAAAATTTAAAAAATGAGAAATTCACCATGAAATTTATGTTTTTAACACCTAACAGTTTGTTTAAACTTCAGAGTCTTTAGGTCTTCACAGCAGAGTAGCTGAAGATTCTGTTCAAGTGGGCTATGATGCTATGCCCTTGCAAAGTTGGATCCCGATGTTTTGAGGCAATGATTTGTCCTGACTCGTGAGATTTGAAATGTCCCAGAAGAATATAAGGACCCTATACTGCTGCGTATTGTCAGGATCCATTATCCTGTGATGCAGCATCATATCCCAGAAGGAGAATCTTCATCTACACAGATTTAAGTTGTGCTGTCAGAATATAGTGCAATATTCATGATTACTATCATCTGGGAAGCAGCGCCACGCAGTCTGGTATACATTTACCAATTTTTTGGAGCAATCTATTGCCCCCATCCTCAGGGCTGAAGCTCTGAAAGCAATAGGTTTTCCAAAAGTTGGTAGTTTTCCAGTGGAATATAGAGAATAAAATTCCAGAAAGCAGTATTCTACACATTCACTTCCTCAGAGCATGAGATCTAGTGAAATGTCTTATATCTGTAACTTAACTATTTCTATTTGCTGATGTACACAACACAGAACATGTCCAAGAAAGACAGAGCAAGAATAAAGTGTAGTTGTCAAATGTAGCATTTTTGAAGAAACATAGAATAATCAGTTTTCAGGAAGCAGACACAGCCAACAGTTAACTGGTCTCTTAATGAAGCAGATGAACAGCTGATATTTATTGGAGTATATTCTTGTCATAACATTAACATATTTATGTAAAAGATATAAGCAGTGTAATAGATTTTGTACAAAATGAAATTTATCAAG
Source organism: Coptotermes formosanus (assembly GCA_013340265.1). Lineage (NCBI taxonomy): Eukaryota > Metazoa > Arthropoda > Insecta > Blattodea > Rhinotermitidae > Coptotermes > Coptotermes formosanus. The sequence goes on from BLKM01001521.1 coordinate 1,048,093, forward strand.
ACGTTATGAGCAGACAGTGTCATCCGGTGCAATCTACAAAACTTCATACGTACATCAAAAAGCAACTCTGAATAAAAGAAATCCCTGTTAACACAAGTCCATTTCAGAAATTTTAAGAAATATTGGCAATTTGAAAGTGAGGAAAAGCTGTAAGAGAAATAAGATTTCTTAATGAAAACTTTACAATCATGTGCGTGGAAAATTTAAGAAGTGTTCATGATTCCAGTCTTCTGGAATATGACACTGCTTTGGCAGGCAGTTTGTTACTGACTTTTCGGAGCAGCTGGTTGCCTCCATTTTCAGGGTAGTCCAAGAAGAATAAGTTGTTTGGAAGAATTTGTTTCATTAATTAGGGAAAAGCATGTTCCACAATGGTGGTAGCTAATTAAGGCTACCGCCATTTTGAAGATGGAGGCAGCATACCCCTCCAAAACTTTAGTCACACATGCCCAAATCGACAAAGTGTGATATCCCAAAAGACTGTCACCTTAATCAACAAAGCTGTGAAAAATTCAAACCGTGCAAAATAATTGTCATAACATGTCACAAAACAGTGTGAAAGTGTCCATCTGGCACTTGTGCACATTTAAGCACCAGATGATGACATATATCTGCAGGGAATGAACACAAAGGTTTGTAAGGTACAAAAACCACAAGAAACACTCTTGTAAAGTATGTACACTCCAGATGTAATGCATCTTTCTACTCCTGTGCTTTTGGAAACAAAATGACTTACATGAAATCTGATTCATACAAAGTGTGACAAACCTGGGTCCCGTTTTGTGACTTTCACGTTTCCACCACTGATCATATAGAACTTGTCACCCTTGTCACCTTGTCGTATGATACAGTGCCCAGGAGGAAAGAACTCCTGTTTAGAAAAGAGAGTTGCATCACACACAAAATCAAAGAACCCTTATTCTTTAATCTGAAACTACAAAGTTCTCGGTCATAGGTGAAAATCTAACTGGGCATGAAGGTAGTGATGAGGTGGAAGCTAGTTGGGCCTATTGTGCATCTTGTAAGTGATAAAGTAAAGTTATCCTTGTGTATGCCATGCAGGAGTACAGTTTAGTGGATCTATAATTCCACTTGGTGGGGTAAAAGTATACCTCCACCTATTTTTAACCTCAACACTGGATGGGGGTGAATGACCACCATGCCTCTACTGAATTACCCCTGAGGAAAGAGTCCCCCATAGCTGTTAAATATGAGACTGGGTAAGCTTGAGATAAGGTCTGGATGCTCTGAAGAAGATATAAATTTCTTGTCCCTGCCAGGAATCAAACTATGACTGTTCTGTCTTCCAGCATGTAGCCTAATCACTATACTCCTAATGAGTGGTGACAGAAAAATATGGATCATCAGCTAAATGACTGGCAAAGGAAAGCCAATTTTTCCACCCCAGATCTGACACAGACTGCCTTATAAATTGAATGAAAGTCTCCATAGTGAAAAGTCAGCATCCAGTCACTTGAGGCATCAACACAGCCTTGCACAGTTCTGAACAGTTACAAGTTTAAACTATGATTCATTCATGTGACCTTCAATTGTAGTTACAAGTCTGATTACTTGCTGAGCTGGAGAAATGCTCACCACTTGTAGAAGATCTGACATTTTTGCAAGGATGTCTCTACTGAGGGCCTTGAGGAGTGGGTGACTGCGCAGGAACTTGACCTTGTCCTCGATGTCTTTAAGACGGGTGCGCATCATTATTTGCTGGAACACCTGTCTGTTGAGCACCCATACCTTGGCACTGGTCACCACTGTGGACAGAGAAGCAGGAAATTACCTGCTGTCACACACTTTTTGGGATTACACCTCTTGTGGATAATACTAATGGTACTATATTATATGTATAAATTATATATATAAATTTGTTATCATCATCATCATCATCATCATTACAATGATTATGATTGGGAATATGATGATACAGGATATTCTTAATATTGTATTAATTTTTAATAAGACAGTTAAAATTCTACTGGTGAATGTGACATGTGGCATGAACTGGTGTGCATTTAGTCAAAGTGTGAGACACCTGAGCTAGACAGAGTCCCATTTCCATGCAACATCCTCCTTACTAGGCCACAATGACAATTCAACTAGTGAGAGAGCATTGTTACTCCTTCTGGTGCCTGTGATGTCAGAAATCAAGAGACTGCCAATGTTCTTTTCTTGGGGCACTAGAATCTGCCTGGAACATGTTATTATTAACCTAGTGGTTAAGACAATTGCACCAAAACAGAAGCCCTCAGTACTCACATGACACAACAAAGTAACATTCACTAGAGGAAAAACAATATGAAAAACATATGGAGACCAACAATTCAATAATGAATACTTTGCTTGCCATGAATAAGTTAGAGTAAAAGCTGCAATATCTGGCACTGGATGATGCAGAAAGCTTATTAACTGATACTTAACTAAGAGGCCTATTATATTTCACTATTCCATCAACCAGCAGGACTGCTGTGCATGTGATAATTAAAGGAGCAAAATAATGGTGTCTTGTTGGTTTTTGTGTTCCATACTTATACACCATATTAGGCAAACAGTGGTGAGAAGAAAATAAAAGTACAGTAGGAAAAACAGTACAGGCTAACAAGTGACAAATTAAATGGTTAGTGGTGTCCACAAGGCTGCTAGGTACAATACAGTATATACTAGGAATACTGTTCTAATATTTGGAAAATTATGATAGCTGGAACCCTTGGGTCACAGAGATGCTGGATATCCCAGCTATTTACTCTATGTTGGCTTGAAAATTGTGCATTTACCTTGTCATCTCTGGTGTGTGGCACTATGAGATAAAAAGGGAGTTTGCTGTGCCTTGTCTTTGTACTTAGAGCTAACAATTTTCAGGGTGCCAAAAACCGAATTTATAAGTTTTCATAAAAATATAAAACAAAATAACTCCTTCCTGGTAAAAACATCAGCCTAAAATTCCGTGAGAAAAACATAAAGTCATACATCCTTTGACAATAACTAGTATGTCTTATAATATCAAGTAGAATGAAAGGGTAGAAGTAAAGTTAAAGTGATCCCATTACAGGCCTGGACAGGCTCGCAGGGTTCCAGGAGTTTGAGGCTCCTAGATTTCTAGACAATCAGCACTTGAAGGTGGTAAGGTTGTCAGCCCTATGACCAGCCGTGTTTACCCCGAGGAAATATTCCTGGTATTCATTTCTGTTACTGGCTGAGTCGACTCCAGGGCCATGGTGCAGCTCAAAGGATTATGTCAATGAAGAATTCCAGTGACACCATCGGGAATCGAACCCGCAACATTCCAGTTTTTAGTGCAGCACCTCAACCAACTGTGCCATCTTGGCCCCCAGAACGAGAGGGTATGTTATGTAATTTGGATCCTACAGAAATATCCTATGATAACTAAAGATATAGATATTCTTACATATGATCCTTTTATTTTTGTGGGTTTTGGAACTTTTTAAATAATTCTTTCTCAGTTTCATGGGTTTAAGTATCATACAGCTAATACAGAAGCCCTTACTTTATAATAATAAAAACTACCTTGTAGCACTGGCAACAACCTTACCTCGGATGGTTGCATTGCGCTTGGTGTTGTAGAGAATTGCAAGCTCACCAAACGCTCTCCCTGGCCCAAAGGCGAACACTTTCTTAGGACCAACAAATACTTCAAATTTTCCCTCGGCTGACACATAAAGGTGTGATCCTGTAACAAATCACTAAATCAGTGATGTGCCTATGGGGAAGGAGGGAAGGAAGTTAGTATTATGTCTGCCAAAAAGTTGCACAGTCCAGGGAAAGGAAAAAAGAAGAATCTTTTAAATTATACTTTTAAATCACTTTCTCTGATCAACAAGTTTTCATTTATTTAGAGTGATGGAAAAACGAAAAATTCTATTCAAAGCAGTGCACACTGTTTGAGTTGGATACTTTAAAAACTGTCCTGATTGTTCTATATTTTTCAGTTTCTACAGGTGCATATATATTATAGCTCAACAGCAACAGTCTTGTACTTATATTTCATACAACAACAGGCAGATCACCACAAACAAAACACAATGGGGAATAACTGGACTTTTTATCAAAATGGATAGCTCAAATACATTTCATCAATGGGATTGTAGGTACACCTCTTAAGATTCTGTTGACAGTGTCAATTTCAATCGCATCATGTGAAATTTCTTTCAGGAAAATCAAGCTGATCATATTATATCAGCAGTCTGCAATGTTATAAAACAGACTCACATACCTTCCTGTTGTTCCAGTTCAGGACAAAGTAGCTCATACCATTAGCTTCAGTGATGTTATCACATATTCTGCAGCCATTAAGTCAATAAAAGTTCAGTCTTAATTTTTTGCCCAGGGTCATATACGAACATTCATTTGGCATCAAACAGAAGACATTTCAATAAAAGATAGTAATCTTTTAATTCAGAATTTCTGTTAATTGAGGTCATTGTGATAAATGACCCTGTGTAAAAAAAAGCACTTAGCTGTGCTACTAGATTCAACAGTCTATAAAATAATACCTACAAATCACACATACAAGTATACAGAATAAAATCATAGAGTGCATCAAACAAGTGACTGATCCATTGTGGCAAGAATGGAAGAAAACATTTTCGGAACTTAAGGAAAACTTAGAAGCCCCTACATCCACTGGCTTTCTTTGACAAATGTGAGGCATCCATCTGTTTGAGCAACATTAGCTAGTTTGGAGTATGTGCAACATTGCAAGACAAATGTTTACTTGTTAAAGAACAGATATATGCCTATGCACATTTCTGCACTAATTTTGAGAAAATGTTTAATTCAATGAATTTTATACATGTATTTTGAGTAGCAAATTATTAGAGGCTCTTCAGTGTGTTAACAAGAAGTTTTTGAAATGACTCAGTTACTTTCCATTGAATGTTTCCAATTGAATACATATGCTAACAGAATTCATGATAAAAATCATATAATATAAACAATTATTCCTCTTTTTCAGTGATACAAATTTCTTGCACTTTGTAGTTTTCAGATACAGCCACTTAAACCTCTGTCATATCAGTAGTTTTGAGCATACACATCTCTTCACATAAGACGTCAAAAATCCCTAATATGTCAGATTTAATATAACAGAGTTAAATGTAGATATTACTAACTCAGAGACAAATCATGAACTTTTTATATCCAAAACATATTTTAATTTTAAACAAAACTGGACTATTAACAAAAGAGGAGAATTTGAAAATGTATGAAGAGTCAGATCTTGTGTACATAAAATACAACATCGTACCTCTGATATCATCCCTTCAAATTTACAACATTTTTTATACCTTTGATTCTTCAAATATCTTGCTTGGACTAGATAGCGGTTGATTATCAGAAGTTAAAATTTGATCTGGGCAACTGGGGTATTTCTCTACACCACAATGTTATTAAATGGTCCCACCTCCTGCATGGCTTTTGGTGGGTGCTTATGCAAAGGAAAATTTTTGTTAGTAGCGAAGTGCCACGAAATGCATGCATATAGACAGCTCCACATTTTCTACCTCTGAGCATTATGTGAGGATGAGTGACTGCCTTCATGATCTGGTTGTTTTGACTGGAGAGAACAAATAGAATTTTATGTTTCACTTCAGTGGTCAGAATTTTTACAACAAACCTGTTTCTCCTTCAGTAATGACATTGCAGTTTGCTTCATATTCTTTGGCATACATAGCCTCTACAACAGCTTCTATCTGACCCTGATCCAAGTTCTTCAGGAATTCATTGGCCAAGATCGCGTTCTTGATCAACTCTTGTGACCTGAAGTAAATAAAAAATAAATTGTTTCCCGCAGCACAAATCAACTTTTGCACCACCGAAACGTATTTTTCCTTGCTCTTTCAAGCAAAAAGTGTGAAGTTTCTCGAGCCATTTATGCACAAAAAAAGAGCCTGTTGCAAATATGACTATGCAGACTGTTTAAAAATTGTCAGTGTCATCATGTTCAGTATGTTAGTGCAGTGACCAGTGTCATCATGTTCAGTTTATTAGTGTCGTGGACAGTGTTATCATGTTCAGGTTATTGTTGCAGTGGACAGTGTCATCGTGTTCAGGTTACTGGTGTAGTGGACAGTGTCATCATGTTCAGGTTATTGGTGTAGTGTACAGCGTCATCATTTTCAGTTTATCGGTGTAGTGGACAGTATTACTTCCCCCACAACAGAACGGGATCAGACTCTCTGCCACTGCAATTCTGTTTAATTAATTAATTTATTTATTTATTTATTTATACCATTATTACCGTGCTTGAAATACAATATACAGCAAAATTTCGTAAAATTAACTAAATATTTTAGTAAGGAATTGGACTTTCCAGGCACCACCTGCATGGCCCATAGATCAATATTAGGTTCTTAGGTAAAGCAGCGTTACTAGTCCACTGGGATTTGACAGATCTGTGCAAGATACTCTACTGTGGTCTAACAAGAGTGTACACAAAAGCGTGAAAGGAATCTATTTTGGTTTCCTGCCAGGAACTTACGCTTTGTCCTTCTCGAAGATAGGGGTCTCGAAGTGGCTGACGCGGTGACTCTCTGCGGACACCCCAAACTTCGGTACTTCGGCCGACACCTCCTCCTTCCTCGCAACAGGACTGTTGTCATGAGGTCTAACAACGTCTGAACTCCGCCTTCGCGACAAGTCGGGGCTGTCTGTTGTAATTTTTCTTGTGTTAGCGGGGGTAGCGGGGAGCGATTTCGTCTGCGTCGTCGGAAGGCGCTTCAAGACATAATAAATGTATTTTAACATTTCTGCGTAAAGAAAACCCTGTCTGAAAAGAACCTGCATTACACGGAAACCTCTCTGAAACTTAAGTACGTTCAATCCTCTTAGAATTTTTTATTGTAAGAAAAGACACAAAAGGTATGTACTTAAAAACTCCCCTTAAATTTCGAAGACCAATACGATTTTCAGAGTATCATTAGTCTGAAATCATACAATAATTTTTTGTATTTGCTGCATCATCACCATAATATGGTAGTGAAGCTTGGTTTGTGCAGACGGTGGACCTTTCAATATTAGCATTAGCTAGTATGTGTTTCATGAGACACACGTTAATACAAGACCAAAACTGAAAAAATGAGCAGAATTATACATGAAATTAATAACCGATTTTATATGACACTGTGCGTAGGGAAACTGGAAAGAAGGTATTCGCAAAATAACCACTAATAAAATCGCCAAAAAATAGTAAATCACTCCCTGACAAGAAGATCTTTACCAAGAGTCCTGAAAGACAATGTTCTGTAATAGCAGAAGAAAGCTTGCTACCATCCAGTTCAGGGTAGTGTGTCTCGCAACATCAGTCCAAAATGCAAAAATAAAAAAAAGTTTTTATTTTGTTGTATTTATTTGGCCTACTCGAGCCAAGCTTGGTCTTTCATCTTAAGCAAAGACATGGATTAAGGGGGTTTGATAACAGGGTGCTGAGTCGGACATCTGGGTCTAAAATGTATGAAGCAGCAGGAGGCTTCAGAAATCTGTACACTAAGCGAGTTTTATTATTTAGGTTCAGTCTTCACCAGGCATCATCAGCCTAATCAATAAAAAGGAATCATATGTGTGGGGAATGAAGCATACATGAGAATCACAAAAACAAACATAAAATTTTGGTCAGAAACTTTAACAGAACACACAATCTGAGAGATTTTTACTGAAGTAGAGATTAAAGTAACACAATCTTTGAAGGTGAAATGGATTTGTCTAGCTCATACTGGGTTCTTTTGAACACTAAACGAAACTTCAGATTATATTAAGGTGGTGGGGGAATTTCTTTACCAGACGGTTGGTTACTAGCTCCTCAGAAAGCCATGTGCTCCATGCAGTTAGCCTAAAGGGATGAAGAATGTGTAGGCCTAATGTTGCAACATACACAATGTAACCCTTAGGAATTTATTTTCTTTCAGAACATATAACGTGGGATACATATATACAGGGTCTTTCTTTTCCTGCCTGTCCGCGAAACGGCGGGCCCACGATCGGGCGCTCTTGCGTGATATTCCGCGTCTCGGGACGGGTAATGGTCGGTGAATGGAGCTAGACAAAGTATCGCAGTGGTAGTAATCTTTAGAAAGTATAATAAAAACTTACCTGGGCTACAGCAGATGTTGAAAATGTTGCTCTCCTGAACGAATGTACTCCATGTACCTGCTCAATACGTTGTTATTAACTCTCTGAAATTCTTCCCCGGAAATTGTTACAATCTCGCGGCGGATGTTGTTTCTTAGTTCTTCCAGAGTGAAGGGGCTTCAAAGCATGAACTGTCCTTGTCTTATACGGTCGCAGTTGTAACAATTTTGTGGCTCTTCGTGCAGACGTTTTCGAAACACGCGTCTCCTGAACTAGTCGACGAAGAGATTTTCTTGGTGAAGTTTCAAGTCTAGCACCACTCTCGTCGAATTTCTCTTCTGTAAGCACAGTTCGCTTCCTGTCGGGCTTTTTGTCTACCAGCGATCCTGTTGCCGTCAATTTATTCACCAAGTAGTGTATAATTTGTCTACTTGGAACTGGCTGTCCTGGAAACTGGCACCGAAATTTTGTGCGACATTTTCTAGCAGACTCACATTTGAAACACGTTTGCAGCAAAAACACACACTGTTGAATGGTATAACTCACCCGAGCCATGTTGCTGCAGTACTGAATGGTTGACTGAGAAATGCATTACCCATGAGCGGACACACGCGATGATTTATGGGAAAGTATTTTATTACCTACTGCTAACGTTTCATTCTGGAAGAACTAAGAAACAACATCCGCCGCGAGATTGTAACAATTTCCGGGAAAGAACTCCAGAGCGTTAATAACAACGTATTCCGCAGGTACATGGAGTCCATTCGCTCAGGAGGGCAACATTTTCAGCATCTGCTGTAGCCCAGGTGAGTTTTTATTACACTTTCTAGAGATTATTACCACTGCGATACTTTGTCTAGCTCCATTCACCGACCATTACCCGTCCCGAGACGCGGAATATGACGAACGCAAGCCTGAGCATGCGGCCGCCTTTTCGCGGACAGGCGGGAACATCTTATCACATTTGCAAGGTATAAAGTGGCAGATCTGACAATCTGCAGACCAAGTGTTTTTAATTCAAACACACCAATTTGAATGTCGATTTTCTGACCTCACTAACGTCCTTTAAAAAGGCGTTACCTTCCGTGAACCGAGGCAATTTTGCTTGTTTTTAGTTAATCGCAGCGGCATAGCTGAAGTTTCTCTTCTTCTAGGACATGAAGCCGCGTCACTAGGTAATCGGTTCCCGACATTTCGGGACAAGGTAGCTGCCTAATTTTTCGAGCGTAGGAACATTTCGGTGCGCGGCCATATTCCAGAAGAACAGAAACATCAACCCACTTTTAGTTTATAACTTTCTTCTACTGATACTCCACTTTCCTTAAATGTAATAGCTTTCATCAATTCCTTTCGATGGACAGTTTTTTAATTTTATTCTTTTCCTTAACATATCGGATTGCAATGCCAAAGTTTATGTGCCAGAAACACAAAGAGTAATTACTGAAAACCGATTCACTTTCAGTTTTATTCGTATAATCCTCCAGTCCCTTATTCCAAAACTCGAACTGTTTGTAAATATCTGATGATTTACTAATATTTTCAGTATTCCACCTGGGTATTCTAGTATTTGACGCTTAAAAATGTACAGGTGTGACCTCTCTTCACGCAGCGTTGAAGAATCAAGTGGCTGGAAAACAATAGAAGTAATGAGTCCTTAGTCCACATTTGTTGCTTCAACTCACCAACTTGCCTTCAATTGATCAATTAAGTCTGCGGCTGCAACAGAGTTACTTGCTCCCTAGATTATTTGAAAGTACGGGGGAAATCTTAGAACCCACAGAGACGTTCAGCAGAGAGCAGTGGCCTCCACCGGTTTGCCGGCACTGAAATATCCCCATGTGACCTAGACGTGCACATGACAATTCTGCTCACAACAGACGACTTCTAATAAAGTGAACTTCCCATATCAAGAAATTCCAGCATGAAAATCGTAAGAATCAAAATGCGAGGTGTTGGCGGGGGGGGGGGGGGGCATAGACGTCAGTAAAACCTCTCCTTCTACTTACCCGGAAAGACTCCTTTTTTCCGCGTAATTCTTTCTGCAGAGGAGGAGGTGTGAACGTTCCTCTGGAACCAAATATACATGGCATTCCGAATTTCATTTTGTCTGAAACAGAAATAAAAACGGTGTAGACAGAAATATTTGCTCTGTGCCTTACTTCTGACAAAAAACAAGCTCATCCTCAGGGCCGCCGAGAGAGGTTTCCGGTCCCGGTGAAAAATTCTTTCGGACCCCTCAAGCAAAGGCGGTCCAAGCCATGCCTTTCTTTCAGGTGATTTATCGAAATGGAAACAATGCCTGAACAAGGGCAAATAGACAGTGGTGTAACGCATTTGATTGCCGAAATTTCCGAGTGCGTGGAACACCCGGATATCGTAGTGTCCTTGTACCGCATCCCAGAAATGTTGCTTTTTGTGCCATCCTGCGAACTAGGAAAAATATTCTAGAGGAAAGTGATGTTATTATATCATTGGCCAGGTCGGACGGCCAGCTTTTACACAAGAGATTGCGATAAACCTGCGAAATTAAGGACACTTATGTTCTATTTGTAATTTTTTTCCCATTCTGAGACGAATATGACCCATCGTTAGCGCTCTGGGATTCCTCACGCCTTATTAACCCAATATAGCCCAGTGGTTAGTGTAAGTAGCGTCAGTTTTAATCTGTATTTTGTGCAGATAATGTATTTACGTATTTCCTGTGATCCTTACAATGAATATCGTTCTTCCTTATGCAGTAATTCCTTACCCTATGTGGTTTTGACTACAATGGGTTGACACTAATTAAATATGGAGGGGGGTAGGGAATTTTACCGAAGGCGGAAAAATTTAAATACACGCGGAAAAACGAGGACGGTTACTCATTCAACTGCCGCAGACGCTGGCAGAAGGGGCGTAGCTAGAGGACGGGGACAAGTGGTACGGCTGTCTCAGGCGCCAAAGTCCAGGGGCGGAAAAATAAATATTTTAAGTAAAAATATTCTAATTTTTCTCTCAAGAAGTTTACGTTGTTGAGATGAAATAAAATGAATTTTAAAAAAATGACTTTTCTGAAATTCCACAATTTCTTTTAGGGGCGGCCATTGTTGTTATTGCCTCCGAGGTCCAAAAAAGCATATCTACGCCACTGGCTGGCAGCACCAGCTGTCAAAGCAATGTGTGAACTATAATGTCCAAAAAACTTATTTTAAGCGATAGGGGGAGGTTCAGTAAGTGTCCGAATTCGGTTAACCTCATTCTTTCCAAAATAAGTCCGCACGGCGACGTTTTGCCCAAAACCCCGTGATCACCATGCATCACCACCTGTAACCCCTGCGTTGGACGAGGGACCACTGTACATCGGAGTTGGCTCTCGGCTTTCTCAGCCTACCGGCATGTTCCTATTGTTGAGTCCTCTTCGGACTTCTGGCCGTAGAGTGACGTACAGTATGACGCTAGCATTTTGCTACCATTTGTTTCTCCCCTTTGAAGAGAAGATGGGCCAGGCCTGCAGCAAATTGTAAAGTGTGCTGCGCGTATGACTGGGGCAGGGGACCCTCATTTTCTCAAAGGCAAGTCCATAGAAACTTTCACGATGACTCCGAAGCGGACTTCTGTTTCTGCTGACGAATACCCTCCGTGATATTGCGGACAGTGGTGCTTGGTATGGCCATCTCAGCATCAGCATTGTTTTTGGTGGCCCCGTATTCAGCACTCACATATTGGCCTTTCTAATGGTAGGATAATGTTTTCTCTGTGGGGTACCAGCTAGCTGTTTGTGTACACCGTACATAGATTCACTTTAGTGTTCAAAGAATTGACGATGCCTGTTCTTGAAAACAGATCTTTTCAAGGGATAATTACTAATTAATATTTTCATATGTAAGTGGTAAACCTTAAGATAAAATAAGTTAGGAAATGTCGGCAGAAGAACACTTCTAGTGGGGTAGCAACCTTATTTCCCTCAGATTTTAAATTCATGAATAATTCAAGCATAACACCGAAGACATGTCAAGTTTAAAGCTGCCTTTCTACGTTTTACACGCCACGATACGCTAGTATTTTTCTGCGCGTCTTAAGTTACCCATTCACAGGCAGTTATTTGCCAGGCCGTTGTCTGACAGTTCGATGACTGAAGGTCAGTTTTCCCTATACATATTCAGACCACCGGAAGGCAGAAACCTTCAGGCCGATTATTGTTTCTGGGAACTGCGGGTGTATGGGAACCCGCGCTTCCTGCCGACTTCAGGTAACCAACTGAAGGAAATCTTTAGCCTCGACAGAAATCCGCCTTCAGTCCGCAGCGTTATAGGTGAACAAGGCAGTCTTTCTTTCAATGAATTCCAAGTGCAACAGTCCGGAATTCATTTCGGTATTTATTAATGTGTATAAACAGCACATTTGTCTATGGAAAGTAAAGGATGAACTTGTGTCGTGTCATCCCGTTGTGTCAACATATAAATGAAAAAACTCAGTACTCACGTTACCTGCCGAACAAAAGAGCACGCGACTGCAAGACAGTGATATACAATACAAGAAATGTTACAGACCTTCGTGCAGCATATTTGAATACTTAACACGTATCCTTAAGAAATAAATTCCGATTGGCTGCATAGTTCATGTGCAGTCGCGTAATATTATGGAACTTTCTAACCACACCGTCTAGTACAGCTCGCTGAAAACTGGAACTGAGTTACTCTACAATTTCTAATTCAAACTTATAAAGTTCGATATTCAACAATACAGTTGGGACGCAACAAACAGAAGAGGACGAAAAAAATCTAAATACATATTTACCATTCCCTGATGTTTTATATTTTATGCAAGTAAATAGTGAGATCTCACTAAACATTTATATAATGTACACATGAAAGTTTGTATTTTAATTATTCTGTACACTTTACCTGATGATGATTCAGTACGAATCGAAAAATGTCATACAGCTAATGTACTAATACACAATATACGTGGTGTCATGTCTGACGGTATTTTACTGTAAAGGATAAATCGTATTCGAACACCCATGTGAGGGAAAAAGCATACGACCAGTTACTGGATTGTTACAAAAAGCATGCTCCATCAGCCGCAGAGGATTCGCATGACAAAACCAAAAGAGAATGCCACGGCTGTAGTTGTCACATTTGATTCTTCGTGTGTCCTACCTATTTGTCTAGAGCCAACATGGATATCCAACTGATATCCACCTTTCTTTTGTCATTGCACACAGGCACATGTCTCGGAAATATCATCGACGTTAATTCATGTTTTCCTTCAAATTAGACAGATATATTGGTGTCTTCGGTTGGTAATCCAACAGCACAGAATCCGCATGCACCTTGTAACGTAGAACAGTGTTAACACGTAAAGAGAAACTTGGTTAATGTTAATCAAAAAACGGGAAATTACGAAGTCTCATCTGCAGTGAGAATATTAAAACTAACACACGACATGCATAAAGCAATAGATTTAAAATTTTGTATGTTTTCTTTGTCAAAATTGCAGTATATTCAATGGGTTTATAAGGGAGATACCGTGTTCGTCTGTCCGCATGTTTACGGTCTACAATTGCTGGAAAAATTAAGAGTACGTTGAATATTAACAGCGTAGAATTAAATTTGGTGTGTACTGATTAAGAGCTAAAGTACAGGAAACCCAAATTAAAATTTAAAAATTCTCAAAATATCTCATCATGGCAAACATAACACGCATACTTGGTACACGATGTAGACGTCATTAGAAGCGTAGAAGTAACTTGACTGATAACATTGGGCGGGAGAGGGGGGAAGAGGGAAATCGACCATGGGTGTTAGAAACCTTAATGTACGAAGCAGTCAAGTTAGAAAGTGGGGGAAGATTGTTTAGAACCAGTCCTTAATATACATACTCCCCTTTCCCCGACTGTCACCCCAATTTTTTTGTTGTCCCTCTTCACCTCGGTAGCCAAAAAATTTATTCTTAGGTAGAAAAAATATTCGAGGGGCATTTTCCCCCTTTTCTTACCCTAATTTTTGCCGATATCCAGGATATATAAAGTTACTTTAAAATATATTTTGATAAAGTGAATATTTAACGATATATCCAACCACAGGCTGTTTATGATTCTGCACTTTGCGCTATATAGACTGCCATTAGCTTTACAGTAACGCATTTGTTCTGTAATGAAGTGATATTAAGAACAGTGTTGTGTGTATAATAAAGTGATATTAAGAACAGTGTTGTGTGTATAATAAAGAAAGAATTTTGAAAATATCTGTAGGCCAACTCCAGTGGAGTGATTCTGTTCACACTTGTTTATCAAAAGGAAAGGCACATCCCGGGTGAAATTGTTTTATGAGAGTCGAGTAAATAATCTGCTGTTGAAATCAGAGGTGTTTTCAGTTCAGAAATATTTGATAAGTCCAGGAGATTAACCTTTTATCTTCTACTTGAGATTAGATTACCAGTTCTAGATAATGGTTTCCAGACAGTACTGTCAATTCGCACAAGTAAATTATAATGAATAACCTCCTTCTGCATGTGTGATTCTCGGGGGCGTGTCACTGAACATATCGCTTTACCGGCACCTTGTCTAGCTGTCAGCATGTCTGTGTAACCCGTCTGAATTTTCCGCTGTTCTTCTCTATGTCTTTCGCTTAACCTGATCACATCTTCTCTGACACACAGCTTCTTGTTAAAATGCAAATTTTTTAATGCAAAATAAAATAATATAAAATAGAATAAAACATGTCATTCAGAGGCACCACGCCAATTATTCACAAGTGCATCTTTCATCTTATTCTAATCTACTTAAAATTTCGTGAAAGACCAACGAGTAATAACATAATTATATGTCGTCTTGCTCGATGTGTTTTTTTTTTTAATTTTAAGTGCCTGAAGATGACCTAACTTAGGCTGAAACATGTAGCTACTCATTAGACAAATAGCCTACATCTTCCAATAAAGATAGTTGTTGAGACTGATATTGATTTTACTTATTCAAAGCGTGACTCCATATCTTGGTTACTTTCTGTTTTCCTATAAAGCAGACATTATCATTAGACCTACTTAAAAGTGCAACTTAACACAATTTCCTAATAAATGACAAGAACACGCTTCTTTGGTTTATTATTATTGCAATTTATATCCAAAAGAATATCAGCGCCCAGCTATAGACACTGCGGTTAGAATGGTTCAAACTTAAGTATACCTCAATCTTCCCTGTTGTTAGGAAACAGTGGATTCTTGCTTACGATCGGAGTCCACGACGTTTTCCGTGTTCTGGATTGCGAGAGAGAAGTCTGAAGAACACTGACATATTCAACATAAGGGCTTGAATAATTTTTTTTTTGCCAATGGCGCAACAGTCCCTGTTGGACCAGGGCCTCCCCATTACCGAGGCTTCACGATCATGCTTGGATAATAGTGATAAATACTAGGTAGGGGCGTAGTCATAATATTGGTTTGTTGTTTACTATCTTTCTTTTTTACTTTTTCTTTTCGGCCTTCTTTTTCCTTCTTTCGTTGTTTCTCTTTTGGGAGTCATTTGTTTCTTTGCACACTTTTCTCCCGTCTTGCTACGAAATCTGAAAATATTTCATTTAAAAAGGCGCAGCAGTAGAAGGCCGGTCAGTCGCAGGTAAAACAGAGAATGGAACTAAGAGGCACGATGGTACTTCGTGTGCCGCTTTGGTAGGCTAATTACTTTTTGTGTGTTCGACAGGAATCCTTCATACTAGCGCGATGCTTCTAATTATTCCTCTTTATCGTCGTCTCTGAATTTCGTTGCTTCTTCCATAAGAACTACTTGTAGATAAGAAGTCAGTACAACAGGCTTACGTCACTTCTGTGACAAGCATTTAGTTCTTTTGTTCGCGTTTTTGCTCACCGCGCCTATTTGCAACGAGATTACGGCGAAGATCCCAGCGGCCGCGCGGTCTAAGGCGTAGGTCTGCGGCCGAGCACTTGCTGGGATCGTGAGTTCGAATCCCATCGGGGGCATGGATGTTTGTCTCTTGTATAGTGTTTGTGTTGTCAGGTAGAGGTCTCTGCGAAGGGCCGATCCCTCGTCCAGAGGAGTCCTACTGACTGTGGTATGTATCTGAGTGGGATGAAGTAAAAATAAACAACCTCGACACATACTGTGAGTAGGCAGAAGAGGGAAGGACTACGAAACGAAACAATTAAGGCGAAGTCAAAATTATGCTCATTATTAGATCCTATATTTAATCAAAGTACGGTGGCTTGAAGTTGTATGCCAACATTATAGACCTTGAAACGAAAATAACATAGGCTGTTCTCGTTTAGCGTTATCCCAAATGCGTTGTTCCTTTTTAACGTTGACAAATTTTGATGATCAAAGATTCGGCGAAAGTTGCCTGGACTCGGATTGACATTGCTTTTCGGGTAGTTTAATTAATTCTTATGGAGAAAATGCTCCATTATACGTTGTTTCGAATTACGCTGTTATTTTCAGAAACTCAACTCCGAGGTCAAATGAGGAGTTGTCAAATTGTAAAAATTTGTTGTAAATTATGTGTTTAAGCGGCGACAGAAAGCAGTAATTGTATGGGAAAATTGTAAAAAAATGAGTATGAATAACAATGTGTCACAAGATAAGCTTCATGCATCTACTGTTACATTAGTCTCAGTTACGTAAATTTTACTGAGGCGACGCTTGAATTAGACAATCGACGCCGAAATATGGGGTAAAACTGAACTTCAGTTTATCTTGAGGAAATAAATAACATGTTTATATACATATCACAAATTACGTATGCACTTCAGAAACGTAGTGTGGGGAAATTTTTGTTGATGGTAATGGAGAAATTGGGAATTATGTGAATAGTTGTGACCGGGAAACCATGAATCAGGAAAGAGCAGCCGTTCGATATTTGTGGATATCTTTTGAGCAAGAAGCTGCCAGTATTTGTTGTTGTTTCCTGTGTCCGCTAACTGAGTGATTCTCAGCACTTTGCATGTTTTATCTCACCTCTCGCTTCAACAAAAAGGCTTAGTCCTACCACAGCCAAACTAAAGTTTCTTTTTCTTCAAAACGTGCCTGTTTTACAATTAAACCTATTCGTATTCTAGTACTAGACATTAACCATTAATGCAAATGATAATATTTGACACTTCACTTTCCAGCCTTCCGACAAACTGCCACAAGCATGGCGCGTCCCATTAGATAACATTGTGCTACCAAATTTGCTCAAATTCATTGGAGATTTTGCTCTACAATATGTCTAAAATACATGGCCTTATTTCTGCATATTTAAGAGCTTCGCAGTATGTACTCTTTACTACTCACCGGTCGCTTCAACAGACAGCCTTAGCCCTACCAGAGCATCATCATATAGACGACAAACTTGGCTGGGCATACATGACACAAGAAATGGAGAAAAAATGTGTACAGAGTTTTAGTCGGAAACCCCTGAAGAGAAAAGACCACTTGAAAAAGTTGGCGCAGATATGAGGGTAATATTAAAATGCACCTTAAAAAAAGAACATGGAAGGCTGTGGACTGACGGTGGACTCATTGTCGCTAGTTATACGAAGTTTAAAATTACCACGTTGGCAAATTTAATAACACCTTGTGGAGTAGTTGCGGAGTTTAAACATGATAATGGACAGACATATGCGACTAACAGTAAGCACTTTATTCAAAGAAAGCATGATTAAGATATCTACGCCTCCTCCCACTGACTAATCACTGTTCAGTAACCGTTCTCAGTAACAGCTTGACGTAAGGTAACTGCATGTGTTGTCGCAATGCTAACATACAGCAGCCCAGACATGACACACTGTGTGAAACAAATTACTCCACTGAACAGGGCCCATGCATTCTTACGTAAAGTTTTGTAATACAACGCTTCTTTTTTGAGCTGCGAATTTGTTATAATGCCCCCCAAACTGGAGGACTTCCCTTGTTGGCTGTTCTTTAATATATTTGCAGCTGCTTTACATATTCTCTGCGCACAACCTGAGAAGGCGAAATGCGATGTGACACCATTCGGGCAAATTATTGTATTGTACTTCGTTAAAATCACTTCATGTGGTGAAGCCTCTCAAAGACAGGAGTCGTAAATTTAAACTAAATTTAAAAGTTAGTCTACACCACGGATGCACAAACTCCGGACGCCTGGATGCCCTGGTAAGTAAACTTTGTAGGGTGATGCCTAATATTTTCTGCATAATTGCTCCAGTTTTTGCTCCCTTACATGCAAAAGTATGTCTCAGTATAGGCTATATGCACAAAGCATAGAACGCCAGGTTACAGCGACGTTTCCAGACAAATCCAGAATAGTACAGAACTTTTCTCATGCCACCATTCTAGACCCTAGAATGTAGAGGGCGTTTCCAGATTTACGGAAAATTTGTGGATCCGTCGCCTATATCATGTATCATATGTACTACACGTGTAACACGTGCCGTCCTTTTGATAACCCTGTTAAATTTAGCTTAGATCTGCACGTATAATAGGGGCCAAATTGAATTCACGTGACAGCTTCCAGCTAAAACCCCCAACCTTCCACATTAGCAAATTTAATTCTAATATGTAGGACAGTTTCGGACTGAACTAAATACACCTTCAAAACTTATTCTTGCTACTTTTCAAATATCATTAAACTATACTTAAATTTACTGCGAATACAAATACTATATCGTTGCAAACTCGATCGCATGGACGGTATGACCCACAGTCAGGAAAATTTTTTTTTCATTTTATTTCTTCAAATATTCACCACATCTATAAATGTTTCAATTACGCTCTACAGATCTCAGTGAGATTGTGTTTTATAATATATACGAAAACTGAGCTATGAGAGTATCACATGGGTGAGAACAAATAATTTAAATCTCCTGTGTTCCCGTGGTAACCTCCCCAAAAACACGTGGCTTTAAACCCGGCAGACAATCCTAATATACCAGCTGTTTGTGGCTTTAAACCCGACAGACAATCCTAATATACCAGCTGTTTGTGGCTTTAAACCCGGCAGACAATCCTAATATACCAGCTGTGTGTGGCTTTAAACCCGGCAGACAATCCTAATATACCAGCTGTGTTTGTACAAAGGGCGATTTTGTTTTCGGAACATATTTCGGTTTTATTTTCATTACTGTAGCTAGGGTAAAACCACCCCTATACAGGCACGGGCAAACCCTTAAGACTTCCAAGAGGCTGAAACCCCCAGAATTTCTAGATAGTCGGCACATGAAGGTGTCAAGGTTGTCAGTCCTACACACCAGCCGCCTTTACCCCCCCCCCCCCCAGGAGACACACCTGGTACTCATTTCTGTTGGAGTCCGTATCGACCCCAGGGAAGGAGTAAGTCAATGAGAAATCCCAATGGCCCCATCGGGAATAGAAGCCGCGACATTCTATCTTGAAGGGCAGTGCCTCAACCAAATGAATCACCGCGTTCATCTCAGTGGCACTTTTTCTTAAATAGTTACTCATCAAGATTAAATTTGACAAAAACTTGGCTAGTTTTAGAGAAAAATGTAGACTTGTCAGGTCTTCCCAGAACGCCTTTACTGTACACTGTGCAAAGAACGCATATTAATAATTAGTCATCTGAAGCTTTCGCTCTTGCGTGGATACACGTAGTCTCCCTTATCACTCTGTTGACATGAATATCGCAAACAATGGCTGAACCTAAGATAACAAAGAATCTTAAAACACGTTGCAATCTTTATACAGAGGAAGAACGATGTATCATGTTCTGTAATGTCTCAGTAACCAACAGTTTTAAACCCCGCTATAAAAGTTTTTTTAACGTACCAACGTGTAGGTCATAATCTTCCCTTATCTCTACCCGATTTCTTCAACCCATACACTTAAGTGCATCGTGGGCATAGGCCGGCACACGCCAGGAATCGAGGGTTCAAATATCGCAAAGTTACACATCTGTCTGCGTTTTCTTTGTGTGTAGGCTAGGTGTGTACGGGTAGATAGCCGACTTCATATTCAAATCTGTATGCAATTGAAACAAAGTCTGTAAGTGATTCAAGGACAACTAACTTTATGTTCAAATATCAACATATATGGAATAATTTGGCTCTACGTTCTGCGTTTTTCCTCAGTTCAGCATTATCAACCTGTGCTTTATCATCCAATCACTGCTTTCTCAACAGGCACTGAAGTCTTCATATACGTTAAAACAATTAACCATGTTCTAAGATTTTATACGCCTTGAAGAATAACATGTTCTTCCGACGCTTCGGAGGAATGTCCTCATATTATCTTCAGGGCGACTGACTTTGGTTCAGGTGGATGCCCCTCTCAATCAATCAAGCAAGCATCCGCCCGGACAAAATTCAGTCGCCCTGAAGATTAAGGCAGTATGTTCCTCCGAAACTTCGTAACAAACTTATCGCCCTACAACCAGGCCATCATTTCAGAAACGTCCACAGCGAAAACCTAAAGACGACAATGGTAAATAACTGTGTCAGTGATCTACGGTCCTTTAATGACTCAAGATGCTACTCTATGAGATTTGCCATAAAAAAACATAAAATTACAGGCTTGGCTTAGTGAAGAAACAGAAAATAATGCACGTGTGTATTATTTTCAAGAATCATATTCGTATTTAGAATTTATTACTCTACTCTACACCATGAACTGAAATACCGAGACAAGCACCCACGCATGATAAAAAAAGTGTATCTACTTTGGATTACCTACACAACCTAAAAAGGAAATATGTAAGAACGTATATCTCAATGCAAGATATCCTACTAATCCTATAGCCTAATACCAGACAGTTACACGTGAACAACTGGAATGCTGTCATGCTATCGTTACGTGAAATACACCTACATGTTTGACTCGCTTATTAATGTGTGTATCTTTGCCGGGCTTCTTCGGCCTATTCACAAAATAGCGAAATGCTGTTATTAAATTTGTCATGTCTGTCCATTTTTCCGCAAGGAATAAGTCGGTCCCACAGGATGGATTATTGTAAAGTTTTGTACGGGGTGGAGGGTGGGTTACTAAAATATATCGAGAAAGTGAAAAGCGTTGTTGAAATCCAAAAAAGGCACTTCACCTGAAGGCGTACTTACATTTATGACTACTTTGATTACTAACAGCTTGTAGGCCTTCTATAATAATCGACAACAATAAAGGTGAATCGATAATAATCGATAATAATCGGCCTTATATCTTCAGTCGATTTAAATGGCGTATGAATCAGGAAATCATAATATTTCATATTTACAAATTATGTCTAGCAATACGAAATTAGTACTTAGATAGATTAGGGGTACACCTACGAACTGTGTACGAAATGGCGTTTTCAACCCAACAATTACAAAACACTTCGAAGAAGTGAAAACATGAATTTGTTTATTCCTGTTACTAATAAATTTAACGCAGACAAAATTTTAATGTTATCTTAATGTGCGACATCCCGTTTTGTTATTTAAAACAAGGTTAAAAACGCATATAAACACAGCTCACCTTGTTAAAAAAGTTCATCCCTTGGAACAAATACGGCTACATTTCTCGGCTTGATATTAAGCCATCTTCAGGTCACGGTAACATTTGTACATACCGGAAATTACATATGGCTTAATGTCAAGCCGAAATATGTAGGCACATCTGTTACAAGAAATAAATTTGTTTAACAAAATTGGTTGTGTTGACAACCTTTATTAACCCACAGTATAAACGAAATCAATGTAGACATATGAGTAATAAGTTCTGCACAGAAATATAATGGCAGAACCTAACCACAGTGATAATTTCTGTAATATATTTACAATTAACTTTAAACACCAACAATATAACATAGTATAATGTATATAGTATAATATGTATATATGTATATGTATATAGTATAATATGCAATATAGCATTTTGTATAATATAGTGCACGGACATGGAACACATTAAAAATATTTACAATTATTAAAATAACAAAAATTTTGCCACAGTGGATCAAATGTTATGGCCATGCGAGAAAGTCCAGGATTCGAAGATAAGAACGAGCGTCACGTGCATTTCATAAATTGTTTTTAATCAAAGAGACACTCTTCTGTTAATACAGATCGTCTCGCACTGCTTTAATTGCCTAGGTCTACAGATGGCTGATAATATTTCCTTCACCCACCTTCTCAAATAACAAATTCAGGTCAGAAAGACTCGGTAATGTCAAGTTAATAACGTCGCGCGCAGCACGAGAAGTGCTAGTAGACAAATTTGCACGTTAAATTCCAAACACAAGACAAGGGCTTACCGTCTCACATCTAGCAGCCGCACGATGAACTCACGAACACATTATGTCCCTGCAGCAAGACACAGCGAGTGAAGTCAACAAAAGCAGTAACGTGTTGAGGTTTTCTCTCTCGCCAACATCAGGATGATGGCTCTCCTTACTTCCAAGTGACGTACGTAGGCAATGAACAATAGTCTCAGGTGAGGCGATACACGTCTGTTGGACGATCTTCTGCGAAACGATGCAACAGCTATCATATCTTTTCTATCAGCTGGTACAAATCGTCATCCGAGATAGTGATTCAGGCTTGCGCAAATGCATGCTGGTGTTTCTGAAAGAGAGAAGACGTTTAGAATCGAAATAAAAAGCATGTACTCTCACTTCAGACAAGGTATAAGCAACATGAGACTCGTGGAGTCGCACATGGTGCGTGGAAATAAGTCATGGAATTGTAAGAAGTCCTAAAATTTCACACGTAATTTTAGGTTCGATCTTGAAATTTATGAAGCTTTTTTAAACCCCATTAAAAATCTTATGTTTTGAGGAATATTTTAATAGCCTGTTTGGCAACAGCCTTGCTAAGTACGGTTTAAAATTAATGCACACTCTACCTTTCAGTAATGATTACTGTTGTCGTGTTTAACCTAAGATAGAAACTGATGGGCCGGTTTTATTAAAATCCCCTAGCGTTAAATCTCATTAGTAATTGTCCCTAGTTCCAGAACTGTTACCCGATCAGATACAGAGAGGTACGACATCATGTACAGACCTACGTGCTACGTTCGTGCAAGATATGAATATCAGTTAATGAGTTCAACTTAAAAATTACGACACAGACTGGTTTTCCTTATAACTTTAACATGTAAAATACTGAAAATATACACAACCATTACCATAAAATTTGAACGTTTCAATAGTGATAATTTCACGTATAAAAAAGGACAATCAATTTTTCGTGGGCGACAGCCAACTACTTACAAGCTTATAAATAATAATACCCACAATGGTGTCAAATAATTGGGTGATCATCTCATAAATGACTCTGAAAGCCCAGTGTTCTGTAAAGTTCAAAGGAATTGATCCAGTTAGCCCTACATTACAGACGAAATTTTTTTTACTCAACTAAAGACTCAAAACTTTTGAGGTTTTGTTTTGGGTGTTGCTCACATGACGATCTCCAGCGTTATTCCACTGTGTGGGGTAATAATTTCGCTCCTACGTTTCGGATGAACCTAATGTCCCTATCTTCAGGGTGACAGTTTGTTTCAGACAGGCTCTGGAACGATCGGAAGTAGATAATGTGTCTATTTTATAGAAATACTGCAAGCGACTGTGGTCAGTTACAGTCACGAGCACTTCATTCATCTGAACCAAATGCCGTCACCCTGAAATGGACGCAGCACTTGCCTCTGAAACATCGGAAAAATTTTCGCGGTGTCATAACCCTGAAGACTATCATTTGATTAGCACTGTATACTAAAACAGAATATTAGTAATTGGGCATTACTGCTTAGTAGACGATACTTCATGGATATGACAATGCAGTTCACAAACACGCAGATGTATGTATGTATGTATGTATGTATGTACGTATGTACGTATGTATGTATGTATGTATGTATGTATGTATGTATGTATGTATGTATGTATGTATGTATGTATGTACACATACATGTTTTAAGGTAAGCCATATTCTGAATCTGCACACATCAAACTAATTGTCCCATGAAAATATGAAATGATGTGGCGCCTCGAAGTTTAATTACATTATTTCAGATTTGGCACACGTATGTCTTACGTACAATAACGTAACACAGACAATTAGTGTACTTACTCCACAGCTGCCTTCAGCTCCTGCTCAAACTCACATAGCACGCATCCGCCTAGGAAAACAGAACCTTATTATATCGACCTTAATATCGCAGGTGCAATGTGCACACAAAGTATCGTGTTGATCGGTAACTGGTTCAAGCTGAGAGGTGGGCACAGAACCGGTAATAGCTTTTAGGGAGTAAGCAAGCGCTGCAGCATCTGTCTAAGGTTCCGTGGAATGATGGAACACAGTGCAGTTCCGCTGGAAAACAGTGGACGATCAGACCTGCGAAATATTAAATGTGGACTCCAATGTTACTAACCGCGGTAAAGCAAATAGAACTATCAACGCCAATATTTTGAGGCTTGCCTTGAAAATCTATACATCCCACAGTGAAATGAAATGTATCGAGCACCCTCTTCTTCCTTTCTTCCTTTCTTCCTTTCTGCTTCAAGAAGTCTCTTCACACAAAGCCGTCTTCACTCTTTCATTGGTGTTAAGTTTAACAAGAGGATGCCCTGCTAATTTGATAAAAGGAAGTTGATACGTGTTGAAATTGAAGCAAAGCACGTTGAAGTGCACATACATAGATTCAGCCCATTGAGTTTTTTTTTCACATTAGGCTGATGACAGTGCTATCATTTTCGCGATAGATGTTTTAAGATGTGCATAAACTGACTTTCCTTTTGCCTTTAAACTCTCTATAAGTCATGACGCATTGTTTACCACATCAGAAAGACTGTTCTGTAATTTCTTGGATTCCCCTATCTCCCTAAAAACAATTCACGCCCTCTGCCTAAACGTCAATTTCCAAATACCGCATAAGATACATATTACGCACGTTTACTCAATTCATATCAACTCTCACCGAACTATCCAAATATGCTGTTTAATCATATGCGTTAAGTACCCCGCTTTCCCCACACGCGTTTTATTTATATACACATGTGTAATGTGTGATAAGTAAGATTCGGCAATTCTATCCAGTTCATTCTAAAATGTGCTTTCTAACAGCGTTCTCTCACTGCAGCTTTCTGCCACGGCCTGTAAAGCTTTGGATTTTACGTGCTTTTTTACAGTATAGAACTTTGATAGGTCAGCTGAAGACACGTCACAAAATTAAAAATATATTTCCCATATACAATTACCCTAAATTTCACAATGTCGCGGCCTCACTTTTCTTAAAGTAATTTCTATCAAGGGGGGCCGCGATGGCGCAGTTGGTTGAGGCACTGCGCTACAAACCGGCAGGTAGCGGGTTCGATTCCCGATGGTGCCAATGGAATTTTTCAGTGGCATAATCCTGTCGGTCGCGCTATGGCCCTGGGGTAGACTCAGCCTCTAGGAGAAATGAGTACCAGGAATCTTTCCTCGGGGGTAAACGCGGCCGGTGCGTATGTGCCGATTGTCTAGAAATCTAGGAGCCTCAACGTCTTTGAACCCTCAGGGCCTGTCCAGGCCTGTAATTGGATTGCTTTACCTTTATCTTAATTTCAAAAAGGAGGTCACTTCCTTTACCCTTATCATGGATATGGGAAATCAGGCCTATGGACGATAAGCAACAAGCTTAGAAACACGCTGTTCGTTCTTAATATTTCTACACGGCGAAAGTAACGCGGGAAATTGCCCAGGATGGACGGGACGAGCGTCGAACAGTTCCATGAGAGTACGCGCTCGCAAAAAGTCGCCTGTATATCTACAATTTCTTATTCAAAGCACAGTTCGGCCGATATAGTTCTCTTGTAAACGGAAGTCAGTCTACTAATTAGACTTTGATTAGACACAAATTAGGACCACGTTACGATTATATGCCTCTTAGAGGCTCATTTCCATGTGTTCCTCCGGCATTCTGACTAGGCAACGCATTGAGATGGTCAGCATTGTAAAGGCGTGGAAAGCCTTTGGAAAGACGTCCTATTGCATATGTAAAAGACCAAATAAACCAGAAACCACTAGACATTTGAATTGCGCCTTATTTAGCAACTTTTCTACTTTTTTCAAGACTAGTCGAGAAACTGGGGGTTAGAGGAGTGTATGGGACCGAGCGGCGAACACAGAACTCTATCTTGTTACAGGCTCCATCTCCTTGTGTCGTTATGATTAATTCGCACAATTTACTCTGATAACACACATGCACAACCGCAAGGCCATCTTACAGAAAGAGGGTAATATGAGTGACAAGCTGTACGGCCCGGAGGCGTGACACAGCTGTAGGAACATGTAAGTGTCACTGCTTGTCAATTTGCTGACAGATGATTATCTTGATGATCAGCTATTATCTTGGGTTTCACGTCTATAAGAAGTTGGTGGGCGTTTGTTTGCTTTACACGATTAAAAAACGGTTCCCATAAAATTCACATCATAATACTTTTAATCCTCTAACTGAACCTGTATGAGCTTCG
This sequence comes from Coptotermes formosanus, assembly GCA_013340265.1. Lineage (NCBI taxonomy): Eukaryota > Metazoa > Arthropoda > Insecta > Blattodea > Rhinotermitidae > Coptotermes > Coptotermes formosanus. The sequence goes on from BLKM01001521.1 coordinate 1,074,576, forward strand.
TACAAGGCGCAAGAACAAGATTGCTGTTTTGAAGGATTTATCTTTCCCCCAGAATAAATCATTAAGCTCAATAAAAGATCACCTCATAGTCGTAAATTTTAACAAAGTTTTACCATTTATTTTACAAGTAAACTTGCCCAAGGGCGCACCCAATGGGATGGGCTGCCGGGCTGCAGTCCCTCCAAACTCCCCAAAACTGAAACTTAAAATACAGATTTTGTAGATATTCCTTTATCAAAAGTTTTACGTGAATTCCCGTGCAGCCGGAAACAGCCACTGAAATCGACTGATGAGTAGAACATTAGAATTTTGAAAAATAAATTTAAAAACTTAAAAAAAAAAGAATGTAAGGCACTGTGTTTGAGTCATGGAACACGTAGTTATATTCTTATGTGTATAAATGCAGTTGCAGACAGTGTTATGTTGCACTTACAGCATGATTTGTAATATAATTTTTAAAATTAAACATAAATTTTACGTAGCTTCAGGGTCAGCCCCCCCCCCACAAGGAATAATTCTAGGTGCACACCTGCCACGAACTCGTAGTTTTCCCCTACCATACTAACTTTTAAGGCCCAGCGACGCAAGGCAGAATGTATTCTCACTAAATTATTTAAAATTTTCCACCAAAATGTCGTAAGTGTCCTCATTTTCCTTTGATGACAATCAACTTCTTCTCACCAACATTTCTGCGTGGCACGCAGCAGTCGACTGGAAGGCACCTGTTATGTGACACGGATCACTGATATCGCATGCATGATGACTTTAAAATCACGCGCGCATATTTTAACAAACCACAACCATACACTACTAACAAGCCAACTTCTGTGCGATCAAGAAACAGCCAGTCAAACGTCACGCATTGACGGGTGCGTAGTTGTTGAAAACGAAGGCTGAAAGGGGGGCTTTCAGGAATAATTTCGCGAGTCGTTGCGTTTAAAGCGGAACATCGCTACAGTAATGTCTGTTTATTTTCGTACTCGGTCAAGAACAGGAGAGGAACGTCTGGATATTCTTTCTGGGAACATCAGAATCTTGTAAAATAAGAAACTTCACTACCGTAATTTACAAGGTAAAATTCCGCCATTAAACACTACGTATATTGTCAAATATAAGAACGGAAAGTAAACACTGTGCAGTTAAACTGTAGAAACGGAAAACACAACACATTGAAATTGTTATAAAATATTTATGGTGCGGAGTCAATCCACAAGTGACTGGTTAGCTTACCACGCTGCCTTGGAGCACTCAAATAACAGAAGATGGATGCGGCAGGCCAAAGGCGGGACGGATGAGAAATCGTCATTCGAATGCCAGCAGGGGCAGATATTTGTCTCATCTCCACAGCATCCTTACTGGCTCCTTCCCCAGAAACAGAGCGGCGGATCCGCTACACCGACCGCTCGCTGCCATGTAGCGCCCAGTTGTGGCTGGAAGCCTAATTCCTCGAAATTTCTTTATGGCCTTTGCCTCTTCTTAAAAAGAGAATCTTAAAACAAAGAATAATATCAAAAGATAATATCAAAATATGTGTACAATGAATCACTGTATTAAGAAAGCAGATGCACACAGCACTCAAGTGCACGTGTACTTTATTGCATAAATATGCAACTTGCAGTTGCTTAGAAAACTGTAACTAAATTGTTAAAATTAACATTGAGAAGATAAGGCTGCAACACTGCCTTCAGGGAAAGGAATGGATTAGATACACGTTAATCACACTTTAGACATGTGTGGCTGCTATTTTACGTTAAAGAATGTTGGTAGAGGAAACTGTTAGGAATTGTCGAATGGAAGATCAAAATGTAAATAGGAATATAAAAGCTGGATTTTACGAAGGTACAAGATTTATAACTTAATTTCCCTTCTTGCCTTAATGTTTGCCACAAGTTCCAATTTCAAAAGAGGCGCAATATTTTTTATGTGGAAAGTAATGAGGTGGCAGGTTATATAACGGACAGATTTTTAAACCACATTTGTAGGTTTCTCAGTAAAATGCAAGACAGAGGAGCTTCATTAATAGGAAGGACTTTAAAGTTAACATTTGCAATAAACACATCCTGTTTGGCCAAGGAACGGTGCATTCCCAAATTGATAAGTCTGAAAAAATATATACATTTTTGGAGAATAGTTTTTTAAACGGTACGAAGGATTTGCCGAAAATTACGTCCAGAAATAAAAACGTTATTTAGGGGTTTTTGACTATTCTGGGGTCAAAAGTCAAAATTCCTTCTATGTAGGCGTATTCGTGGAAACGTCTTTAGTTTCCTCTCCATTCACGTGTGGCAGAAGTTAGTTGACGTAAAACGGGCACCAATTCCAAGAATTTATTAGTCTGTTTCGAATTCGGCTTAGAAAACCCAAAATTTAACACATACATTTCCAGTATTTTTGTTCTAATACCATTTTTATCTGTGATCCCTGGCTTTTAAATTTTGTGTGACTTGCATTTAAGCACCTTGTGGTTATGCAACCATTTCAGCGGAACACGCCTAAAGATATTCTACAGCAGAACGGTGAAGACTTCACACTCCTTTCCACTTTTCTCTCTTGGACTTCGCTTTCAGCAAATGTCAAACGAGAGATTACTCCGGTATTCGAAATTTCACTTTACAAAACTTGGGAATTTTCGCGGGGAGAGGGGTTTAAATATTTATTGGGTCTTGTGTATGACAATTTTCAGCTCATCCTTATATGTGGTAATATCTTAAAATGGCGGACTGACAGCGGACAAGACTAGAAAGATGCAGACCCAGCATTCAATTTGACGATGATTACAGAAATTGGGAATACGAATACAAGCGCATTATTGTTTATTCTATTGTGCTTTTATATACAACCTTAGGTCTGTTTTACCAAAGAATCGTTGAAAGTATCAAATGCAGAAATGCAGACATAAATCCAGTATTACCCTTAATTCCCGAACTTCTGCCTCATGTATGTACAAACAAGTACGAATAAATGTGTACTGTGTTTGTCTTGCATTCCCATCTAACAAGATACAACTAAAGATTTAATATGGCGTACAAGAAAAGTTGCAGGAGTCTGAACAAATTATTTGAACTTAATATACTTTTTATTAGAACGGACATCGTAAATCTAAAGTTCAATCAAAATCCTTTCACGAAGGCTACCTAATGACATGAATATAAAGAGTCCCATCTATGTTACTCGCATCAGTCAAATTTCTGCGGCAGATGGTACTTCGAAAGGAGGAAGAGTATGAATGAAGACTGCACAAAACGTGATAGTATTAATTCCCAAAGGACTGAAAATTGCGTCATAGTTTTCTTATTTGTCGGGAAAATATGAATCCTCCTGCAGGCTTTCTTGTACAAGTGAGATTGACGGTGTTAAATGTTAAATGTTAAGTTGATCTGAACCTGTAAGTTCCACGAGAATCATTACATAAACTTATAGATGCAGAAACGTTGCGAGCAAGGCAAATCAAATATATCACCCTGCAATAACAACAGCGTAAACGTGACGCAATATATAACATGAGAGAAAAGTTTTTAGCAATAATGGAAATATTTAGGACATGCACAGTTCCTTGTTTCACCCGCTCGCCACGGTGAGGCACAGGATATGAGCGGGACCTGAAAAGAGACCAAAAAAAAAAAATAAAAAAAAAAAGAGAAAAGGACAAAATTAGTAAAACAGTAACAGGTACAGTCCGGGAACAGGTTGAAACAGTAGCAAGTACAGTCCGTCAATAACAAAATTGGAACCGCTGAAAACTTACCTGTGCTGTCCGTGTCCTTTTGCTTCATTTTGGTTTTTATCTTCTTATATAATGAAAACTTGTATTGTATGGCTCTTGATTCAGAAAGCCAAGCACTAATATTCGTGCTCAAGGAAAAATGTACGCGTAAATGAGTGCTTTGTATTCCTGGTTCATTACATATACCATGCTTTTCAGACAAGGATCATGCAACGACAATTTAAATACAAAGGCATATCGTCGACTGTTGCGGATGAAAACAAACACACGGTATAACGAAGCGAAAATTATCATTTTCGGACACAGTTACGATTGCTGTTCGGAAAAATGTAAAAAATCGACATATTCTTGCGTTTAAAAGGCAACGTGCATTTATCGCTTTGAAACGGCGCTTCTTTCAGTACGCGAGACGACAGCATAAAAAAGTCTTCTTCTTCTTCTTCTATTGAAACCACAGAAAAAATATATCGTGTTCGAATGGCGCTATATTCATCTCGGCAATCAAACCCTAACACAAGCGTGATTCTATCAACTACGTTCCTATTCTTTGCTTTCAGACTTATGGAAGAAATTCGCCACCGTAATAATAAACCTGCCAAGTGTAACACAGCCTGGTGACTGTTCCACAAACGTCCAACGCAAATCAATTCATTCGCATTCTAATACTGTCGCTTGTTCGACTGCTACTGATTATATCATTTATATTTTGTGTATTTCAAAACGTGACGCCGACGACACAATGACTTTAGAGGAACCTGCTATGTAAGGGCTACTAATGCGCTTTCACTCCTCCATTCGTAACCACGCACACGACCGACCTTCAATTCTTATCCATCGACGTCCCCACGTTGCTGGTCCCTCGATATCCGGGACCTACCTTTGGTTTGTCCCCCGATGGCTGCTCCAGATTTTGAACGGTGTGATGATTTTATACAGCACATTCACACCACGTTCACACAAGCGTACCTAATATATGAATGTGTGAGTATCGGTAACGTTACGGTTTGCACGTTGCTCCTTTCCACTTGGTCCTGGGTTCGAAGTTCTGCTCCGGATGACCGCTGCTGCAATCCTTGTATTCTTGCAACCGTCGACAAATTCACAGCACTTGTTGTTGTAGCACTGTCACTGCCACTATCACTAGCACTAGCACTAGCACTTATGAGGTCGTTGTAATCACTTTCGTATTCACATCGCACGTAACTAGACACTGAACAATCAAAAGGAACACCAAATTTCTAAGGTTCCACTCGAAAAAAATCTAATCACTGAAAAGACACTATTCAAGACCACGAATAGCATAACATACATTAAAAATACGTGGCATAAAAATTATCACTCACTGCACAAACACTTTTGTAAATGTAAGAATTTTTATATTCTGTGCCCAAACACTCCCAAAAATAAAAAAGACCGAAATTTTGAAGCCACGCGCAATTAATGCACAGGTTAGCTGTCGGTCGCGCTTGCGTTTTTCTGAAATGTTAAAGCGATACTCTCCAACAGCAACGAACTTAGAGAAACGCCAGTCTCTGCCGAAATGTATTGTCACAGACTGTTTGAAAATTAATATTGAGCTCGAAATTTAAAATGAATGCAGTTGCTAGCGGGTGATTCTTGCATTACTTTTGTGTATTAACGAGTAAATCTTACAGATTCTAATGTCGACTTAGTATGAAATCGTTATAAACGAGTGTAGTGAATTAATTAAGTCATTGATAATCGCCAGGTTTTGCATAAGTATCGGTGTTAATTAGGCACTCTAAAAGTATCTTACTTCGTGAAAACACGCTGTTGAGGAAAAGGTCTCGTAGGGCTACCAATGAGGTAAGAGAATGGAGTAAACTACGTATAAATAAACGTTGTTGCCATGCGCTCAAATCAAACGAATTCTACTTTCATCTGAAAAAGTTTCTCGATTCTAAATACGATACGCATAAAAATTTTATGAAAACCGCTTTTCAGAAGAGGCTTTAAATTATGGGATCATAATATTAAGATGGAACAAGACTGCGATAATGGGAACTGGACTTAACTTGCTCGAGCCGATAGATGTGTGATTTACACGTTTGATGTTTGTTGTAGCTTCTTACACCTACTCAACGATTAAGGAATGACGTACCGGGAACGGTAATGCAGTTTGTTAATACGCCAGTACTTATAATTCTGTAGACCTTCAATAGTTCCACAGCGAAAGAACTGAATATACCTTCCCATTCAGGGGTATGAAGTTAATTTACTATCAAAATATTTTAAAATGTGATTTATAAAAGTAATTAGTCCCCCTATTCCAGGGCATGAAGCCCCTCCTACAACAATGTATTCCACAATGAACCTTATATAAACATGTAATCCTCCTATTCCTGGGCATGAAGCCCCTACTATAACAATATATTCTACAATACACTTATGGATATATTTAACCCTCGTATCACAGAAGCATGAAAACCCTCCCACATCGCTGCACTTCACAGTGCACCTTATGTAACTATTTAACCCTCGTATCACCGAGGCATGAAGCCCCTACTATATAAATATATTCTACACTACACATATGGATATATTTAACCCTCCTATTCCCGGGCATGAAGCCCCAACTATATCAACATATTCTACACTACACTTATGGATACATTTAACCCACTTATTCCAGGGCATGAAGCCCCTACTTAATCAATATATTCTACAATACATTTATGGATATATTTAACCCTCTTATTCCCGGGCATGAAGCCCCTACTATATCAATATACCCTACAATACTCTTACGCGTATATTTAACCCTCCTATTCCCGGGCATGAAGCCCCTACTATATCAATATATTCTACACTACACCTATTGACATATTTAACCCTCCTATTCCCGGGCATGAAGCCCCTACTCTATCAATATATTCTACAATACACTTATGGATATATTTAACCCTCTTATTCCCGGGCATGAAGCCCCTACTATATCAATATATTCTAGAATACACTTATGGATATATTTAACCCTCCTATTCCCGGGCATGAAGCCCCTAATATAAGAATACATTCTACACTACACTTATGGATATATTTAACCTTCGTATCACCGAGGCATGAAGCCCCTCCCACATCGCTGTACTTCACAATACACCTTATATAAATATTTTAACCCCCGTATCGCCGAGGCATGAAGCCCCTCCCACATCGCTGCACTTCACAGTGCACCTTATGTAAGTATTTAACCCTCGTATCACCGAGGCATGAAGCCCCTACTATATAAATATATTCTACACTACACATATGGATATATTTAACCCTCCTATTCCCGGGCATGAAGCCCCAACTATATCAACATATTCTACACTACACTTATGGATACATTTAACCCACTTATTCCAGGGCATGAAGCCCCTACTTAATCAATATATTCTACAATACATTTATGGATATATTTAACCCTCTTATTCCCGGGCATGAAGCCCCTACTATATCAATATACCCTACAATACTCTTACGCGTATATTTAACCCTCCTATTCCCGGGCATGAAGCCCCTACTCTATCAATATATTCTACAATACACTTATGGATATATTTAACCCTCTCATTCCCGGGCATGAAGCCCCAACTATATCAATATATTCTACAATACACTTATGGATATATTTAACCTTCCTATTCCCGGGCATGAAGCCCCTACTATATCAATATATTCTACACTACACTTATGGATATATTTAACCTTCGTATCACCGAGGCATGAAGCCCCTCCCACATCGCTGTACTTCACAATACACCTTATATAAATATTTTAACCCCCGTATCACCGAGGCATGAAGCCCCTCCCACATCGCTGTACTTCACAGTACACTTTATATAACTATTTAACCCTCGTATCACCGAGGCATGAAGCCCCTACTATATCAATATATTCTACACTACACCTATGGATATATTTAACCCGCCTATTCCCGGTCATGAAGCCCCTACTATATCAATATATTCTACAATACATTTATGGATATATTTAACCCTCTTATTCCCGGGCATGGAGCCCCTACTATATCAATATATTCTACAATACACTTATGGATATATTTAACGCTCCTATTCCCGGGCATGAAGCCCCTACTATATCAATATATTCCACACTACACTTATGGATATATTTAACCCTTGTATCACCGAGGCATGAAGCCCCTCCCACATCGCTGTACTTCACAATACACCTTATATAAATATTTAACCCTCGTATCACCGAGGCATGAAGCCCCTACTATATCAATATATTCTACAATACACTTATGGATATATTTAACCCTCTTATTCCCGGGCATGAAGCCCCTACTATATCAATATATTCCACAATACACTTATGGATATATTTAACGCTCCTATTCCCGGGCATGAAGCCCCTAATATAAGAATACATTCTACACTACACTTATGGATATATTTAACCCTCGTATCACAGAGGCATGAAGCCCCTCCCACATCACTGTACTTCACAATACACCTTATATAAATATTTAACCCTCGTATCACCGAGGCATGAAGCCCCTACTATATCAATATATTCTACACTACACTTATGGATATATTTAACCCTTCTACTCCCGGGCATGAAGCCCCTACTATATCAGTATGTTCTACAATACACTTGTGGATATATTTAACCCCCCTATTCCCGGGCATGAAGCCCTACTCTATCAATATATTCTACAATACACTTATGAATATATTTAACGCTCCTATTCCCGGGCATGAAGCCCCTACTATATCAATATATTCTACAATACACTTATGGATATATTTAACCCTCCTATTCCCGGGCATGAAGCCCCTACTACATCAATATATCCTGCAACATAATTTATAAAATTACGAAGTATGTACGGACTCGAGCCACATTACCCTACCTTCGTATTTGCAGGGCTCAGCTGGGTAATTGCTTCTCTCCGCACCTCACACAAAGTTATCTTTTGTAATGTTTTTACACTCACGCCAATTTTTATCACCTTGAACCACAAATCTGTCCTATATATAGAGCGTAATAGCTTTTGAAAATCTACAAAACACCAGAATATTTGACTTCTTTCAGCTCACAAATATTTGTCCTCACTTGTTGTAATCCCGAAATTATTACCCAGTGTTTTTCTACCTTTAAAGAACCCAGCTTTAACAGGAGTAAATGTCACGTGATTTAACAGCCAGTCCCTACCTTCAATTAAGTCTATTTTGATTGGAGAGGATGAGGGGGCCAGATTTACGAAAGATGAAATTGTAAGTTTAGACAAAATTTTGTATGGGAAACTTCGTGTTAAACAAAACTGGAAGACAAAGCATGATATTTCGGATAAGGATGTGGGGGAGTAAACGGGATTAAATTGATTGACGGTGTGGTATAATGACAGATTTTATGACACTGAAATTTCGGAGACGCAATGATAAAAATACGGGAAGTGGTACAGCAATAAGCGTGCATGACAGAGCACTTGTATTAATTAATATTTTGCAGACATTCTATTCCGGAAATTTTGGCGACGAGAAGCGTTTCCAAATTGTGAATGGCCAACTCCACATTCAAGGATACCTGCGTTTCTACTTCCACGCCCCACTTTCTGCTACGATGATACAAATTTTCTTGCATTTCGTTAACCTTTCATTACGAAAAGAAAAGAATGCGTTACGTGGAGATCACGTCTGTCTACCCCTCCGTCTGTCTGTGGCCTACTACCTTAGACAAAACTATTCCTCGGATTTTCATGAAATTTCGCGCGTGTCGTAAAACCGTGTGACATTTCGAAAGTAAATAATGCCGTGGCAAAGCCTACGTGCTAGTGTACATTATGGGGTACACGATTTGCAATCTTATTACTAATAACTTTGTCACACATTCGAAGTGTATGGCCATATATTCATTGCTGTTTTTGCTAGCATCCACGAAACGTTAATGGACCAGCGGGTAAAATTTGGAAGACAGTAATGCAAAGTAAGCTCTGTTATGACAAAAATGAAATGTTAACCAGTGTAAAAATCACATACAGGCCTAGTCAAATATCCACTTACAGTATAAAAAAGATTTACATAAGGTATTTTCGGAATTAGAATCGAAAGAAGAATGCGGTATAGCCTGTATAACTGACACCGGTTGACAATGGATGCATATGGATGTACAAATCGGGTTAATTTAGTATGTGCCGGCCATGCAGAAAGGAGAGAGGAAACCCACAACCAGAAGAAAGAAGTGTTAGTTCATTTAGTGTGTTAGTGGAGAGAAATAATGAAAACTGATCTGTGCCATCCATATGCATGTTGCCAACGTATAAAAATAGCAAACCTTGACGTCTGTATTTAGCAAATCCTGCATACCTTACGTAACATTATTCGCAAAATGGCTAAGTTACCCACATAGGACTGTGGTGATTACATCAAAATAAGTCAGGCTGTTTTATGATAAATCAAATATTTAAAACAATTTTGCAGAAACTCATCAGTCACCGCGCTCAATAAATGGATCATCTTTGTGTAAAGAGTGTCTTAGGGAATAACGTTTTTAAAATAGATTCTGTTTTATTTATGGTGCCGTTATCAGATATGGATTTACAGAAAGGAAAAAGAAAATATTTTTCGTTATAAAGGCTGTCAGGTCCATACACACACACACACACACACACACACACACACACACATAAGGTATTAAGGCTCATATTTCGATCAGATACGTATTAATGTCTGCTATAGTCGCTATTTCTTTCCAGTCCATCACACGACCATAAGAAGAGAGCAAACGATGTAATCCGTGACGCAGACCACAGATTGTACAAAGTCATAGTTTACTTCCAATATATCATTATATTTCACGGTACACGCTTAATACAATTTATGTAATTAACGACTATAACAAAGGTGTGACCTTTCCTGCGCAGATTTTCTCAAAATACACAAACACTCTGCAGTAACACATACACATTTCGCGTACAGAACGTCTTATAATGCGACATCTAATGAGAAAAACGCGGACAGTATTTCATTCACGCCTTTAAGTGAAGAAAGGCTTCCCGTCCTCCGACTTTCACCAAACTCAAAACAATGCAGTAAACTCGAGTAGATATACCCTGTCCCGAATTATTTTTAAAAGGAAAGAAAATGTGTAAGGCAAGAGCAAAATTGCAGTTACGCCCCCAAGTAAAGTACGGTGCCCATTGCATCGATTTAAACGAAACTCATTATCAGTCACTGGCCTTACATGGAGTTCTTCGGCACCGAATGCCACCACAATCGGTCACGGCATAAGGAAAATAAATGTAGAAAATCATTTACTCTCTTATATAAAGTATGGTTGTCCGAGCGCCGATTTTTAACGAAAACTAAGCTGTCTCAACAACGATTTGTAAAGAACTGTAACACCGAATTTTATGAAAATCTGACAGATGGTCTTGACGCTGGTACTAGGTAACAGACAGGCCGAGTCGGAGTGACGTAATATCCACATAAGCCGTCCTTTTCTTACTTCGTAAAGGCTACTTCATAATTTCAAAATTATTATAATATACAACAATATGTTTGGATTTTCGTGACTTTTGAACACAAATCAGAAAACTTGTCACAAATTTGTAACTCCCGCATGTCGGTACAAATTGCTGGACGCTCTACCAGCTACAGTAGGCATGGTATTTTGATGTTATGAACACCTGTGGTCTAAACGGCTGTCACCTGACTTGATCTAGAAGACTTCCTCGCATAATAATCTCCAAATCGAAAAACCTCTTTCATGACAAAGTTCCGGTAATTAACGAAGAATGAAATACATTTGTTAGTCAAGACCTGTTCGGTTGTTTGCTCTAAAGAACCAGCCAGAAATACAATTTCCAGTAACAGATTTAATGATATAGGAAATTCATTCGGATGCTTAATGTTTCAACTGCATCACATATTTCCAGAATATCATTAGTCTAATGACGTGTCAGTATTCCACTGTATTCAGCACAACAGAGGTACTGCAGCAACGCTTGAAACGCGATAAGCATGATCTAAAACGACAGGCGTTTTATGCACAGGACGCAGCAGTGTTGTATGTCATACGTGGCGACAGAAACAGACCAGAAGGCATACACTGGAAAAACGAGTTGGTGGAAGTTCGCAAAAGGGACGCAGAGAGATTACGTTGTGCACGGTCAGCATCAAGCCACCTGGGCTTACACTTGACATGGACGCGAGCAACGCAGGAGCAACTGGAATTAACGTAAGGCGAGTTCCGAAGAGAAGGGAGGGAAAGGCTGCAGTAGCTAATGGTGCTAGTGTCGTGACATTAAAGTGGAAAAGCTGCGCAGAACTGTAAAAGTTATCAGCTATAGAACCTTTAAACTAAGGAGACGGATATTCCTAGCAGGATACGTCATTGTTGATTAAAAACGTAAACTGTTTTTCAGATATTGGTAACAACGGCATTCACCATTCTACACGTAAGCAGAATATATAGCGTGACAACGTGTAAAGACATTCAGTTAATAATCAGTAAGTTACTAACTACACATCCACCTACCTAGCTACCTACCTACCTCCGTAACAACTCCATACAGCAAACCCCTTCCTGAGACGCTAAGAGTTCCAAAGCTAGTCCAAGAAATTCTCCGCATTTTATGGAACCCAAATGTTCCTTGCTGCATTCACAAGAGCCTGACATTTGTCCCTATCCTCTGCCAAATCAATCCAGTCCATGCCTCCCCGTTCAACTTCTTGAAGGTCCACTTTAATATTTCCCTCCTATCTAAGCCTGCGTCTTCCAAGTGGTCTCTTTCCCTCGGGTTTACCCACTAAAACCCTGTGTGCAACTATCCCCTCCCCCACAAGTGCTACATGGCCCGTCCATCTGATTCTTCTTTATTTGATCACCCAACCGATATTCGGTGAAGAAATTATTAACTTAGAGTGTTGCTAATTGTAATTCTAATAATAATAATGATAATAATAATAATAATAATAAAGTTAACGTTATCACACAAATGCCATGAAGGCACAGACGGAAAGTAGAGGTATATCTCCTCACACCCTCGACTTCGGTGCTAGATGGAGGTTCAGAACTAATGCTATTACTAATACCAATAATAATACTAATGCTGATACTGATACTAGTAACAATGTCATATGTCCCACAGAGCAATATCAAATCAAACCAAAAATTTATTAGTTAAATCAAATTAAACAGAATATTGCATCCGCTAAAATCGGGCCTTTTTCCCCAGTATTCAGCTGTATACCTACGTTTACAAACAATGTTACTTAATAAACAATTTCTTATCTACCGCCCATATTTTCCATCCTACTTGTAATTCAGTATGCTCCTGTGCTTTTAGGCCCATTGATACAAAAAATAAAATAACAACATAATAATGAAGCTCGCATTTTTCTCGTACGTTTCACCAGATCAACTACCCAAAAAAGCATCCACATAAACCTTCCACTTCCACTTCTTCTTGTGTGTACATCATAATATGCATAACTCAAGTAACAGGAGTAGGTGTAGTAGAGGTACAGCTCCTCTTATTCGTAACCTTGGCACTATATGGAAGTAAGTCTTACCTATATAAACCTACAAGAATTACCAAGACTTTTCCGTCCTACTTAAGTTTAAAATGTTTCTGTGTTCTTGAATTTCTCACCTAAACTATTAAAGCAATGTAACAATAAAAGATTACAGTGATGAAGTCTACATTTTTTCCCATACGTTCGACTAAATCATTTACTTATGTAAACAACCCCCATAAACCTACAACTTTCACTTCGTCACCTAAGTACCTCATAAAATTGGGGCTTAAGTTAAACATTACGCTTTGTAATCATTTCAAAAAACCCTGTCAAGAATTTCTAAAATATGGGATAATAAATCAATATTCGATTACTTATTATGTTTTATCAATATAAGGCATGGGTAAAGAGGCGATTTTAATGTATTAGAAAACATTATCGCGAAGGAACAAAATAAAATCTTGAACTGAATTTATACGTACGACGTTTCATCTTCTACGGATGCCACTGACGGTCGAAGAAAGCCAGGATGAATCTGGATAATAATAACCCTGTCAGGATTCGAATTGGTTGCCTGCCGAATGCAAGCCAACATGATAGTAGCAGCACGTAACTTGTTCTTTCCACGCAATTTGAAAATATCGGTACACATTTTTTCGCCTCTTCCTACCGTACTTCTCCAAGATGGCCAGCCTTCTTTCAGAACACGAAATACAGCCTCTAGCACTCGTTGGCGTATGAATACATACAGATGCATATTTAGAGTAAAATAAAATGAAAATAAAAGTTTTTAACCTAATATTTCGAGTTCAATTATACTAACAACAATTAATAATTAAAGTGTGACTAGCAAAACGTTTAACTTTAAATATGTAATAGTAAAATTCAAAGTAAATTGCTGTGATCTACACCCTGACAGCGAAGACGCTACGTGTGCATTTCTCAACTTCGAAAAGCACCGACATATTATTTCATATCACAATATAACAAGTTTCTGTTGGTTTACAAGTGCTTTTAAAGTAAGCAAATTAATATATACCTGCTGAACAGCTAGCGACTAAAGCGCACTATGTTGGCCCGGAAACTACCCCGTCTGCAGTAAGCAGTGGTACAAGTGGCAAGGCGGAAGGAAACGAAGGCACGTCTGTCCTCAACGAATGTCAACGAACTTCTGGTCCGGGTTTTCGTGGTGAACCATGTTAAGTACACATGCACTCATCGAATGTATGGCACGTGTCCATGTCTGATGCGAAATCAAATCGTGGTGGAATGCAAGTAGTAGTTCACAACTTGTAATTACAAATCGAAATAAATACGTAAAACGTAAAGGCATCCCAGATTTCTTCTGACAGCCCACGAAATGAGGAAAATGGTTTTTTCCTCTCGGATCTATCAAATGTCGGGATTTTACCTTTTCGGATAAAATGTTACCTAACCTGCAGTCTTTTGGGAGTGCAGCGAGCTGTGTTACCGATGGGAGCGTTTCGGGTTGCCGAGCAAAGGGGCACAGTAATGTTTGGAAACGCACAAACTGGTAGTATTTTTCTTTCATATGCTCCTGATTTTCCAAAGGGAGCTCCCAGGATTCGATCAGTGAGATACTTCTTCTACCTAATACATAAAAACCCAGTTCATACTTTGAAATAAAGAAAATTCACTCCATTACGAAAACCAACCATTTAGTGTCCCTTAGGAAAATAATAGCTGCTTACTATAGTAGTTACACGAAACGCACAAATACATTATGTGGACAAAATAAAAAAATTTTTAATATTATAGGAAGTGGTAAAAATATTTAGCACTCTTTATAAAAGCTCAAATAATTAGTCAACGCATAACATGGGCTTAGAACCTCCCTCTCAGTCTGTAATGACATAGAAGAGAGTTTTAATGGTTTTCAACGAAGTAACTGCCAGACAAAATGGTCTGTAACGACTTGACGTGCCGGATTATTAGCTGTAACGTCACTGACTGCCTGTTCAGTCACTTCAGAATCTGCCTAAATCAAATTCAGTGACCCTGAAGATGGAAGTAGCATGTTTCTCGAAACTCCGGAGCAAACTCGGTACACACTCTGGTGTCAAGACCTATAAGACAACCACTGGAGCAACACTCGTCTAAAAGACCTGGAAACATATATCCCTGCTCCCACTGGAAGACAAACCCCAATTTCTAGGTTATCCAACACAACCTAGTAGTACCTATTCGTAACCACGTATATAAGCTGCTGTCACATTCCATGACAAAGAGGTCCACCTGTTGATCGAGTTGAGGTTTGGTAGAACAGTCCAGCAGAACAGGGCATTGAAAGGCAGTGTCGCAGTCCACTGTGGAGTCACAGGTTCAATTCCTGGACACTGCATATGGATTTATTGTGAATGGTGTTTCATTTTGCTGAATTATTCGGTTTTCCCCTTCCAGTAAACATTTTACCCAAGTTATATAGTCAGATATCATGTTTCTTAATGTGTATGACGTGACTGACCAGCCACAACACCGTTGCGACCTAGATCCTCATATACATCTTCAATTTATTCTTGATCTCTGGTTTAGCAAGGAACAGTCGGCATATTTTTTATATATTTATATTCCAGTTCGCAATATCCAACCAACAAAATGCACAATATTTTTCCTTAGACATTTGTGTTATATAAGCATATTGAAAAAAGGTGGGGGGAGAGGGAAGAAACCCAGAAACAAAGATGAACTCAGAATGACTGTACAGTATTAGTAAATTTCGTTGTGTGTTCTTTCATGCTACAATAGCTGCTAGCTTACTTCTGAAGTTATTTTTCAATG
The DNA here is from genome assembly GCA_013340265.1 of Coptotermes formosanus. Classification (NCBI taxonomy): domain Eukaryota; kingdom Metazoa; phylum Arthropoda; class Insecta; order Blattodea; family Rhinotermitidae; genus Coptotermes; species Coptotermes formosanus. The sequence continues at coordinate 1,090,596 of BLKM01001521.1, forward strand.
CCTAAGAAACTTGTCACTGATTGTATCATTAACAATTGTCACTGCAAAGAGGTGGTGCTCCACCTTGCAGAAAAATTTCAAGTTTGTCATTTTCTGACTGGAGAGGTGCAAATTTCCCAGCATATCATGACACATGGAAAGTCACTGGCCTCTGATTATCTGACACAGCAGACTGCTGCAGCCACAGATGTGTGTATGGGCAGTAATCATTTACTGGTTATACATCTGTTATACTATGCAAGGAATGAAAGTAGAAATTTACTGACAGAAACCTTCTGACTTAACATTCATTTCAGTGTTTTTAGGGACATTCACAGAGCATTTATAAAAAACCACTTGTCACATATGCTGTCTCTCTTTTTTCTTTCTTTCTCTCTTTCTGTCCATATGTCCATATGGCACATCTCAATTCCCAGTAGATGGACTTTTGAACAATTTCATATTTTGGATTTTTACTGAAGTTTGATGAAACATCCAAATCTAATTCCAGTTTGACAAGAATAACAGACACATCACATGAAGGCCCACATATATTTATGATAACATCTTGGCATGCCTGTTCTTTGTAACAGAGACAGACTGTGTTCTATATGAATTATAACAATCAGTGTGATTGATTGTAAATCTCGCTGTTTACAAATAAGTGAAAGAAACATAATTTCTTACCATTTGCAAGTTATAAATTATAAAATATAAATGCCAATTAGCTTGTAAGAGATGGAGCAGATTTTTAGTAAGCGTTGTATGAAAACATGGGGAGGCACATATGAGATCATAATATAATCAGTGTTTTTCTTAAAAACAGTCATGAATTAGAAATCTAAAGCTAATAATATAATGTGCCAGAAGTGTTATGCTCTGCAGACATTTCCCAACTTGTTAATATGTATAACATTTCAGAAAACAGCTTGACAAAACCTCAGAGTGACTTCATAGACATCTCACACATATTCTGCATTTTCAGATAATCTTTCAAACACAGTACACTAAAGAGAAGAGTTGATTTTTTTAACAATCAGATAATTTTGTGAGCTGTTCCCTTAAGTCACAAACATGTAAAACAAGTCATTAATAGTAAATTCAGACCACCTAACACATAGCTTACCAATAACACATGTACCAATCACATATCCTCATTCACAATAATCAAAATACGTATGTAAATGTCATACATAAATATCATGTGTACTGTTATAACAGAGTTTTTTAGAAATGAATTCCAAGATTTCTTAGTCCTGTTAAATGAAATATTCTGTAATTAATATACCCCATGTCTATGCATGTTATTACATTGCATAGGTTAGTTGGGGTAGTTCAGTCAATAAAGAGAATTTGCATGACTAGTATTCAATATCTGACATCTGCAGAGATTGTCTTCTTCACTACCAAGTCCAGACTTGTTCTGGAGCCCACTCATCCTTGTAGGCAACAGATGGCAGCAACAAGTTTGAATGCACTAAGGCTGCTGGACCATGAAACTGATCACCCACTTCTAGCAGCTGATGAGCTTAATACTGCATGAAGCTTTTATCTCCACTTTACTCAAATAGCTTCAATACATAATATGTAGGCACAGGGGCAATTTACAACTAACTGCGCAGTTTGAAATATTACTATTAATGTCAGTACATCAAAAAATTTTCTAAGAAGGATGGCAACATTACACAAGTTATCGTAATATTTAGTAAAAATGTATGAAACAAGTAAAACGTCAAAAAAATTATTGTCTGTAATTTAGAGCCTAGTAAAGCACATTAACACAACTGCCATTTTTATGTACACACAGATGTTCAAGGGTAATATATACAGAACTGAATGAGAAAAACTATTAATGATATTTATGTTTCTTAAATTTGATTAATCATTTCTGAGAAAGTGGTGACTTAACCCTGTAACAGACAAACAAAATGTCTCTATTCTGTTTGGCAATCATGAAAAATGCTGTAAAATGCAACAAAAGGAAGCAAAATCTGATAGTTAAAACTCTGCAATAAGGATGATTAAATCAATGATACAGCAACATGGATATGTAATGTGTACACAAAACAGTATTTGACATCATGTCAAACAAGTGATCAATAGGAAGGCCAAGGATACTAAGTTGAAACCAAATGTGGGAGGATCTAGAAAATAAAGTATCACTAGAAGAAAGAAAAATTGACACAGACAGGTGTACAAGAGAAACAGCAGTGGGAGCAGAGAGAAGAGTGGAGAAGGCTTGTTCATAATGAACACAAATAGACGATGACAGTGATGAAATGTACCAGCACCTCATATATGTTATGCAGTAACAGCATATTCCCAGTTTCAGTGAACAAAACACTTAAATATTTAGAAGATATATTAGTCCTGTTAAGAGTTAAACATTTGGGCATTCCTACATCTGTGTTATAGAATTTTTACCTTATCAGAATTTGCTTGTGAATAATGTTATTATTTCTATCACGTTAGACAAGCCTAAGAACTATCAAAGAGGTACCTTGGTGAATTTTGTTACAAGTTATATTTTATTTATAGTACTAGCATGTTGCACATATCATATCAATTATAATCTCTTCCCTCTAAATTTATTCATAATTAATTCTTGTGAACCCTGTTCATTTTTTGTGAAATGGGTGTCCTCCTGGGAGGCCCGTAACATGGATGAGAAAATACCCATAGAGCGATGTCGCAATTCAGTAGGAGATCCATCCTCCGTGATTCTCCCTGAATCCAACACAAGAATGCGATCATAATCCAGTATTGTGGACAGACGGTGCTAGAACACAGAGTTTTACAGAGCTTTACTCGTATGTTCAATGTTTGTAAAAAAAATTATGAAACCTATCACAAGCTCTATTATATCACAGTTATGCTGAACACTGCAAACTGTCTGAGGCACCTGCTTCTGCCTAACAGGCAGTCTCTTGCTGTGTAATTTTATAATTGCTACTTCCTTTGTGTCTCCTGTTTTCCTACACCTTCCATTACACATGGCCTATGCAACTGCCTCAATTCAATACAACGTTAGAGCAAAGGCCTACACCCTGAAGATCACTGTTCATCTCCTGACAGGGACAAGATTTTTCATTTTGTTATCAAGTCCTGATTAGTTCTGAGCTGCACTCAGCCTCCTATGCAATGGGTCTTGTGGGTTCTTTCCATGGGCATTATGTTATTGCATTCTAAATTTGATAACTCATATCCACATAGTTCAAGGTTAAGAAAGTGTAGCACTCTGCCTTCAAAGCATGGTGCTGAGGCATAGGAACTGAGGCACAGGGGCAAATTTAAATTATAACAGTATAAAATAAAGAAAATACAGTAAACTATGAAGCTTCTCATTACAACATTGTCTCCATTCTCTGGTTGCTTCATCTACCATTTTTCTGAAACTTGCTTTCTTATAGAGATTTACTGATTTACATCACAGATTAATTTACAGAAACAGGAATTAATCAGACAATATAAACAGGATATTACTAAAGGCTCAGTTCAATTTTTGCTCAAAATGACATTACAATGGAGAGTAATGACAATAATGAACTGCATATCCCCATTAGTTAATATAATTCCAGAAAATCTGTCCAGATCAGAATTCGAGGTGTGAATTGAAATCTCAGGTATAGATGGGAGGATAATATTAAAATCAATCTTCGATGAGCGGGCATGGACTGGATTGATCTGGCTCAGTATATGGACAGGTGGCTGGTGCTTGTAAATGCAGTAATGAACCTTCAAGCTCCATAAAATGCGGGGAATTTCTTGATTGGCTGAGGGCCTGTTAGCTTCTCAACAGCTTATGTTAGCCAGCCAGTCAGCCAGCCAGCCAGCCAGCCAGCCAGCCAGCCAGCCAGCCAGTCAGTCAGTCAGTCAGTAGGTACAAAGTTACCTGTACTTATCAGTGAATTGTAAATCTATTATCTTGTAATTTTCTAATCTCTTACATGTACATGTGGTAAAAATTAAAAAAGAGAAGGCTTCTAAACTGATTTCCATAACTCGTTGCATATATTCTACCAAAAAATATTATGCTTCACATAAACATGCGGTATGTGTGTCAATACTCACTGCAATAGTGATGACGGTCTTTCCAGAAAATGCCCTGGTAGCAGCTGCCAGTAATGCCTTTTCAGTACTAGGATCCACTGAACTGGTGGCTTCATCCATCACCAGGCATGCAGCATTGTGAAGGATAGCCCGAGCAAGGCAGAATAACTGACGTTCACCTGCGCTAAGATTTTCCCCACCCTCTCTTACCTCTGCATCTGGAAAGAAACCAGAAATTGAGTGACCAAAGACTGACCCATTCACACACAGTCAATAAATGTACTTAATAGCAATGAAACATCTGTTTCTGCCCTTTATTAGGGTAACACAAACCTTTGCAAACTAACTGATACAAACAATTTATTGTTTAAAACTAATGAAAGCAGTTTAATGAAATGTGGTATGTAGTTCTATAAGAAAAGTTGTCAGTAAAATTTAATTTCAGCTCTACAGGCAAGTGAAATCCCTATTGAATATAAATTTGAAATCCAAATTCACTGTACAAAATATTGGCATGTTGACACAAAATATATTTCTCATTCAGACCTAAGACCTATATATGAACATGTTTTCAATATGGTGGATATTTATATTGAAATAAAATCCATAATGCATTTCTTGATCTTTGTTAGATTTATCTATAACAGAATAAAGTATTACACTAAATTATGAATATTTAGTACCAACAGCTGCCACAAAGTTTTAGCACAAGATGGATAAGACAAAATAAACCTAAAACTTATTTGTATTCACAATAAATAATCACCAAGACAAAAAGGAAAAAGAAAACAAATTATGAAAGAAAGGATTTTAAAAGCCTTTCTACTCTCAGAAATACTTGGCTTTTGGACCTCATTAATGTCTGGTCCCACAAATACAAAGGTACAAAAGTAAACACATTTTGGAAGCAGCACCTGTTTCCATGCTCAGGGAAGTAGGTGGGGAGGAACCTACTCAGTTCAGGCTACTAGACAGATGTACATTGCCAGAAGAGCCATACCATCTCAGGCCAACAGGCACAACATGTACTTGCACCTGTTGGCCTGATGCCTCCTCACCTGTCTACACGAGGACAAAAACACATGTTGCTTCCAACTTTATAGCACTTTGGAACATTTCGCGGTGGACTGTTAACACTTTCATGTATATGCGTGTGTTGCACTTGAGTGTTTGACATGTCCAGGGTCACAAACGTGGCTGCTTGGATTGAATAAAGATTAATATTTATTTCCCTCTTTGTAGAGTTTTCTGATTACGAATTATTTGTTAAAATAATTAACTGTACTATGTTTAAGTGTATTTAGTTCAGCATGAGTTGTAAAATACTGATATTAGTAATAACATGATGTTAATACATAGCTGTGCTGTACTCAGGTGTCACATGCATGTTCTAAAATGTTTATGTTTTATAGCACTTTTTATGTGTGTTGATGTTGTAAAATATTGATATTGTTAATAATATTGTCTTAAATATATACCTATGTCATACTTAACGTGTCCAGAGTCACTGTATGGCTGATTGGATTGAATAAAGAATTGAAATTGACAAGGTCCAAAATCTAACTACTCTTAACTGTAACATACCATCATCAGAAATCTCTAGAATTGGCTTTCCAGTCTTGTTGGTGACATACCTAAGCATCCAGGAAGACTGCCAACAACATCTTTTAGTTGAGCCAGTTCCAAGCTCTTCCAAAGTTCTGCATCTGTATACTGGGACTGAGGATCCAAATTCTCTCTGCAAAATACAGACATTTTGCAAAAAAATAGTTTGTAAATGACTTTTTAAATGAGCAGGAACAGTAGCTGAGACAACTTTCACTGTGGAAAAGCAAACAGCACCTAAGTAACCATTACATGCGTTGCAAGAATGCTGGTATTTTTCACTAATGATGGCGTCTCCCTCTCCCATAAACAAAAGTAGCCACTTAATATTATACATATTCCATGCAGTTGTTTTTCATATAGGTTGTTGTTGTTGTTGTTGTTGTTGTTTTTGTTTTTGTTTTTGTTGTTATATTATCTCCTTTATGCAGGGTATTCACATTTATATACCTGAAACAAACCATGTTTCTAGGGTATAGAGTGTCACAGCTATTCTGCACTTACTAGCCATGGTGCATATAACGCTGTTTCAATATTAAACTCTTTTGTGCTTCTACATCAGTACTTTCCGCAGTATGTGTGCTGTGTCCAATATAGCCGTTTTATGTAGTTCCTTGACTTCGCACTTTATTATTATTATTATTATTATTATTATTATTATTATTATTATTATTANTCGCACTTTATTATTATTATTATTATTATTATTATTATTATTATTATTATTATTATTATTATTATTATTATTATTATTATTACACCCACCACCACCACCACCACCACCAACTACTGCACAATAATTCTATATATACTGCTACATGTTTTGGCTAACCATCACAGCCATCAGCAGGGAGTCACTTTCATAGACATGAGCTGCTCACCCATACAGTGCTTCTTCTTTAGGTCAGCTAGAAACAGAATTTAATTTCACTGGAAACACAAAAATTAGGCGCCATTTTGTGGTACCTGATAGTCCCGCTAAACATGATGACATCTTGTGGGATAACAGACAGACGAGACCTGAGAACCTGCAGCGGGATCAGCTTAGTGTCAACACCGTCTATGAGAATCCTCCCTTCAAATACATCCACCATATGAAATAGTGACATCACAAGTGAAGACTTTCCACTACCAGTTCTTCCACAGATTCCAACCTGTTGGTAAAGTAAATATTTTGGTTTTGGCAAGAAGCGTTCTACTGTCTAAATAACTTGAATTCCATTCATTGTGATGCTGCACTTCTAGTTTCAAGCCACCACTACATCCAGACTAGCTCTGGAACACAGCCAACATCCTACCCAATTGCTACTAATGTTGAAGTCGCTAGAACTTGAAACTGAACACTCACCTGCATTCAGTAGCAAGGTTATAACTGTATTGAGCTACATGTGCACCCTCTCAAGTCTCTTTATGGTGTAAGGCTTAAGCGAATAACAACTTTACCTTTACTTTTAACTGCAATAATATGTATACATATGTACACGACATCGACATCATCCTGAGAAGTTTATTTTCATCTAAACAAACCTTTGGCATGCTATGTATAAAATGTCTTTGCTGCATATACAGATCAAGTACTATGGCCCAGATGCCCAAGTTACATGATGCATCACATTTGTACTTTTCTGTGCCCATAACGAAGCTGTAGGCAAAATGCTGCAATGAATTAAAACAATATTCACCTTCTGTCCAGCAGGTATATGCAGATTTAGATTAGAGACTACAGGTCCTCGACTTGTATCATAGCGTAAAGACACGTCTTCAAAAACAATGTTTCCCTCCTGAGGCCATAATCTAGGGACTGTAATCCCTGTGAACAAAGTAACATTATCAGAAATGCTGAAACTGGTTCCCATATTGTGACTTAGGAACAGATTTAAAAAAATGTGGAATTCTGCAGGGCTCAATAAAAGACATGCTGTTGTGCACCTTTTGTTTGTTTTTATAAACATGTTCATAAACTTTTGGGTCACATAAAGAGTGTCAGTACTTGTCTGAACAATGTCAGCTACCTAAGAAAGGTCCTGCACCATACAGTCAGTTATACTAGTTAGTGGGGAGCAATTTTCCTGATGTACCTTGGAGACGATAGTCTTCTGTCGGGATGAGGGCATACTGCTGAACCCTCTCCACTGCACTCATGTACATCTCCATGTCTGCTAGAAACATGACTACCCAGTTCAAATAGATAGGTACCAGTAATGTATAGTTCACTGCCAGTCCTACTAGCGATGAAGTGACATCTGGACACATTCTTGCAGTCAGCAGAGCTGCCACCACAGACATGAACACTATCACACCACCAAGGTAGTCCTGTCATGAGAAAGATATATTCAGTACAGACTGAGATGCGAAACACTGAAACCTTGTTATAACCAGGAGTCAAGAGACTAATGATGGTCTAAAGAGTCTGCAACTGTGTATGGCAATAATGTAAAAATAATAGCTATCAGTGAAATATACAAAGTATCTGTCAATGTTTCTTTCTTGTATCTGAGAGCCAAATCACTCGATCACCATTATAATCTATCACGCTGTGACAAAGATATATATATCTGTACTTCAGTGTAGCTTGAGATCAGGTACTTTTTACAAAGTGTGTTTTTAACTATTTCCCATAATGTAAGAGATTTATGAAGTGAATATAGGCGGAATACCAGAAAAAATGTTAGAAAAAATAATTCTGAGTAACCATTTACAGAAGGAGGAGGATGAGGTGGAGAAAGAAAGAAGGATAACAATAAGGAAGGCAAGGAGGGTGTGGAAGAGGATGAGTATATTAAAGTGACACTGGACAAAGATAAAGTGATAAAAAAAATAGGAGTAGGAGATAAATGAGAGGAGTAGGTGAGAAAGAAGACAAATGACAAAGAAGATGATGCAGCAGGAGCAAAAAACATAATTTATCTTCATGCTCATTTCTATATTCAGACGAACACAACTAATAATACAAATAATTTTGATTAAAACAGGAAAGGTTGATGATACCCGAATTTACCTTTATGTTGACTACTAAACAAAACAATGTTAAATGTCACAAACAAAAATGCACAGTACAAACCAGAGCAATGCCAAGCCATCTGTTTGTTGTGTTCATAATGAGAAAGGCATTGGTGTGAGCATCAACTACGCTGAACAGAAGGCTCTGGAAGCGCCTCTGATGACCAAAGGCACGAACTGTGGTGAGACCACCCAGAGTCTCTGAGAAGTGGGATAGGATTGGAGATCTGGTGATGCTGTCCAGCCTTTGCAATTCCCTGCCACATTCACAACAAGCTCTCTATAAACACAATGCTAATACTTCCTAGTACTCGTAGTGCAGGAGCAGATATTTTTATTTGGAGATCAGATGTGAATATTTCAAAGTAACCACAGGTCAGACTACCTTGCAAGAAAAATTCCATATTTAAAAAAACAGACACAGAGTTACATAAATGCATTTTGTAGATTAATGAAGTACAAAAAACAAGGGACTTCCCACTGAAAATTTGATGGAAGTCTTTGCAATGCTATCATGTGAAAATATAGCCAACATAGTATGACTTCTCATACCCGTTTACAAGTATAATGATTGGAAATAACATACAGAGTTGTACCCAGTGCTCTTAAAGCTCACTTTTCTATTGCACAAACTTCCAGGCCTACAAACCTTGTGTTTCTGACATTTTTTAAGTGTGTTATTAAACTACACCGTCTGTTTCTTAGATTATGTACCACTGGTGATGGATGAATGAATGACTATATGGCATTAGTGGACTGATGCTGACAAGGAAAACCAAAGTACTTCGGAGAAAAACCAGTCCCAGTAATACTTTTTCCACCAAGACTCACACATGGACTGGCCTAGGACTGAGCCCAGGAATCTGTGATGATAGGCCAGCAGCTAACCATCTCAGCAACATCATGGCCTATTTCAGTGTTATATTTAGATAAGGTAGCTCATAATCCCTGAATAAATGCTATTTACATTACGCCTCCATACAATATGTCATAATCCTAGCTCCAGTTGTCCATTATTCATCACTCTTAAACTACAAGCTAAATTATGATTTTGCATAACCACACTGTTGCTTTATGACCTACAGAACATTATGTCAGAAATGCTGCATATTCTTGGCAGACCTATTACCATGCATATCAGCCCACTAATTTCACTCCCACCTCACAATTTCATGCATCTGCCATATTCTTGTTAATAATTATAGGAATTTAGAAACATGTTTGGTTGGGTGGCCTCCAAATGCATAATGTTCATACCAAACTGAATGAAAATTTACCAGTATCTTCAAAATTTTAAAGGTGGGACATACACTTACGCAGACAGCAAGGTGACTCATTAGCCTACTTTTTTCTTTAAAAATGAAGAAAGTAGGATAAAAATGTGTGAATGATATGAAGGAAAGCCATAAAATCTTCAGCCAGAAGATGCAGTGCACCATACAAGACACCTGAAAACAAGTCATCTACATTATCATATGCTGTGTAGCTCAGTTCATATACAATGTCACTAACCTTGCAGAGCATCTGTAGAAACGCTGCGTCACAAAGTACACTATACAGATGGGGACAGCAGCAATGAGGAACCATGGAGTCACCACTGCATTTACAATGATTGCAGAGAAGCAGAGTAAGAGGAACTGGAGCAGTCTTTGAATTGATGTTGCAATTTTCTGTACAAAAAGTTGCAAATAAATACTTACAGGACATACAGCTTCTAGTATTATGCTTGTACAACCACCATTATAATCTTTGGCCAATCCAACTCCCCCCTCCCCAACCAACATTCCCTTTTTCCTTGCAGATCATAATGTCAAATTCTTTTTTTGAGGTACGATATTCTTCCATTCCTTTAACATATTTACACCATTTATTTCTGTAGTCTGAAATTCTGTCTGTAATACATATTATTTTCCTGTGATTTTGAAACAAGTAGAGAAAGTGCAATTGCATAAAGCATCCCCATACAAAGTTTACACGAGAATATTAACAATTACTGAGCCAACAGGACCCATGCGTAACTCAGACCCATCTTGTAAAGCAAGTGAAAGAGGCAGCCCTACTGTCAGATTACTTGAACACATCTTGAATGAAAAAGTGAACTAATTCTAATTAGATGATATTCACTCAGCTGGCCAAGAAATTTCTGAACTGTAGTTTCCTTACTGTGAGAACAGACTGCCATTTAGCCCCTGCATGTGAAAGTTGAATCCAGTCCAAATTCTCATGTCTTATTATTACAACACACTTTGGTATTATCCTCCCATACTAAAAAGAACATGTCTTATTGACATCATGGTACAGTGTTTATTTTCACTAACTGCTCAGTATGGAACACAAAAATTTATCATAATGCTTGTCCCCATCAATTGATGTACCATGACCTACATATATACATTCTTAAGTAATCGGTATAAAACAGTAATGTGAAGAGGAGTGAAAGATTTACACTTACAGCCCATAAGCATTAATTGCATCAGAATCAAAAGCTACCAAATTTTTTGAAAGTGACCTTTGTACACAACTTGTGTGCAACTTTAATTTTGTAGGTATAGTGCTTTTCTCTTTGGAAAAGAAAAGTGGTGGTACTCAGATATCACAATACAGGTGAGGGACAGTCATTTTAACTTTAACACAAAAAATAATAATAATAATAATTAAATATTCACCTTTATTCAAACTGAGATTTCGGAAATTTGTCATGGATAAAGAAGAAAAATAACAAAAACAATACATTCAGAGAAACACATTTTTGAGCGTAACAGAGAAGAATGAGAGAACAACCAACGAATTATGAGTAGAAATTAAGAAAATCACTATATCTACTCTCCTCTTAAGACAAGATTTCTTTCAGTATTTTTTCAAAATACTCTCTATACAATGAAACTTTTTAAAAATGTTATTACTTTTAATTAAGAACACAATTGAGATACCTTATCAATTACACTCATGTCAGTAGAAAAACGATTAATGATACGTCCAACAGGCGTACATTCAAAGAAGCGTACTGGACAGTGCAGGATATTGCACAACATATTTTCATGGAGTACTCGTCGAGCTCGTGCTCCCGCATATTGTCCAATACCACTGGACAATAAGGATAGCAGAATAGATGCCACAGAGAGTGCCCCATACACTAGCAGGTAATACTTCATCTGAAATCAGGATGATCATATTATTTAGCTCACAAAACCAACTCCCTCAAGTGCGTAAGCATCTGTACTTTCCAAATCCTGACTATAATGACAACTTGTTATCTGAGAACTCTACTGTTCTGGGATATTGCACTCTTTCCCTGGATGTTCATTGCAAAACATTTCCAGACCATATAGTGGCCCCATCTTAAAGGGTCAGTATACCAGGATAATAAAGTTCTTGATTGCTCAACTTTGAAAACCTGAAAACCTGCAACCAGTTATCTGGAGGCAGGAGTATATCTCACTTCTGAAACAGAGAAGTATAATAAATAAATCACATATAACGGGCAATGCCCAGCAAAACGACAGTATAATGAATCAGACATTATCTGAGATCACTAGAGAATCAGTGTCTCCTCTGTGCTCAGTGCCTGGGAAATTTCCTCACCTCATAATCCCATGTATGAGCCACTGTACTGCTTCCTTTATTCCCACTGTTTGTCCACTGATTGAGCCAGTAGTCTGTGTAGACTCTGAGACTCTGCCAGCCAAATGTAGATGCTAGGTAACTAGTCCCAACACAGATTGAACAGGCCCGCAAGTACTGAAGATAAATCCTCTTGGGAATCTTCCCATACTCCCTCTCTTCTGAGAGCAATCGTCCAGTTTGAGCAGCCATGACTTCACTGTCTACAGAAATAATAAGTATGGTACTGCTTAAAACTGCAACTGTGTCCCTGCAAGATAATATCTGCTGACAGAATATAAATTTGTGCCAGACTTGCCAGCTTCTGAACTACAGACGTAATTTTAGAAATAAGTCATATATATTTTGAGGTTTTAAATGTGATGAGTTCTGTACTAATGAAGTTCATTCTGTCTTGCTGTTGCATCTTTTCATCACATGATGAGGTGCTATGATTAAACTAACTTTGCTCTGTAACACCACGCAGGGTTCACCTCTTGTGTTTCCTTCCCTCCATAGTTCTGTGTGTGTGTGTGTGTGTGTGTGTGTGTGTGTGTGTGTAATACTATATGGATGAGAATGTTTGGAATTAAGTGGGGATGAAACAGGATGGGGAAAACTACATACTAGCCCATATGCCCTAAAATTTGCACTCTTCATCCAAAGAGTGCAGGTTAGGAGGCATGCCTGCAGAAGATGATGAAGGCCTAAAAAGTTATGGTTGAAAGAACTGAAAGGAAGATGCTACTCCAGAGAATTCAGGAAAAATGAGAAGATAATATTACAGTAAATTTGTAAAAATCAGTTTGAGAGATTGTGGATTTGATTCAATTGGCTCTGAATAGTGTCCACTTGTTCTTGTTGAAATGGATATAAAATCATCAGATTATGCAAAAGGCAGGGTACTTCATGATTACGTTACTACTACTATCAGTTCTGCTCCATTGATTTACGTAATATTAATGTACCCCAATGGTTTATGTGCACAGTCCATGCAGTCTTGTAACAAAGCGTACAGTCAAAATCCCATGACACATTGACAGGAACTGATGCCTCCATATTCAAAACCTATCACGTATTACTTCTACTCTGAACACAAAACCAAATACTTTCAATTACATACACTGTAACAATGAAAAAGACTCTATGCTCTGAAGGGACATAAATAATGAACTACTTACATGGATCATCATCATCAATGTCATCACTGCCACCTGATGTAGTGGACGAAAGTCGTTTCAGGTGCTCGGGGTCTGACATTGCAACTGTTGCAACATTGTTTGACCTGGTTAAAAAGCACAACTGTACAGTGGATACAGCAACACAAACTGGCAACACACACTTCTGTTGTTTGGAGTAATACTGTATTATGTCATTGTGGCAAAGTGTCAGGCCATGATTGTCATAGAAGACTCACAGTAGAGAATCTAACAATCAATAACAGAAGTCCTGGATGGAAAGCACCAGTACATATGTGAAATACAAGTATCAAGAGAATCTCACCACAGGGCCATAATTCTCACCTACAGCCATTAGCTACATTCATGACAAATACCACTTATCAACCAGTGACTCTCAACTGCAGCTATTAGCTACATTCATGATAAACACCACTTATCAACCAGTGACTGTGAACTACAGTGATTCACTAAATTCATGATAAATACCACTTATCAATGAGTGATTCTCAACTGCAGCCATTAGCTATATTCATGACAAATAGCACTTATCAACCAGTGATTTTCAACTGCAGCCATTAGCTTCATTCACACTAAGTACCACCAATCACCCAGTGACTCTCAACTGCAGCTATTAGCTACATTTATGATAAATACCACTAATCAACCAAAGATTCTCAACAGCAGTCAGTACCCACATTCACGACAAATATCATGAATCAACCATGCATCTCCACGGTGCAGGATCTTCCTTCACATGCTAACAGTTAATGAAATGGTAAAAAGTTCCTCGCTCCTAGGATTGTCACACTATTCAAAGACACCCACCAGTGAACTTTATCCTCAAGTTACTTAATTGAATGCATACGCTTACATTCTGTTACTTTAAAATTGAATTAGCTGAAAAATATAATAGTGTCCAAAAAACCCAGACTTTCTACAGTTCAAATTCATAGCTACTTGGGAAACATAAACAAGTCATGGGTAGCTCTTGGTCCCACAAGTTAAGGTTAAAATATTACACATAATTATTCTGTGCCACTATATCTGCAGCATGTTCTTTCTTTCTCAACTCAAGTTAAGGATCATATAATCTTACTGAAGAATTATGGACTTGCACTAACCTCTGAGATTGGATGGAAAAGATACGGTGCAGCAAACTGCTTGGGTGACCAGAGTTGTCTGGGCCTGTAAATGCTCGGATCCTAAAGAAACACAATGAAAGCAACATACTGTACAACAATAATGGACTCACACTACAGTACTGGTTCTTCTTTTCGATGGTTCTTACTGGGACTCTAACCAGGCAAGAAGAGCATGGGCACTGGTCAGAGCAACAAAAAAGTAAGTTTTAATTAGCCTAACAGCCTCAAGAAACAAGAATGCTTATTCAGGCACAAGAATATATGGTATTTTAAAATATGTATGGAAATCTACTTCATAAATGAATACTGTGGGCCACTTGAGGTTCATTTGTTAGTGTTCATCAAGGCACTGAACTGATGTTCTATGCCACAGGCTGCTTTAGATAAACCACAAAGTTGCCAAGTCAGGATAGGCTAGTAGGAATTCATGAAGCTCTGTACCATTTGACTCATTAACCCTTTCATTTTCAGGTTTTTTGTTTAACAGATTATTTGCCTGTGTCAGGTGTGCGTGGAACATCCTGAAATGAAATCACTTACGGCTTATACTGCACGTTCATATTCATGCACAACTGCTTGCACAGACCTTCACTGGACAAGGAATTACCGCACACATTTAATTACAATATAAAAAGAAAAAGTAATGTGTGCTGGTAATATTTTACTTAAGAAAATATGGTCCATGAGCTACTCATAAATTTCCATAACTAAACCACTCAGTTTCGAATAAACTAAAACAATGTTAAAACATATCAGTACACTTCTGTAAAGGTTACTTACAAATCAGGTGTGTGGTTCCTAATACAAGATATGAAAATACATTGAAAGGACTTAAAATCTAATTTCAGTGTTACATATCTTAAAATATCAAAACTTCAACATACTAGGAACATATATTTGACATATTATGATATGTAGCAGAAACACATATAATGTATTTGGTTCAACTGAAAGAAATGGCTTATATGGTTCGGACATCTTTCACAATTACCTGAAAGGATAAATATATCTCTCTAGAAAAGTAAGCAACAAATGCAGACAAAACTAGCAGTGGCAGTTAAGGGGCCTTAATGGAGAAAAATGTAGAAAATATGGTTAAAGAGAGGTTCAGAATTTGTAATGAGCATAAGCTAAAAAATAATTCACACACACACACACACACACAGAGATATACGACATGGGGATCCCATGATAAATCACACAGCAACAAAACTTGTAATTTAATCTCTTTTATAACACTTTGTGTTATCACACAGAAACCTATCATTAAATTACAATCTTTTGGACTTCGGATTCCTTTAGGGTTTAGATTCTTTGAGAACTTAGAGTCCCTTAGAATTTAGAGTCTTTCAATCTTAGAGTCTCTTGAAATTTAAAGTCTTTGGATTTTACAGTCTCTGGAAGTTTAACCTTGGAACTGAGTAGATTTGAATGGTCAACCTCACACACGGCATGATTTACTCATGGGGAAAGAGCCCCAGTACCCATTCATTAGGAAGCTGGGTGGATTCCAGAGCTGGTCTGGATGTTTTACAAAAAAGAACAATTTTTTATCCCTGCTGAAAATTGAATCATTATTCTCTGGTTGTCCAGCCTGTTGTTTAGTCTCTATACCCAAAAAGGAAAAGACTATTTGAAACACATTATAATGACTATGATGGCTCTGTCATACCACAGATGGTTTAGTTGGCAGCTTCTGAGCACACAGGGCTGGGTTTGATCACAAGATAGCTTACATGGCTTTTGTGGCAGAGAAAGAGGCTCATGGTCGAGTTTCTCTGTGTACTTCAGTTTCTGTATCATCATTGGCAGGTAAACCAGGCCCACTATTGGCCATAGTAGTAATGGACCTAATCTTATCCCAAAAGAACAAGAAAGAAATCATGACTAGTGAAGTATATGTATCCACACAGAGGGCAGTGTTTGACAAGGTATCCCTTTTTTAAACTTACCAGATACATTTATGGAAAAAAACACTGATAATTTAAATAAGATCTGCCACAAGAGTTGCATGTGATGTTCTTCAAGCAACACCCATCACAGTACCTACTGCTGCACAGTTGTTACCTTGGTGCAGACAGGCATCAAACATCCCACATGTGAATAACTTCATGTATGATTATTTGAGGCAAGGCCTGGCAGTACCTGTAATTTACATCTGGTGCATTCTGTGAGTTATGTATGTTTGGAGAAGAAGACTGTCGTACAATGGTGGATAAATGTAAGCTTCTTTTGGCATAGGCGTTACCATGTACCACAGTGCGACCCGCCTGAAGAGAAGAGGCCCGCAGGAGAGATGATTTCTGTTTCATTGCACCAGGCGTGTCAGCAGTAGTGGCAGCCCTACCCCGGTGGCGCAGTGACAGACGTCCACTTCCACTACTTGTTCGTCGAGTCTGTTCCAAGAACTCAGCTTCACACTCATCCATTGGCAATGGAAGATCATGAGTAAAGTAGCGGGATCCAGAAAATGTGCCTTGACGACGACGGAGTGGAAGATATGCTGGAGGTGTCTAAACAAATTCAATGCATGTGACTACCAATGCTAGACACCAACATACCCAGTGTAATTATACGTACCAACTTCTCTGACATCTCAAATGTTCATCCAATTTCAAATAAAAGTATATAGCTTCACAAAGTATTTCCTTCCACTTTTTTAGAATCACTGTTTGTACACTGCAGATAAAAAGAGATGCAACACAGGATAACCAGCTGGAGTCATGATGCAAGACAACTAGAAGTTGATTCCTGGCTAAGAAAGGTAGGTTTTATATTTGCCAGCACATCCAGAATGGCTATGATCCATTTAGTTACCCATCAAGCACATGTCAAGAGCATTTTTGTGCAGAGGTAGAGTGTTCATAGAAAGAAGCTGACCATTCATCTCCAGCTGGTCGAAAAATATAGAATGTGCAGGTATTTACTGTTATTCCCTGTGTCACAGTCATTATGCATGGGGCAGCTTATATCTATATGCTATCCACAACTTGTTTTACAATACAAAAGCAGTAACTTAACAAGAACCACTTTTATTCTCAAAATCTGCTGTTTTTGATAACACAAGTGAAAAGGGTTATCCTTTATCTCCTGATGATTAAAGGCAATTAATGACAATGTACGGGTTCTCAGTCTTATAAATTATTAGCTACTACAAAAAACACAGACAAAAGAAAATTAGTACAGCAAGGTATGAAGAAGAATTACAGTATTATAAATCTGTTCTTAAATCTATTCTTGCTGCTTCCTTACCACATGAGCTTCCTCATCTGTCTGCCATCTTCCATCTACAATGTTGCGTTGCTTAAGCTGTACTCCAATGCGAGACACAAGTTTCAATAGCTGCCAGCGCTCACGAGCTGCTTCACTGCGAGCATTCCTCTTCTCTTCCAAAGCTTCTCGTGACATTGCGGCTCGCCAGTTATGAACAAGCTCCCTGTCATTTGTTTCAATCTCTGTCAGAGATCCTTGGGCTCTCACAGACCCACCTTCTAGTGCAATGATCTGCCAATTAGTTGTACAAAAATTAGGTGATACTTTTTAACACTTCCACTACAGACTCATATGTGTTTTTAGGTTCTTAAGCAGTAAAGGTAAAGCTATCCCATTAGTGGCCTGGGCAGGCCCTTAGGGTTCCAGGAGACTGAGACTCCCAGAACTTCTAGCAACTGGCACATGAAGGTGGTGTGTCAGCCCTAGGCACCAGCCACCTTTACAGGAAATATCCCTGCTACTCATTTCTGTTACACGCTGAGTTGACCTGAAGGCCATAATGAGGCCAGAAGGATTAAGTCAATGAAAAATCTGAATGACCCCATTGGCAATCTGACCCACGACCTTCCAGCTTGTAGTGCAGTGCCTCAACCAACTGCACCACTGTGTACCCTGCTCTTGAGCACAACTAAGCATTACTCAGATTCATGTATTTTAATCACGAACACAAACAAAGTAAGAGACAGGTTATCAACTTTAAACTACCAGCTTTAATATTCATTTCTATGCAGTCATTTCTTATAGTGGTTCTGAAGGTACAAAGGAAGTGAGTTTATTCTTTGCTTCTTGTTAGTCACTTTGTTTGTCTGACTGGTCACTTGTTTGTCAGCCTAATCAGATACAGATATTGCTGTCACATGCATTAATTAACCCAGTCATCATTCAGTTAGGCGTAAGCATCAGAGAATAAGATACACACATACATAGAATTTTCTGACCATCAACAACATACATTAAAATTCAGGGTACCAATTTTGTAAATTTTTCTGCAAAATTTCCAGAAATGGAAGCTCATTAGAGTTTTCTGTGTGCCTAGTAAAACAGTTTCATTCAGAACACACAGCATGCTTTTCCACGAAGCAGCTTTTCCAGCCACAACAGTTTAAAGGAAGAATACACTACACAACCTGTCAAATGATTTCCAAGAATCAGAGGGCATGCACGTGAATGTGAAGTTTAGTGCACCTGGTGTGCATGTGCAAGCAGCTGAAGACGATGTGTCACAAGAATTACAGTTCTCTTCTGCCGCAGAAGCAGACGTCTAATGCCTGAATCAAAAAGTTTCTGCCCCACCTGATAATCCAGAGCTGACAGTGGGTCATCCTGTAACATAATGCACCAGTAACACTATACTGTCACTACTAGCATATCTGTTACAGACATCTTGTTCATGACATGTCACTGTAACTATTTCCTTATGGTTTACTGAATGCCACTTTCAACAGCATAGATTATTATGCATCAAACAATAGGGCAATTGGTGAATAGGGAAATGGAGAAGGATGTGGAAGGAAGGGCTATATTATTGTGCCATTTGCCTTGAGTTACTGAGCAAGAAGATCAAGAACCCTCAGTCAAAGTAGCCAGTCTTTGAGCTGAGATAAGAATGCAGAATATTCTGAACATAAAGCACAGGAGCTACGCAGGTTCAGTATGTCACTACTGCTATAACAAATCTGGCATTTTGTTATGAATTCATCCCATAAGCATTTACAATTAATTCAAGCTTACTGCCACTGTAAGAACTCACCAAAATAACAACATTGGCCTGAGAATAGAGGGCACGGGCTACTGCTATGCGCTGCTTCTGTCCCCCTGAAAGATTGATACCCTTTTCTCCAATCTCTGTTAGATCTTTCCCTGGCAGAATATCAATATCAGGTTGAAGTGAACATGCTTCAATGATCCGTCCATAACGACGAGGGCGAAATGGTTGCCCAAACAAGATGTTTTCCCTCAAGGTGGCATTCAAAAGCCATGGCTTCTGTGAAGCATATCCAATCACAGAACCACTGTGGAATAAAGTAAAAAATTCCTTCTTTAATGTGTTACAAATTTTTTATGCACAATTTAAAAAATGCACAAAATAAATGCATACAGCAGAAGTGTGTCTGTCCATCCATTTGTCTGTATATTTTAACATAGACAATAACAAAGAGATTTTGATTGAAGTTGGCATTGAAGACATACACAAAATTATACAGGCAAATTTAGTTTTAGTGCATACTGGTCCAACGCCACTATGACTTTACTTTGCACGAAGCTGCACCCAAACTTTATCAATTTTCTCAAAAATAAATAATCATATAAAAACTGGTACACAACACAAAACCTAATGTCAAGACTATCATCTCTTAAATTCTCAATAATCTGCCATCTAGTGTGTCTGATTCTGACAGACATATACCAACACTTCAGTGGAACATGCTGCATTCATCATCAAGGTAAATAAGTGGGGGGGAAAAACAGAGTAATACAGATAGGAGAAACACAAGTTAGTTGTTTCTGTGCACACCATGATGATATATGGGAGTACAGAGGTGCAACTCCACTCATTCTTAACTTCAGAATTAGATGGAGGGGAGTAGTCAGCTTCACACCCTGACCACTTTACCTCCAGGTAAAGTGCAGCCAGTACCCACTGAATAGGAGTTTGGGTGGACCCAAGAACTGTCACAAATATTTTGGAGTGGAAAGAATTTCTTACCCCTGCCAGGCAATAAAACAGACCATAACCTCTTCACTATACTACTGACTATGCTACCCCAGCATATGATACAGGATCACAGAAGGGCAGCATTCACTTACACTGTTCCCATCGGTTCACTATTAGCCTGAGTCCTTGTCTCAATATCCTATGTCACCGTCTTCCTCTTCATGTGGCTCATTCAACTACCCTTTTCTAGAGACGGTTTGTATCTACAGTACATTTACAGCATCAACTGATACATTTAAATTACAAATAATGGAAATGAAATACATGTTAACAATTTACCACACTATCAACATTTGCAGTATTCTAATGTTATCTGGCCAGTAAATTTGACAGCGAAGAATCCTGATCTGGGGATCTGGTCTAGCAGACGAGTGCACAATGCAGCACTCTACCATTCCACCAGACTTGACTTCTCGAGCAGGATTAACCACTGAGATTTGAATGCCCTTATACAGCCCAATTTAATACATTAATGGTGGCAGGTGCCATTCAGTGGTTTCGTGGATCACAGTGCGAATCCTTTTGTGCAGATATGGTATTTAATGTTACATGCTGCTGGTTTCCAGTAACACTGAACACGCTGGATGAAGTATGGTAATGAAAAGTACTTTTACAGTGGTTTAGTCTGATGGCTTTGTTATGATAGCTGAAATATGTAGCTGTTATAAATGAAAGGAATTTGCTTAACAATAATGTTGTGTCGACTCAGTATAAAAAGTATTCTAGATACCAGATTGGAAAACACAAAAGATGTCACATGCCAAGATTAACAACATCCCCATTCACCCTTCATCCATGCAGGAATTCAAAGCCAGGAAAAGCATGACTGTAGGCACCACCCCCATGTTCTGCAGATGTTTTCCTGTTTCCAAAACTCAGGTTTGTACCAGAAGGGTATATATTTGAACACATCATCACTGTCAAATAACAACTGTAGACTACATCTGTCTAGCTCAAAGCACAAGATTGGTGCAAGTGCTTAAAAGATGGACAGAATTTGTAACCCTGCAATGTCATGTCACAACATAAATACTGCTCTGAAAGGAGCATCAGAGAATAGTTGTTAGATGTGTTACGTATGAACAAACAAATCAAGCCCAGAAATTTCTGATAGCACATCATATTACTACCTTGCCCATTTGACTTTTCCATCAAGTCTGTGCATTTCTCCCAACAGGGCAGACAGCAAAGATGACTTCCCACTGCCCACACGTCCCACAATCACAGTCAGCTTCCCTAAAATAAAACAATGAAACATGAATAATGACAATCTATGGTCCAAGAAACATTACACTCAGTACACTTGTACAGACTGCAAACTTGTACAGTAAAACTTATTTCAAATAGAAGTGGATTACAAACCCTACATTATGAATGGGCAGAATTCAATTTATTAGAATTCTATTAACAATATCTAACTGTACAAAACAAAGTAACAAAAAAACAAAACAAACAAACAGAATTTAATGCAGAAATTTACACCCATGGAAAGAGGCCCTGTTACATTTCAGGTGGGAGTTTCAGTGGGTCCCAGGGGTAGCCTGGATGTACTGGTGAACATAAAATTCTTTACTCCTTCTGAGAATCATATTCCAGCTATCATGATTAGTCTGAGTATACTAGGATCAGTGACATAAACATACATGATAAGGCATTAATTAATACAAGACTGAGCATGATAAATTAATCTAAGTATACGAATTATTGTTGAGAACAGAGAGATTCCTCTAGCTCAGCAATCCTCAAATGTGGCCACCAGCTATTTTCAAACCAATATATAAGACTGTTGTTGGAAACTTAGTCCATTGTTGAGACAAATTTCTTCATATATTGTACAAATCTGTTGACTATTTTTGCACAGGTGTCTAGCTTTGTGCTACACAGTGACAGCCCTTCAACATCAAATGTACATTTGTGCATGGGCTTCAATTTCCATAACATCATTTTGCAGTTCCCCTATGCTTTGTTTTACACTAAATTGAAAACAAACTTCTTTACAGGATTTAATTTGCATTTAAAGTTATGTCTTATTTATGTGGCCAGAGAATATGTTTCTAACTTGTAAATGCAGCTACTGGCAATCTTTGCATGAGAACTGCTGCTGCAGCAGCCTGTTACCTTGTATTTGGTGTTCATAATTAGTCAGTACCTGAAGGAAAGACAATGTTGGAAATGTTGAGCATAGGTTTCCCATAGTCTGCACTCCAGGAAAATTTGCCCCCTTCCACAGTGACTGCTATTTCACCATTAGCCTCAGGGTTTCCTACATTCTGCACCTCTTCTTCTTCCCTTTCTGCATCGTCAACAGACTCTTCATTCTCCGGTTCTTGTTCCAGGATGTCCCCAAGTCCAAATACACTGTCAGCTCGCTCAGTCCGAGCCTTACCTATACTCTCACTCTCTCCAGCATGTGACATGGTCTTGTTCCCAACCACTCTCTACAAAAAATTATGCTATCAAAACAATGCTATTTAGGCACAGCCTTTAATCTTCCTTACCTGTCAACCTAGCAGAGTTAAAAATGTGAATTGACACTTCTGATGGAAGCAAGCAGAAGAGAGAATTTTCTTTTTGCCCAAGTGTTATAATAACACACAAAATGACCAGCAAATGGGATTTTAAGTTTTAGTTGACATCAAGGGAGATTCTGTCTACCTCACCTGAACAAAGTTTTGACTTTTTTGGGGTGATACAGTAAGACAGCACATGGAAAACTGTGGTTGGATCTGGACACCAACATAAGATTGTCTTAGCAGATGATCAGCTTTGACTACCCAGAGTACCAAATCTGTAATACATAATTCTTCTGAGGTTACAACTAAAGGCCACATATTTGTTTTTTATATGCTGCTGTTGCCAAACAAAAAATAAAAAGAAAATGTTCCTCACTTCCGAACTGCAATCAGAGCACTGATTCAATATTATCAGTACTTTTAATCTAGAAGAATATTTTTCATGCTTGTGTTCAACAAGACGGGTGGTAAAATACTTCCATATTTGCCAGCAAGAAGCAGGTTTAAAATTAAAAAAAGAGTATTCATAGTGTATCAAACAACAACAAAAGTACCACAAACTAATAGCCCATCATAAAATAAGATTAAACCTGTTTTTACCTTCATTATTGTTCATATTCTATATCTCTTTCTATTATGCAAGTTAGGGGCTGGTACACTGTATACTGTTGTGCATCAGGAGAAGAAGCAGTGTAGTTGTTTCAATCATAATATGACATTAGAAAGTTCCATAATACACATTCTGGGCTCTGATAAACATTGGGTGAATAAAGATATGATAGATAACAATAATTAATATCATTTCTAGTAATGCTATCTTTTGTATACAAAGGATAAATAATAAAAGAGAATAAATTGTTAGACACCTTAGAATAATTGTGTGGCAAAGCAGCAACCTCCTGAAGAACTGCTTCTGCTTCTGGCTGTTGATCTGAATTACAGGAGGCTGGAATTACACTACAGGTCTCAGGTAGTCCCAAGAATTTTTCCAGACGATTCGTGCTCACCTATAAGAATGTAAATAACAATCACAATATTCACTTCTCGGTATTCACTACTAACACACACAAACAAACTCGATCACTGGCTCTGTGTGGTCCACAGGCTTCTTTGAAAGTGTTGTTATTGTTTGAGAAATACTCTGTTTTAAGTTAAAAGGTAAATTTTCCTCTGTCCACTCCATGAATGCCTACAGGGGGAGTTGAAGTATAGCTCCACTCATTCTTAACTTTGTTACTAAATGGTGGTAAGTGGTAAACTTCACATCCCAGTCCCAGCTGCTTCACCCCAGGGAAAGAAACCTGGCTCCAATTAAATATGATGTTAGGTAGGCCCCAGAGCTGGTCTGTCTCCAGACAAAGGCTAAATACATATTTAATGCAGGTGTCATGTGGTTGCTTTGTATTCTAAAAAATACATTACCTTAAAAGAGCTGCATAATTTGTTTAAGATCTATTAACATACATCACTGCTGGACCTGTATTTACAGGCTCTAGTGTTACTCATGCCTCAAAAATTTGTGCTACCACCACATTTTTAATTGGAATTGTAAAAAAAGTAAATATGAGGACTAGGTGGTTTCCAGTCAAAACATTTGCAACAAACTTTTTCAAAACTATAGACAGGTAGAAACCCACCCTCACAGTAGGGTGATATTATAAGCCTACTTTTCCCTTCACAAAATGGACTAATAAGAATAAACATGACAGTATTACTCAGATGTACAAAACAAATACTCTATGAGGTCAAGTAACTCTTATGTTATACTAGCAATGTGCATAGTCTTTATGGAGGGGCACATCACTTGACCAACTTATCATCGCTGTTCACTCTGAACCAAATGCACTAATTCTCCATTCTTATCCTACTAAAAGTGTGGTGATTAATATAATTACTGTATGTCACACACTTACAGAGACAAATAGCATTCATTCAAATATTTGCGTTCACTCATAATTTTAATTAGCACAAAATATAATTATGTAGATTACCATAGATATGACTAAGCACACACAATCTATCGGATTATGCCTTAGCCTAACCATTCCTTGTGCAAAATTCTCTCCTCCAAATGGACGTTAAAACTTCATATATTCCGTATACTAACCAACTTTGTAAAGCTTGAAATACTTATGTTCAGTATTTAATCATCTTTTACAGACATGTCATTGCAGCATGGTTTGTGAGTTTGTTTTATGCATTCCATTTGCTTTCTGAAGAAAATATCTCGACATTTTGTAAGGCCTACTTACACATAAATATTGCACTGCTATCAAAGGCAAACATGACATGATATGGAATGAGAGTACAAACAAGCAGAAACATCAGTGAATTATTATGATTATGGTGATTATGATGACAAAGAAGATGCTAAAGACTGAAATGAAGTTTACGGAGACTAAAAGCCATGTGTGACGTGACCGGGACACTAACTATCAAAAAGGAACATGATGGACAGGGATGCAGTATACCAATGACTGTCACACTTATTTACAGCAAGCCTTTTACCATCCCTTTCCTCATATAAAATTTCATGCCGTAACGTCTGCTGAGATTGCCAAAATTATTAATTCATTAAAATCAAAAGGTTCATACGGTTGCGATGCAGTCTCAGTTAAATTATTAAAACTTTGCTCCCCATTTATTATACCACCTCTGACATACATTGGTAATAAAATGTTGGCTTCTGGCATTTTTCCAGATAGGCTGAAATTTGCAGAGATTACGCCCCTGTTTAAGGGTGGTGATAGAAAAAACCCAGCTAATTATAGACCAATTTCCCTTTTGACTTCCTTCTCTAAACAGTTTGGATTTAGGCATCAGTCATCAACTACAGAGGCTTCATTTATATTATATAATGAAATTTTAGAGGCATTAAACAAAAAAAACATGGTTGGCGGGGTCTTTTGCAATTTGAAAAAGGCTTTTGATAGTGTTGATCACAATATCTTACTTCTTAAAATTCATTTTTATGGTATAAGTGGTAAATTCTATAACTTAATTGAATCTTATTTATCTAATAGATACCAGAGAGTCTTAATACCTAATATTGAACGGTGTCATGTTAGTTATTCAGATTGGACCTTGGTAGACCGAGGGGTCCCTCAAGGATCTATTCTCGGTCCTCTTCTTTTTCTTTGTTATATAAATGATTTACCAAGAATTTTTGAAAATAATGTCAAACCAGTTTTATTCGCAGATGACATAAGTTTGATTATTAATAGTCATAGCCTTGTACAATATAAAAATGATGTTAATATTGCATTTGTTCGTTTGAATGAATGGTTTAATGCTAATTTGTTAACTCTAAATTTTGATAAAACTAAACATGTCCAGTTCTCTGCTCGGTCTATTCCTAATAATGTAATGTCTGTTAGTTATCATAATAATTTTATTTTTAACAATACTAATACTAAGTTTTTGGGTTTGGTCTTAGAGAGTTCCTCTATCTGGAAAGCCCATATATTCCAACTTCTGTCTAAATTGAGTAAAGCTTGTTATTTAATGAGGGTAATTAAACCTATTTTGTCGATTGAGTTTTAAGAATTGTGTATATCTCCTACTTTCATTCCCTCATGACTTATGGACTTATTTTCTGGAGCAACTCTTCTCATAGCCTTCAGATTTTTAGAATTCAGAAGAGGATAATTAGAATTATGTGTGGACTGACACCCACAGAATCTTGTAGAAATATTTTCAAGGATCTGAAGATCCTGCCAATGCAGTCTCAATATATATATTCTTTATTGCTTTTTGTTGTAGATCATAGGGATTTATATCAAACTACATCTCAGATTCATGACATTAACACAAGATGTAAGTCAAATCTTCATTACCCACATTCCAGTCTAACAACCCATCAAAAAGGGCCTTATTATTTTCGTATTAAGCTTTTTAATCACCTTCCTTGGCACAGAAAAGAGTTGGTTCACGATAATAAACAATTTAGAAAGGTACTGAGGGTTTTTCTGCACACTAAATCTTTCTACACTATTGAGGAGTATTTTAGTCATGGATAATTCTAGTTAGAACTTTAATTGTGATTTTTATGTTACGAAATGTATTTCAGTCCCGTTTTTTATTTCTAAGAGTTTCTGTCATTTCTTTTATAATGTGAAATTTTTAATCTGTAGTTCTATGCACTACATTGTTGTCATTGTTGATAAGTATGTATCCCACATGATAAGTTCGGTATCCAAACGGTCTTGACCTGTATGGATTTACTGGAACATATAATAAAATGAAATGAAATGAAACGTGTGTGTGTGTGTGTGTGTTTTGTGTACTTGTGTGTGCGTGTGTGTGTGTCTATGTCTGTTACGCAGACTCTTTTTGCATATACTTGGTCTATATATATTAGTATTGTAACTGTGAAATAATTTTGTATCTATTCTTAAGGACTTCATTGTTTCACTCTTACATTTACTATTGGAACTTGTTTTGGAACTTTATTTAAATATTGTACACAGTGATGCATTCTATATCCAGTGGTTGTATTTGACCTGTTATATTGGATCTGCTTGAATATGAAATAAACTACAATACATATACAATACAATACAGACTCACCATCGCACTAATGATGATAGACACTGTTATGGGGAAGATGAAGAGTGGTACAGTCATTTGGTTGAACAGTGCAAGGCCAGAGAAGACATTTTCAGGTGTCAGTGGCCCTGCCTCTAGCAGGAAATACACAGCAAATGTCACCAGTGTCACCAAGATTGAAGATGCATGGGTCAAGAATACTAACAGAAAAAAATGATTGTTAGTTGGTACTAGTAATAACTGGTGCTGTTGCTCATAAAACAGAGAAATACAATAAATTAAAAACCATCATTAACCCTTTAAAGACGAAGCGTATCTCTTTTATATAAGGACTCAGTCCGTACCACACTGTAAACACTCTCCACCTCGGTTATAAAAACAAATCAGTTGATGTTGTATAAGTTAACATTTGCTGTTTGTTCTGAGGTCTGTACAAAACACATAAACGCAATGTGGGCACCATGCAGAATTTTTTAATGTTAAACCTGGTCATATGTAAAGTTACCGCTAGGCTTTAAAAGGTTAAACATAGGAAATAACAGGTGTTGAAATATCGTTTTTTTATTTTAACATAACTTTCTATGTTACATTACACCACTAACCTAAAGAGTGGTGAAGGTATTTTTATATAAGTCTTGTTCCATTATAAAGAAGAAATAATTGACTTTAAATTGTGTAAAAGCACAATAATGCTTTTACATATGCATCTGTAGAAGAAAGACATAAATGGTTTTAACAATTTTGTACCCAGCAGGCACTCCTGAGCAAACAAATGTAAACCTATCGTAGAGAGCTTTTTACCAGATTTCTTAAACAGCATAATGCCTCCTGTTTGTGGCACCTTGTATTTGCATTTTGTGTAATGCTAGAAGAAATTGCTCATAACATCCTAACAAAAAACAGTTACGTGAAGGAATCCGCTGATGTAGCAGGGGCATGCATTTACATGTATTCCACTTCAATTTTTGATAAAATTATGGTAGAATAATCACTGCCACAGGTACATACACTTTAATGTGAAAATCAGAGTATGGGGGGGGGGGGGGGGGCGGCACTCTTTACACTCCTCACACTCACATAACTTTTTTTTATTCATGATTACAGGTTGAGGACACTTTCTTTTCTTGTAGGTTATTTCATGATAAAGTCAATAAATCAAACTGCAAATCAAAGGGCAGCATGTTCCATGAAAAATAATGTGGAAAGAATTTTAAGGGAAGTGATCACAGCCAAATTGATACACATGCCCATCATTTACCTAGGGGGACTGGAAAAAAACACAAAAAACTCAGTCAGGAGAGCCAACCGATGCAGTGTCTGAAGACAACAAATGGGAAATTCCATACTAGGTTTAACAGATATTGAATCTGAGATGTATTTCAATCTAAATCAGTGCTTTGCCCTTAAAAACTAGCCCCAGAGTGTTAACACTAGATACTCAACTTATACCAGACCATTCATGTTAGGTTTTACATATATGGGACACACATATTCAGACAGAGTAGCCAGTGTCTTAGCATTACTCAAATATAAACAAAATGCACTGCTGTGTATCATGACATGTTTCAAATAATCAGACTGTTGCCTTACTCATTATAGTCCAGTAGCATGAATCCTTGTCCAGCAGTTTGAGCTCCTTGGCACGTGTATGCAAGATGCGATCACCATACAAGCACTCCCATCCATAAAGCTTGAGAAGACGGATTCCTTGCAGTACCTCGTTCATCTGACGTAGTCGTTCATCACTCACATCCTGTAACAGTTAATTGTATAAGATCAAGACAACCAGAAGGTGTGGCAGTAATTAAAAATTCTATGTTGTTGCAAGCAGCTAACTGTTGTAAATACTGAGGAGGAATACACAGTAGTTTAACCCTTTCCATACAATGCAACCTATATCTTGGTTATTCTGGTTTCAGTTTACTTGATGTTTTATACAATCAGTTAATAAAACTTCTTCTGATCTGTCTTAACATTTAAAACAACTGGAAGATTCTCAACAGTATAAATTATGCATTATTATGGAAGTGTGCAAACAGAAGCCTTACACTGCCAGGGGATTTAAAATTATGCATACCCAGATGATAAGGGTTAAATAAAAACCAGCACAGAAATGGCTAACACATGTTCAAGAATATCTTCTTCATTTACATTCATTCTACACACTAGATGAATATTTTAATTATAACAAAATTTAAAAGTTCTGGTTTATCTAATCAGTTTTATTCACAGACTGTTCATTTGATTGTTTCACAGTTCTTTATGACAACTGCTGTCTGCTAATATATTACGTATACAATTATGTACTTATTGTGATTTGTCTTGTATATTATGTAGTTATATATTCATGTTATGTATTTATTGTGACAGTAATTATGTATGACTTATGTATATTATGTGCTCATGTAGTTTTTGTGATTTGTTCTGTTGTTCTTGACTATTTCCATATCCATAGGTTCTTCTAATCATGTCAGGATCCATGGAATGTAAATAAAATAAATAAATAAATAAGTATGAATGTAACAATGCTAGTGACTACACTTACAATGATGGCTTTTGAATTGGCAGACATTTTCTTGCCAATCAGAAACTGGAGTGGAGTCATGGTGAATATGCAGAAGGCTGCTCCAATAATGGCACTAACCCCCAGCTTCTGGTACAGGAGGTACATTAGCACTCCTACCTGGACCAAACATAACAACATTCCTTAAATTGCCTCCCACACAGTACACAGTATTTTGTGCATTGTATTCAACCACAACAAGAATGTCAGGTCCTACACAGAACTTTTTGGTACCAACAAGGATTTAATTGCTCTAGTATTTTCCAAGAAAGTGCATATATAAAATAAATGTTTGTTCATATATTATTAGCGCATTATTTTCTCTCAGCATACAGAAGTATTTTGTAACATGTAGCAATAAACTGAAATTTTAAGTAATGTTCAATCCTTAATGCAGCACAATACCTTGAGTGGGATGGCCCAGACGTAGTGACCAATCCAGAAGAATGACATGACATTGTAGGCATCTTCAGACATGAGGTTGGTAATGGTGCCCATGTCGGTAGACAAACCATCCTTGTTTTGCCCTGAATGATATTTATGTCCTACCATTTTTCTGCTTTCAGGCAAACCATTGACCTTTACATGCTTTTCATCTTCGTGACTTGATGCTGAGTCTTCCCTGTGGTCATCTATGTTACATACACACAATCGCAGGGCTTTGTCATACACCAGGGCCTGGGGACAGTGGGATAAATTAATGTGCTTAAAATTGCAACCTGTTACCTTTCACCCTGCATCACAAACTCCTTGAAAAAGAAACTGAATGAGGTACTGTTTCTTGCTTCACCTAACGAAGCGTTCTCAACTGCATGTGTTATATAACATTTCAATGTCTCATGGCAACTAAATGCAGAGGTCTTCACAGGTAATCACCCACCAGCACAGAATAAGATTACAGTTTTAGGGATTTATTCCATATTGGTACGTCTGATCACTTGGAAATATTTCATTGCATATAATGCCAAATGGAAGGATTACCATCAGTGAAAAACAGAAAAGAATAAGTAAGAAAGTGATCATGGACCATTTTAACACTGTCCTCCATGACTGTGTAGAAGGTTTGAGTAAACCATGAAAATCCTCAGAGGCTGAGAACTGAGCTTAAGTTTTGAACAATACCAAAGCTTCATATGGTTCTTTGCATCATGCTGAAATATTTCTACACTTGGTGGAGCACAGTCTTACATTTCTACCAAAAAAAATTTGCTAGCACTAAAATGTGACAAAGGTGGAAATAAATACATTTTACATTGCTTAGCAAAGCAAAAAGTCTAAAAATCCTCAAAATATTGTACAGAAGTTAATGTATTAAAGTCATTGGTGAAAGGATTTGTCAGTTGTAGTGTTTGGTATCTCAACTTGGTATCTACTGTCTCCTTAGGATGGCAATAACTTGGCCCAACGTTTCAAACACAACTTTATCTCTGAGTCCTCAATATAAGTAGCTGGAATTCTGAAGACAGTTTTCTGACTTATCTAGACAGAAATATTTTTTTTGCATTAAAAGTTAAAACTTCTGCTGTACAGAAATGAATTGAGCCACATGGATCCTTTTGTACAGCAATGCATCCTGGGTACTAAGACAGAGCAAATAAACCAAATTGGCTGTCCTGAGACTAACATATATTAAATGCAGCTAAAGTCATATATTTGTAGAGCGTGGTCTTCTTAGTTGTGTCTTGGACACCAGCACTTTGGATGACCATGCAGCCTTCATGCTGCCACTAGAGACATAATATCTCAGACTTTAGAACATGTGCAGTGCAGTGTGCAACACCATTATCAACTTGTGCAAACAACAGAAGGGATATCAATTTGAACATCTGCTTCAGTTGTGCTTTCCCCAGCAAGATCAAACTTGTGGGAGACACGGTACATATTTACAGTGCTTACCAAGGTGGTATTTTACAACCTGTATACAAATCAAGTAACTAGTAGTATTAAGATTAACTTGTTATGATAATACAAGTAACTAATACCACTATGAAAATGATAGTAGTTACAATAAAAATGAATCGGAGTGGGAGAAGCATTTTGTTACTTTATTACTATATACATAACAATAAGTAACAGTAATATTTTACAAATAAATGGTACTAACTGATTTACAGGGATTGCAAATAAATCCTGCTCTTCAAAAGTTTTCACTGCCCTGACCTTCATACATTATAATGGCAGTGTGCAGCTTGTTTAGATCTAACCTAACCCAAGACATACACTAAGCCATGGAAAGCTCTCTTTTATAAACAATAAGGCGGCACAACAGAACATCTCATCTAAATTTCATGTAGCACCAGCACCCAACAGACATAAGACATGTCATTACAACCAAATAACCATTCACTAGAACAATGTCTGTACATCAAATTCTGGAAGTATTGCCACTAACGTAGAACTTATTAACCCAATATGGTCATGTATTCCATAATCCCTAATCTGCTGACATGTAGGCTATATACATACATAACACACAATACCTGTAGAGCGCCTTTAAGATGAATCCCTTCAACATTCACAAGATGTGTAGAGCTCTGTGACAAGGTCCCTTGGGCCAGTGCTGCCACAAGCACAATGGCGCCCATTACATACCCATTGTTCAGAAACTCAGACACAGTGGGATATTCTCGCTGAATGGTGCCTGGGTCTCTCAGGGTGGTCACATAACTTATTACAACAGAAATCCCAAGGGGACCCACAAAACCAACACAGTCACCCATCAGCTTAAAAAGTCCACCAAGTGCAAACTTCTTCCAGCAACTGCGGAAGTAACACTGCCACAGTGACACTCTGCGCCCGTTCCTGCCAGCAGCAAGCTGCAATACATAGAGGTACTGTAGTGACTGTCTTCGAAAGGTAGCAGAACAGATAAAACCAAATTCAACAATGTCTGAGTTCCATTCTTTATATGCATAACCTCTCAAATTATTGGTACCAGCATATTGATATGCAGAGTCTTCAAATTATGATACTGCAAACATTCCTCTAGAAGTGGGAAGGCCTAGACTAGTTCAGTGCTAGTGCTGGACTTACACAGCATCATACAATGTTATGCAAAATAAACTGGTACTTCAGCATACAAACAAGAGGGAAATGCATATTCCAATTAAAGGCATATTCTGCAAATGCAGTTTTACTGATTTTCATGCTTCTTTAACTTTCATTCTCCTTTATTGTGCACATATTTGTGTTCTAAACCCAATCGCACTACAAATAATCACACAGCACATCGTAAGGTTATTTTCCTTATACTATTTCATTAATATCCATAATATCAACAAATGCTTCAAACACAGCCAGCCTATAATCCCAGATTTTTTGTGCACAGATTATTCCATTTGTATCTGATCTATGTACCTTTTATAAATATGTCTTTTCAAGTACAAACACAACAAGTCACAAAATGTTTAACATCACAAACAGTACAACATAACACTGTGAAACAGTAGGTATGGTGGCAAAAATGTGAATACCCATATACACTCATCCTTGCCAAAAACATGTTGACTTGTTGACTCCATTCTTAGTCTTTGTACATGAGACAGCCATGCAAATTACAAAACCCTACTTTTTTGTCACAGTGTCACTGCACTCAATTTATGTTTTTCATTATTGTCATAACATATGATAGTGTGCGACCACTGGTTGTAACTGGAGGACATAAATGATGTCACCTGCAGCCACAAAAGATAAATTTTATAAGTATCTGCATACCTGTTCACTTCTGTAGATATCGCTGAACTTCTTAAACTGGTGTTCTGTTTTCTCTTCCATTGGTAACTGGCCCAGGTCTTCTAGCTCCAGGGGACTGGTGTAGCCCATCCACAACAGTGGTGTAAGCCAGAAAAATGTTGCCTTGGAATAGAGATTGGCTGAGGCATATTTGTAACTATGTACAGTCTGAGCTTCAATTGTACTGTCCAGGCCTTCCCATTTCGAGTCTTTGTCACAAACCTGAAATTATTATAAAAGGTTGAAATAATTAAAGTAATACTTTGATACAAAAATATTATGTGGTATCTATATACAGTACCACATGTGAATGATGCTCTTGGTGTGACTCACACTCCAGTTGTCATCGCTAACATTGTTACTGTGTTCTCTGTGAGGCAGAACAAACAGTTGAATGTCGAGTATATAATACAGCATAGCAGAATCAGATAGCAACACTAGGATAGGCGACATTAACACTTGGTTCATTCTACACATAAAGAAGCACACAATGAAAGAGCCTGTGAAGGATCATGTGAATATTATGGCAGCCCATCATGTAATGGGTTACTAGGTGTGTTGTCTGTGAGGTGAGTGCTAAGGAAGAAGAAAGAGTTCAGAGTTGAGCATGGCTGCCATGGTTACTGGATATGACTCACCAAGACAAGCAACATTATTGAACAAATAAAGTGAGATACAATTTTGCATTTCATGTGAGTTGATGGCATTCTGGCATGCTTAAAATACAATACTAACTAAATAACCATTCATGTAATGGGTTAACTATTCATGTGATGGATTAACAATTCATCATGAATCAAGAAAAATTAATGACAAAGGCCATACAGTAGTGTGTGAATATTGTGGCAGGCCATCATGTAAGGGGCACAGGGCTAATTGTCCAATATCTGAAGAAGTATATCTCACACTTTTCCCCTGGTTGGAATTTCAGTAAACTGCATATCATTCTGCAATAACCGTCCCCAGTTATAAAAATCTGCCGGGATACCATATATGTTGTACGCTGCTCTTATGTACATCAACACTCCAAAAGTTGACTCCAAGTTAGAAGCAGCCATTATCATACTGTTATCAGGTTGAAGAATTTTCTTTTTTACGGTAGCAATCAGACCATACTTACATTCACCATGTAATTAAAATAAATTATAAATATGAGTTTACATACAATGCAATCAACAAAAAAGGCTGCTACCTTTCAACTAGATGGGTTATATACAAGCATTCCAAACAGGCAGCACAAATAAGTGCTTATCCCAGGAATCTGCATTTCATCTGTCAATTATTATCGACGTGAATCCCTCCATCGTAGGCATAAAAACGATACTGCGTAATATCGGTAATTTGTGTACCGTCTTCAGATACTACAGGGTGATTCAAAAAGAATGACACACTTTCAAAAATTTATTTCTCAGTAACCAAGTTTGACATGAACATGCAGTCTGGACCAATATGTAAAGGAACTCTCACAGTTTGTTCTTAATCTTACAGATGCTCAATATGCGTCCCACGTATCACACTGCATACGTCAATCCTGCAGTCCGGTTCATCCCAGACCGTCGATGGTTGGCATGGCAGAAACGATTCGTTCCTTCACTTTCTTAAGGTCGCATGGAAGAGGCGGTACAAACACGAGGTCCTTGACGTATCCCCACGGGAAAAAATCGCATGATGTGATGTCTGGAGGTCTGGGTGGCCACCCTTCCAGAGGCAGGTCAGTGTTTTGGACAGAACGGCCAATCCAACGCCGTGGCGGATGTTCACTGAGGAACCTGCGGACCTCGCGGTGAAAGCGAGGCGGGGCTCCATCCTGCTGCAAAATGAAGTCGTCGGAGTCTTCCTGAAGCTGTGGGAAACGCCACTCCGTCACCATGTCCAGATACGTGGTCCCTGTCACTGTGTTCTCCGCAAAAAAATAATGGGCCGAAGACTCGTGTGCGTGATATGGCACAAAAGACAATAACTTTATGCAAATCCTTTTCATGTTCAGTGCCGACATGTGGGGTTTCAGTGCCCCACATGCAGACATTATGGCGATTAACCTCTCCTCTTACATGAAACATATTTTTGTCACTGAAAGTGAGGCGATTTAGAAATTCATCATCATTTTCTATGTGACTCATAATTCTGCAGCACAAGTTTAATCGTTTCATCTTATCAACCTCCTTCAGGGCCTGCAGCAAGTGCAGGCGGTAAGCACTCATCTGAATCCGCGTCCGGAGAATGCGCCAGACCGTGGACTGAGGCGGGCCTAGCTCACGGCTAGCTCTCCTTGTTGATTTTCTGATACTTCGCTGAAAGGTGACACGAAAGCGATTCACGGCTTCCTCGGACACACGCGGCCGCCCTGTGCTCTTTCCTTTACAGATGCACCCTTCCTTCACCATCCTTTTATACCAGCGGTAAATGTTCCTACGGCATGGTGTGGGTCTCTTGTATCATGCACAGAATTATCTTTGCACTGCAAATGCAGAACCAAGTTTAGCTAAGTCAACACAGAGAACGATTTCTCCTGTTGAGTCGCCATGATGAACACTGGTGCCCCCTGTTGGCGGAAAAGCGTACAACTTTCAAGCGCCATCCCTCCATGCAATCTTGAGGAAATGAAGGGACACATCGTGGCTGCAGTGTCAACCACCGACGGTGAAACGCTACAAAGGGTCTGAGTTGAATTGGACTACACAATTGACGTGTACATTGCGGCACGTGGGGCGCATATTGAGTATATGTAAGATTAAGAACAAACCGCGAGAATTCCTTACAATTTGGTTCAGACTACATGTAAGAAAAAACTTTGAGAGGCCCTTTACAAATTGCTTCAGATTACACGTTCATATCGTACTTAGTTACTGAGAAATAAATTTTTGAAAGTGTGTCGTTCTTTTTTAATTACCCTGTACATAGCCTAAAATAAAAATATCGCTCCAGCAGTTGATATCATCTGCAAAGGCATAATGTAGAAGTATTTTACGGTTCTTCGTTTTTTATTTGCGTTTTAGAAAAAAACTGTTACGAAAATCAATTGTCAGCTTCGGCATGTCCGGCCGTCTGCTTGCAAAAATGCGCCTACCTCTTTGAGAGATTTTCGTGAAATTTTATATTCAGGGATTCTACTCAAATCTGTTGAACAAATTAAATTTTGCTTAAAATTTGACAAAATATCAGACCCTTTACATAAATTATATGTAGCCGAGTTCTCTTTGGGTTGAAGAAGCTTGAGAAAAAATTGCAGAGGAAATGAAAACGCACATTTTACGTGAAGTACATTTTGGCCGGGAATCAGACCTTTTACCAGATAATAACAAGAAATATCGAACAGCCAGGGAGGTCTAAGAAATTTACAAAGACCTAAACATAATATGGGGCCCCACAGATGTAATTTGCATGTTAGGTAATTAAGGCAAAAATACAAGAATACAATCATGATATTTAACAGCTACTGCTCTATAGTGGATTAATTACGTCTGACCTGGGAAAATAAGTTTTAGGGTCTGATAGAAACTGAGAAATTGCGCAACGACTAGACTATCATTGAAATCTGTTCAGCTACACCGCAGGCATATATTTGTAGCTGATCATGAAGGAGCAAAAACTGTTTAAGTGCGCTGTTTTCATTGTGTGGATGTTAGTATAACATACGCAAGTAAACGTCTGAAGAGACTGTGAAGTAGAACACTATTTCTTTTCGAAACAGAACAATAGGACTTGCATAACATATATTTCGAGTGAAAGAGATATGTGTATAAACAATACTCACACAAGCCTCTGGTTTTATCAATATTTATTTTAAACACAGAATGTAGCATAACCAAACATTCTGTAAGAATAAGACGCTGACAGTAACTTAGAACTGTATAAACTAAGAGGCAGAATCAGGATGCAACGATCCAAACGCGCCTCAGTGTTCAGTAATACGCCATCGTATATTTCTTATTTTCATTCCTTCTGTGCCACGCAATTGTCTTGAAATAATCAGCCAATAATTACGAATATTATATATTTCTTATTTATTCAGTTCTGCTTGTTCACTAGTACTTGAGCCTAGCATCTTTGATTTGAGACTGGCTATCGAAAAGTTAAAAAAGATACAAATCAACGGGCACTCATCCAATTCCAGCAGAATATATATTATGTATAATACATTGTATATTATATATAATATAAAATAATATAAAGTTAAGTGATATTTGTAGCAATTTTCTTCAGTACCTCTAAGTTAATACTAGGCCGTGCCATTGCCATGTCCTTCAGTACAGTTCCAAACTCATTTTTTTATAATCAACCTCTCATTCCAAACTACATGAACAACACGGGTCATAAGGTGTCACTAATTAATCCCCAAACCAAAAACACACTCTTCTGAGCGTGAAACAGAAGCTGAAACTATATAAAACGAAAATTTTCATAATCTGAAATTAATTAATGTAAGCGACGAACGTACAGTATGTTCCAAAAATTCCGGCAGGGCTGTGTCAGGGACACATCCGTTACGTAGAATACGTCAGTGTCGTTTTGTGACAGTGTCGTTTGTGTGTAGTAATGAAACAATGGTTAGCAATGAATGTTATTTATTTCGAGGAATTTCATTTGTTTTTACAAATTGCCAGCAGCGGTCTGTGATACGAGTCGGCCGCCCGCCCGTACTGTGGCTCTGTGGCCACTGCGGCCTCCGATGCGGGGCTTACGCCCGCTCCAGCACTCGGTTCTCGACTCGTATCGTCTGTGACTATAGTAATTTTGGTGAAACCCGACTCCTGTGATGAGGATACGACATCGTCGATCGAATCCATGTCGTTCACATCCATAGGCACCGCTGGCTCCGCGATGGAAGTGCTAGCGCCGACGTTGACGCCGCGCGCAGCAGCTTTGCAACGCTATCGCCAGCGCCGTGCTCGCTCGGCGCCGCTCAATAGCCCCTCATTTTGTCTGGCATTTTGTCTTCTTTCTTCCAACACCCGAATCTTATCTCGTTTTACATATTCTCTTTGCAAACGTTGCGACATTTCGAAGTTAGGTCGAAACTGTTGTCACTTTTTCCACTTTTGCACTGTGTTACGGTTATGAATTCAGTGGTTTTGCACTTCAGTTTCGTAGAACTCGTTATTACGAATCGTTTGAGTGGTTAAACACGCGTGAAGCCTCTCCGAAAGCTGAGTAATGACTGCCGCAATGGCGCGGCATAGCGTCATTTTTTGCCTCGCGCGCTTACACATGCCGGCGCCGTCTCAAGATCAAGATCGCCATAAGTCGCAGTAAGTATGACGCGTACATCTATGGTCTATCACTTGATACTGCTGCCATGTGCCTCCGACAATTGTACACGTAGCAGTAAGCGTTTGAAATATATCGTACTTTCGTTACGCTTGATTTCCCGGAACGACCCCCCATACTACCTGCGAACAAACACGTATTCTACGTCAAAATCGCTATACCGAAAAAAAGAAACACTTCTAAAGAAACGTGTTTAAGAATGCTGTATTATAACGACTATTCAAAATTTTTGTCATTTTGTTCTATACACCTCTGACAACGTGCAGGTACGCAATTAACAGTGGCAGCGCGTAACAGAAATCGAGACAAAATCTGTCTAAACACAACTAAATTTTTGGTCCCATCCATCTTCTCAAATTCCGTCTCAATGACCACTCGTAGGTACTCCAAGTCCCTGGGCTTCTGGCGAAAAACGGAGAGCCACATGGAGTGAGATCGTATGGCCGCGTTGTTCCCTTAGTTTACGATTCATTATTGCAACACATTACTATGCACCTACAACAATGAAATTCAGGACCGCACTGCTCAGATGCAAGAAAACGAAAGGGAGACATATGAAACCGCATTTTAACAGGTTTAAACTGGTTTTAATCCATTACATTTCGTAACAAAACGGCATTACAACTTTCTTTTCGGTAAAGCGACTTTTGAAATACACTGTAGGTACATCACATTTTACTCTTCTTGTAGCAAGTTGTTTACAATGGACTGGATACATAGTTTTTATGGTGGAAGCAAAAGATGCATCAAAATTTCAAAAATGAAACCGTATGGAGAGTGGCCATTCAAAAAACAGAATAATAATGAACAGGTGTACAGGAAATAATTACTGGAAATGTGGACTGGACTGAAACAACCCAGAATAAGATCTGGTGTGGATTATGGTTGTGGCCATTCTGATTTTACTGACAGTGTGTCTCTAGATCAGCAAGTGTTTAGTCAGTACATTTATTTTCGTTATCCACGAACTAATTTCAAACTGATTTGCCTCGCTCTGCTAAAATCGTAACGTGGAAGTTTGAAGCAAATATCCCAATTCAGAACCGTTCAGAAACGTAGTTATAGTCACCACATATATTATGTCCCGACAGAGGTCAAACAGGGTTACACCATAAGCGAGATGCGAAACGTTGCAGTGAAGGACACTGATTTCGTTCCCACGGCTTGGGAATGTTTACACCAGACTTGACAAGCTCCCGTCTCTTTACATTGCTGCTGTCAGAATATATTAAGAAATACTGATTTCCCGCCTCGTGACTTAACACCACCAAATGGAGTGGCAACTCATTATG
Organism: Coptotermes formosanus; assembly: GCA_013340265.1. Classification (NCBI taxonomy): domain Eukaryota; kingdom Metazoa; phylum Arthropoda; class Insecta; order Blattodea; family Rhinotermitidae; genus Coptotermes; species Coptotermes formosanus. The sequence continues at coordinate 1,131,058 of BLKM01001521.1, forward strand.
TTGCTTGAAATAGCAAAGGTAAACATAGTGTTAGAGTGTTCAAACTTGGAAGAAAGAAAAGGACGAAGCGTGCGACACGTTTAACCCTTTAAAGACGAAGCGTATCTGTTTTATATAAGGACTCAGTGTGTACCGCGCTGTAAACACTCTCCACTTCGGTTATAAAAACCAGTCTCTTAATGTTTTATAAGGCAAAAGTTGCTGTTTGTTCTGAGAACCGCACAAAACACATAAACGCAGTGTGGGCACCACGTAGAATTTTTTAATGTTAAACCTGGTCGTATATAAAGTTACCGCTAGGCCTTAAAAGGTTAAGGGAGACTAGAAACATATACGCTAACAATCACAAGTTAATTTCAAAAGTTGTTGTTGTTGTTGTTGTTGTTGTTGTTGTTGTTGTTGTTGTGTGCAGCACTTAAAACAAGAAACGCATCTTCACCCAGTTCACTATAATTGTACGTACATGCGGTTTTTTGTGGCTTCAAAATTAATCTCTTGACCTAATGGGAAAAAGATGGTTCGTGCAAATGCGTGCAGCGGATAACATTTTAACCCAAAAGAGAGGATGTAATAGGAGGCCTGCATAAAAAAGAGAGGTGAGAAATATGTAGGAAATTTCAGACGAAAGACCCGAAGGAAAGGGACTACTTGGGAGGAATACACGTACACGGTAGAGCCATAAACAGTGGCTCTGAAAAAAAAACTTGGTAGGAATTCTCATAGACGGTAGGATTATAAAGAGTGGCCGCGAAAAAGAAGAGAATACTTGGGAGGAATACACGTAGAAGGTATGGTTATAAAGAGTGGCCCTGAAAAATAAGGGACTACTTGGGTGGAATACACATAGAAATTAGGGTAATAAACAGTGGTCCTGAAAAAAAAAAAAGAGTACTTGGGGGGGGAATACAGATAGACGGTAGGATTATAAAGAAAGGCCCAGAAAGAAAAGGGTAGGTGGGGCGAATACAGATAGAAGGTAGGGTTATAAAGAGTGGCCCTGGAAAAAAACATATACGGAAAACACATAAACGCAATGTGGGCACCACGTAGAATTTTTTAATGTTAAACCGGGTGGTGCATAAAGTTACCGCTAGGGTTTAAGAGGTTAATATTGGTATAAAAATTAAGAAGTTTAAACAGCAGTCGCACAACTTGCAGGTTAGAAGACATTTTTGAGACTTAGACATAAATGTAAGGATAATATACCTGTTAATAAATAGGTTTTGAAGATGACGACCGGATTCGTCTAGAACAGTGGTACCGAAAGTGTGTTCCGCGAATCCCACGGCATCCGCGGCCATTCCCAGGGGACCGTGGAGACATTTTTTGTAACACCTGCTTTGAACTTCACTTATTTTTTAACTAAAAGAGAAGGTTTTGTTAAAAATAATCGCGGAACTTCTTTCATTGGCGATAAGTTTGTTTCGTACGACCGTTAGAATACCTAATTCAGAAACTTCCTGCACGCATAAAGCGAGCGACAGTTTAATTACGGTCAAATCACGCAATGTGTTATTATGTATGCTACTGGTATGTATTCGTAGCCATCTAAAATCATTTCTGAGGCATACATTTTTAATTTTGGATACTTATCATCCGGACACTATATTTACGTGAACAATGATGTGAGCAGCTGTAGTTATTTTTCGAAGGCAAAATGGGTCTGCAAGCAAAAAAGTTTGGGAAACACCGATCTAGAATGAACAAGGGCCAGGGCTGGTCCCTTGTGACTGAGGCAATGATTTTCGCTTTCCATGAAATATGGAAAATTTATTGATCAGTTTAGCGATTATTATCTCCTAAAGGCAGGGGGTATAGATACCCGCATACTGCATCAATATGTGTTGCCCATCTGAAATTCACAACACATTTCGTTCGAGTGTTTCGAAATTATTTTTCACATTGTTACTTGGGTAACGGAGCGTCATAGCACTCTTGAACAATGAGAGCACGTTGCAAGCCTCGGATGCGGTTAACAATTGGTGTTTTACATTGGAAATAAACAGAATTCCGTATTCTTTTATTCTACTTCATCGGATTGTTGTTGATGTTAGGTTTTATAAGAAAAAGACGCTACACGTACACCAAAATTGTTTGCTGAATAGATTTTGTGCTCCAAATTAAATAATTGTTCTTAGTATCACAACAGTTTCCAGGCAAAATTTCAAAGGGCTTTTTGCTAATGTTCATATATGCACAATAACATCGACAAATCAACGCTCAATTTAAATGCGAGAAATAGCAAAGGTGATCAATAACGAATCATGAAGATATGTAACGCTGTAAACAACAACAAAAGCACATACACAGGCACAGATGATACCTTCTTTATTAATATTGCAACATGTTTCGGTCCCTCTGAACCGTCATCAGGCATACCATACGAGGCTTTATTAACAGTCCAACATGTTCTGGTCCCGTTGGACCATCGACACGGATAACATACGATTCTTTATTAATATTCCAGTGCGTGTCATCTACACGCATGTATGTACTTTGATTATTGTTATTTTCAGCATTATACTGGAGGCACACGGTGAAACATGAACCAGTTTATGACAAATAATCGTGTTCCCATTTGGAGCTACCAGGCCCTTTGCTCTTACCCTGAATATTTCGTTCACCTCCAAGACAACAACTGTCGTATTAATCCCCACCCTTGCGACAGACGCGGAGGGTTAAGCATTAAAATGGCAGCTATTACCCGAACCCCTTACACGAGCCCTTTAGGAGCCTTGCTTCATTCATAATCACTTTCTAAATCCAAAATGAATAGTACGAATTCTCTTGCTACTTTCTCGTAACGAAACGTATTTCAATAGAGGGCGGACCCCCCCCCCCCCAACCTTTAATACTCTGGTTTACCAGAACAAGCAAGTATGAGAAACCTTGAGCAAAACAAATGCGATGCTGCGAGCTTCAGTTACAAAGAAGGGAACAGACTCATTTTATATTGTCGTTATTGAAATATTTACCTAATATGGGCTGCGTATATTTCTGACACTCAGAAAACATTCCTTTATCACCATCACCAATGTTACTTGCGCTTAACAACTGACAAGCCAGACTAAGAATTCCTACCGACTTCGTTGCATCCCTAGGCAAAGGTAGCCAGAAAACCTATTTCAGACCTACAGTTTCTACCTCCCTCTGCCTACAGACGAAGCACGATAAGATTACTAACGTTACCTTCTAACGTGATTGACAAAAACACAATACGCGTTCGAAGTTTTTGTTAAAAAAAAACTTCGAAAATACAAGCACAATGTAACAATCCTGCACAGATCTTCTTAGCTTTGTGTCATTATCTCGAAAAACGTGTAACTTAGGCTACGTACAATGCGAACTATATATAACATGATGTTTTATTTTTGTCCAGAAACATTTTTCTTCATGACAAGCGTTTAGTGAGACAAGAAGAGTTGAATCCGAAAATTCGCAGAGAAACGTGTGTATTTTTTCACATAAAGTGTTCATACTTTAGTCCGATTTTACTAAAACTTGGAACTTGGTGGGCGAAACAAAGTATAGTTAAAAATTTCAATATCACATTTCATGAAAACCAGTTCACCGTTCCTCCAGTTTAATGTTAACAGACGCATGGGTCGCGCGATTTTAATAGGCAATACAACCCTAAACGAATAGGAAATGAAACGTGCCAGCTTCTGTGTTACTGGCGCCCCCATTCCTAACAAACCGACTCAAATGCTCGCAAAAATATCGGTACGAATCGTTAGCAGTTATTAGTATCTAAATTAGCCATTTAATAGAGCTTCAAATATTTCATGTTCGAAAATCTCGTTTATTTTTAACGCTACACGTTCAATAGAAAATGGGATATAACAGAGTAATTTCTTTGTTCTCCCATCCCCCAGATATCTTTATACTCGTACATGCAAAGGAGAGCTAAAGCAATTATATTAACTAGTAAATGTTTTGCCTCCTTGCATACATTAAGCAGTTAACTTTGCAAATGTAGATTGATCTGAACCTGAACAGAAAGGACAGTGAAGTAGGCACATGAAAAATATAACTACACGGAGCAGAGTCCTTTCTGAGAAGCTAAAAGTTCCTCAGCTAGTCAAGAAATTCCCCGCATTTTATGGAATCCGAAGGTCCATTACCGAATTCACAAGCGGCGTCACCTGTCCCTATCCTGCGCCAGATCAATCCAGTCCAGACTTCTCCATCTCACTTCTCACCAAAACCCTGTATGCACCTCTTGTGTCCCCCATACCTGTCCACATGCCCTGCCCATCTCATTCTTCTTGATTTGATCATTTGGTGAGTAAAGATTATGAAAAAATATGCTTTTAGAAAATGCATGCTTCAAGAAACACGTTGGAATTTATGGCTTCGCTCTTCTTACGCAGGGCGGTGGTCGAGACAACGAAAAAACATTCCTACAGTGCTGGATATCAACGAGGGCACGTGTATGACAGAATGGAAAGTCGCTGCACCACCAAGAAATCTGATTAACTGAATTATTACATATTGTGGCTAACTGGTTCATAGCGACTCAAACTTTTAACACGCCAACACACATTGCAAGAAAGGAGAAAAGAGGTAACAAGGAAGGGTTGCATCTTACAGCAGCACAAATTTTCGCTCTATTGACATTTTGTGTAACTACACAGACACGTATTATATATATTCAGTGACTGGGTGAGCTGCTGGAATATAAACGGATAATATTTACCCTGTGGGTCCTTGTTGATGCAGTGATTTTTTTCTTGTAAGCAAAAAGTAGCCTGTACTCACTTCTCGAGAGCAGGCAGGCCTAAAGTTCAAAATGCCCCCTCGTTTCCTGTTAAAACAATAAAGAATAGTTGCTGATTTGTAGTTTCATATTGCGACAATATTATTGGAATAAAAGCGACAAGCAAGATCTGTTTTTCCCCCCGAGTTCCGACTTTATAACATTCATCTAATGCGTCACCATTAGCGAATGTGCCGGTACGTCCGAACCTTGCGAACCGTCCTAACACATTTTGTACGTATGCTCTGTCCGTACTCTCAGTTCAGGACTATGTGTAGGCGGGGTTCCAAAACGTATTTTTTCACTGGGCCCAGAAATGCCTTAAACCGGCGCTGTCTTAAGGCTGCTTGTTAAATGGGCTTGCTTATTGAATTCCGCCATTACATAATTGTCTAAATTTCTGTGCAAAATAATACGAAACCAATGTTCAGCCTCAACAAGGAGAGATGACGGGGACCGCCGACGCCCTTAAAGTCATAAGCGGCCTGTAGTTTGGGCAGATATGTGCATAAGCAAGAACAAATATACTGGCCATATCCTACGTCCGGGTATCCACGTCACTAGCATCTGCAGTTATAATGTGCTATTGACCTCCCGTAAAATTTCTAATCTGAAGCGTTCCATAAAGCCTTCCCACGCATACCAGGGACGCTGCTGGATCAAGAATCAAGCGCGTGCCAAACACAACGGTTTCCTTCCGTCCATTTCGTTCTTAACCCACACAGACAGATCTGGCTAAGGTTTCAAACGCCAGATTTCAGCTGCTAGGCTACTAATCGTCTGCTGATCGAAAGGTCTGTCAGTAAGATCGTGGTCACATTGAAAGCGGAAAGGAATGACCCCCCACTTGACTCCGCCTGTTGCAATGAGCCCGTATCCCTAATTGAAGGTGGTCGGTCACTCTGTCGCCATTCCAGTCTTGTGGGCGTGTCAGTTAATTCGAAACGTTGTCCGGTCACTTCTCTCCAACTTTCTCGCTTTTTCTTTTTTATTCAAACCAAGGGAAAACCCCACATCTCTCTTCCTGCTATACTGTAAGTACGCCAGGTATTTACAATGGACGCGTTACTTTCTGGGGCCACCTACGTTCGCATAGACGCCATTTTGGAAATGTTAATGCCACAGTGAACAGTATCAAGATTTGGCGATCTCTGTCAGCATGGGTTCATATCGAAGCAATTAGAGTTTATAATATAAGATGCGGGTTTATATAATTCAATCGGGAGTCATACACACATCAGTAACAACTTCGCGGTATGAAATTATTTCTTTAAGAATTTAGAACGTGCTTGAGTATACTATACGCCTACATATAGGAATCATGCTAAACATGATGCTAAAAAGAATTCTCAGATTAAGACAGCATTTGAAAACTGAAGAAGAAAGAGAAGAAACAGAAGAAGTAGGGGATGTAGTAAGAGACATTATACATTTTTTACGCGGAGGTAAACAGAAAATTTACGCCTCTGAAAGTTCGCAGACTGTGCTCGCTCGTCCTTATGGTAAAGGTAGGCTGGAGCCAAGGTGCAGCGTTAGGAAGCGAAGGTAAGGTGATGGGGTGTGGACTATTGGATTTTGCAGTACGTGAAACAATTTCGGCATCTGGGCTGGATTTTGTAATTGGAGGACATCACTTTAAGTTCTGACAAATTTTGGAAGGCTACATTTAGGCGGAAATTCTGAAGTTGATGTCGGAAGGGCTGCGTGAGAAGCATGCAGTGCAACGTGGAGTTTGCGTACTAATTCAACATTTGCCAGCCACAGGATCGAGGAATAATATAGGAAAACCTTGATCGAATTGGTCGGTTGCAGGACCTTCCAGCTATATACCGACTTCTAGCCAGCCGTCCGGCGTACAAATGAGCGAACCTAGCGACAGTCCCTACACGTGCAGTTTCTTTAGTTCTAAAAACGTAAAGAATCTCCATTGTAACTAACTCCACGGAGCAGAGTCCTTCCTGAGAAGCTAACAGGTCCTCAGATAGTCAAGAAATACCGGCATTTTATGGAACCCAAAGGTTTATTACTGCATAAGTCTGAGGAAATTGAGGGAAAAAGACTAAATTTGGACGGGCTTATTGCTGTCGCGTTCTTTCATTTTCCTGTCAGCACGTGTTCCCCAAACATAAACAGTCCTCCTACATACGTGTAATGTTCGACGCGAGGAGCAAACCCAAGGCCTGCTTGTAATGCGTTTAAACGTTTGGCAGCTGCTCGCTGCTAGTCGTCTGCAGCAAAATGTAATATGCAGATTTAAATCAACCAATCTTTGCCGTTCTGGTTAACAAATCCATGCCAATTACCATGAAGCTGCGGGTAGAATCCATGGCTCACATTTTAAATTCACAGTTAACATTTCTGCAGTTAGATCAGAAAATTAAGGGATTAATATCTCAGAACCCAATGACGTATCTTTGAGCAAAATTTCCACTAACATAAATTTGACTACTGAAATGTTTTAAGACATAACCTCACACTTGGTCTTTCTCTAGGTTTCTCGGTGTTTAAAATTATTTAATCCAAATAATGGGGCTACAAAAATTACAAAATGTTAACTCGACGATTTAGTTATCCATTTGTGTGCTAGATTTCTCTGATAGCCTACATATTAATTTCAATTATGTTAACCCTCTGAAGGTTCCAAAAGTGCAAATAATTTTCTAACCAATATTCACCGACTTACGAAAAAAAACTTTCAAGTCCAGGCTTTATCCCTTTGTCCTTGTGATGACACTATCAAAGATAAGCACGGAATACAATGAATCTGTATTATGTACATGCAAGTTTCAGTTCACTTGTCGCAGCGGAAACACGAGTGCCTCCATTAGACAAGCCAATTGCTGAATATAGTACAGGTGCATAATGAGTGTTTAATGTTAGAATCACATTTTTGTTCTGTGGCTCTACAGCCCAACTTGGGCCCAGGCTTCCTTACTTTTGATGTTTCTAGATCACACACGATTAAAAAGAAAACACAAACACACACACACACACACACACAGACACACACACACACACACACACTCACACA